>RXPK01000052.1:1080667-1659576 GCA_004143645.1 Protaetia brevitarsis | reverse complement strand
AATAGACTTTTAGACAATGTAAATAACTCGATAGCATAGGGCTATAATTGCAGGAATCATGCACGCTATTATACCAACAAGTTACCGCAGACAATTATTGTACCCTACATAAATATACTTCAGTAAGTATTTTACCTACTCGCATTGGGTTAAGGTACTCTCTGATTGTAACAGATACATTTTATTTCTGTAGTTCATTTGTGAGGTATGGATTTGTTTCAGTCCATAAGTTGTGTTCAATTACTTATCGCTAACGAGTAGCTATTAATATTGGAAATGTTGTTTGTGATGCATGTCTTAGAGCTAGTTATCACATTCGTATTAAAAAAGCAAATGGCCATCAGAAAATCGGTGAGGAAATCACAAATTGTGCTAAATAAAAAAATTAACATCTAAGAAAAGTGGTTTTTTTATACGTAACGCAAGTGGTACTCATAAGGCTTACATATCTGGTACGAGAAGCACAATTTAATGTAATTTATAAAGTCCAAATTATTCATTATGCTAAAAATTTAACAAAAATACTATTGTGTTTAAATTTATACTCTTAAAATATATTCAAGGATGAAGCAAGTTATAACAAAAAATACAACATTAATAAATCACCTAGGTGATTTATATTTATGCAAATGATGAAAACCACTTTTTATCATCATTATCAGAAAAGTAGAAAAATATTTTTTATTTTGAACATACGAGAGAGAAGAGGGGTTGAATTTTTATGTAAAGGATTCACTTTTTTCCAACGCCTCAGAGAAAATTTTTAAACATGTTCAATTTACATTAATTAATTTAAAATATCATCATCTAAAACATTTTTGTTAGTTCCTTTATCGCATTGTTTAAGAGAGTTTTAATTTATTGGAAAAAATAAATTTGTTCCTCCTTGGTGTCAAAAAAAAATAATTAAAAATAAAAAAAAAACCCAACCCAACCACCAATCATATGTGTGTGAATTAACGACTCACAAGCCGTTTATTTAACTCCTAATGCACCCACAGAGTTTTATCTTTTCTTTTGCACATGAGAGTAAGCTTTTTTTTTAATTTGTGAGCTGAAAGATACCTTAAAGGTATAGGTGGCGCTCGTGGCTGACTTACGAGTGTGCGTTTTCTTGCCCTGGTTTATAATGAAAATGTCGAAGTAATTACAAATTACAACTGTTTACAACATCCTTTAATCTGTATTACCACTTCTGGATTTCAGTTTATGTGTAAAGTAGTAGCGATGGGCTTACACTACCTATGGTTAGCCGCTTTTGCATGGATGCTAGTCGATGCCCTACATCTATACAGGATGTTAACAGAAATGCGTGACATCAACCACGGACCGATGCGATTTTATTATTGCATAGGTTACGTTTTACCGGCTATAGTTGTCAGTTTAGCGGTGGGGGTGAGAGCTCATCAGTATGGGAATTATTATTTGTAAGTATTAAGCTATATGTTTCGTATGGTTTAAACAAATAATTATATTGTTTCAAGTTGTTGGGTGTCCTTATATGAAAGTGTCGTGTGGAGCTTAGTGGGTCCAATCTGCGTTATGGTTCTATTAAATTTAGGTGTGTTGGTGTTTGCCATAAAAGCTGCATTCACTTTACAAGACCATGTTACCGGATTCGGAAATCTGAGGTATTGTGTAGTATCAATAATAATCCGCAGTTATTGTGTTCCTATTGCAGTAATTGTTGCTAATTGTTATAACAATTAGTTGCTATGACAATTGTTTTTTTTTTTCATTTATTTTTTAATTTAATGTAAGAAGCTTTGTGTGTGTTTCGTTTTAAACTCATTTAATTTTTTTTTTAATTTAGATCTTTAAATAAATCTTGTAGGACGTTACTTTGGGTATCTGTCGTCGCTCTACCGCTTTTAGGCGCCGCTTGGATATTGGCACTAATAGCGGCTTCGGAAAATCATCCAATGTTAACACCGGCTCTTTCGGTGGCCATTTTACTACATTCTGCGTTCTCTCTAGGCGGGTATTGCTTTGCCAATAGCAGAATACGACAGAACTTATTCAGGTTGGTGTTTATACTCTTTCGATATTTATTTACCAATGTATTCGTTACATTTACACTGCAGGTCAGTTATGAGATGCATGGGCAAGAAAGTGCCGCTCTTAGAAACGGGATCTGTAGCGGGCGTCGCAAGTACAAGCAGTCAAAACATCCACGCTCAAACGGTACTTACTTAAAATAGAACGCGCATCTGAATTGTAAAAAATTAAATTTCAGAGATCAGCTCTCGCCTATCACAGCGGTTTAGATCCGAATCGTAGAAACATTGGTATATCAACATCTAGTACAACATCCAGATCAACTACGAAGACCAGTTCAAGCCCTTACAGAAGCGATACACATCTGCGACATACTTCCACAAGCACTTCGAACTATAATTCTACAAGTGATGTGCCATCTTATATGAGAGGATTTGAACACGAAACATCGTTACATCGCCATAGGGAAGGTAAAAAAAATATAAATCCTAATTTTTTCATACACTAATTTGTACCACTCTTTTCTCGCATTGTTTTCACTTCATTGGTTTCGTTCCACGATGATCCGTTCTCCTCCAGTAGTTTTCTAATTGTCTTGTGTCATGTTTGTTTCAGTCATTCTCTACTTCTTGTTTACGTTCATACCATGCTTGTTTGACGTGACCTTAACATTGTCCATCAACGGTAAGTTGTATTTTTAAAATTTCCAAAAGTTGTTCTAGGTTCTGTTCCTAGTTAGATCATCCTACTTTGTCTAGTATTTAAAGCTCATGTTTCACTTCCATATGTTAACCCTGCCACCCTATTCTCCAACGTAAGAGATCGATCAAACGTGAGAGTAGTGGGTATTAACATAATATTTTCGTAATCTTGAAATTTAACTTCTTTCACAAATTGGTGGGGAAATCTTCAGATATTAGGAAAAACATCCGCAGGTGGTATTATTACCTATTTTTTACCAACAATGCCAGTTTAAATCTTAAATAGAGCTACATGAACTGCTTGTTTCATCAGAAAAGCAGTTTGGCATTCCAATGTGTATTATGCATTTAATACAAAGAAAATATATTTTCATGATCTGGAAATAAAATTAGTTTCCGACATACGAGGTAATAGGTAAAAAATGACGCGAGAGCAAATTCTACCTGCTGAGATTTTTGACAAAGAACAATTATTAAATCTTTATAAAACTTTTCTAAAAGATGCGTATCCTTTATAAAAGTTAATCCATTACGCTATAAAAGTTCTTTGTCAAATATCTTTTATCAAGGATCTTTGTTAAAGAACTTTTACAGTGCAACATGCGTCTGCTTTTTAGTGTAAACAAATATGCTTAAAAACAAAATCTTGCGCTGGTTTAAGGAATCCCTTCATCAGATAGAAGAAACAAAGATTATAATCTAGGTTGAACTGCGCTAGAAAGAATTCTTCGTATACCCACCAATGGATACATTTCCTGGAATTTTGTAATCACCTGACTTATTTATTTCGAATTTGTAACCTGATCGTTCCATTATTTGTTGTTCATCTGCCAATATTTCTCCTTTGTGCTTTTAATTCCTACTAAGTTGGTAGTAGTGCTTCAGTCTTCTTCTGTCAGGATCCCTTAATAAAGATCTTTTCATGAATTTGCTTAGTTGTGTTATCCCAGCGTTCTTTGTGTTTTTCTTTTACCCCGCTTCCTACCTGCTCTCGTGCTTTGTTTTTGGACACACTTAGAACAGGTGATCACTTCTTTGCTAACTAATCGGCTTTTTCGTTTCCTTCGATTGCAGAATGTCCAGACACCCGCACCAAAGTAACTTTATTGTCAGGCTATTCAGTTCTCGAACACTTATATTCTCATACCAATCTTCACTGTATTTTGGTGTCCACTACTGCCCAGGGAGTCGAAACGGTTTTAAAAACCGTAATGTAAGCGGTCATTATTTCGGTTTTTTATTCGGGTACCCTAAATCTGACCGTATTTATTCCGTTTGACCGTATTTATCCGTATTATTATCTCGAGTATCACTCGCGTATTTTCTATGATCGCTATTTAATTACGGTCAGACTTTTGATGACCGTTTAGTGACCGTATATAAATACGGTCGAATACGGTCCCAATAACGGTCACCGCTTTCAACTTTTGAGGAATATATTGTAATTATCTCTGCTAATTCGAGCGGGTCAAGTAGTTTCGTCCGACTGCAATATGTTCCGGGAGAGCGTTTCCCGTATCGCAACATGGGGAGCGGCAGTTAAAAATTTTGTAAACCGTGTTTGACCATATTTATATACGGTTGAATACGGTCTCAATACGTCAATAAACGGTCACCGAAAGTCTGGCCGTAATTCGAATACCGTATTTAATCTGGAATTCCGAATTAATCCATGAATTGCGGTTACGGTCAAGATCGTAACAGAAATAAGAATTTCGGTCACGGTAATGACCGTAACCGTGAAAATATAGTGGAAATTATATTAACATCCGCGGAGGACTGGAGACTATAACAGACATGGCACGCAGTATAATGGCTAAGAAGGAAGTGCTGACAAGGGAGTACATAGCTAAGAAGTGACTTACCTGAACCCCTAATCACTACGAATGGTGAATGGAGGACGTAGAGTCTACCTTTTCTTCTCTTCTGTTTTGATGAATGAAAGACAGCCTACTGCCCTGCTGTTGATGTCTGGATGAGGCGGTTCCGGGATACTGATTCATAGGTGGTTCGGTAGCGCCACTTGGAGGGTTAGTTTTACGCCCTCCAACGTCCTGCAAAATAAAAAAAAAAGACTGTAACCGTTATAATTATTGAGGTTTAGACTCCCTGCTAATGCCCTGAGTATCGCCTGGCTATCAGAAGCAATATAGATCCGATGTTTTTATAAGTTCTTTATAAGCATATACCTCTACCTGAAAGACCGTGGCATATTTTTCCTAGAGGAGGGGTGATCATTGTGTTTATCACCTTACTGTATATTCCAGCTCCAGTTCCGTTCTCGGTTTTTGATCCGCCTGTAAACCAGATCAATTCCCCGAGCCCCTCTTTGTAGCTAGATTGATTCCAGCATACTCGATCCGTGATTTCCACCACGAATTCTATGTTAAATAGATAAGTCGAAATCATGTGGTCTGATCTCAATCTCAAAAGGTTACCTTCCACATGATGTACAACATTATTATATCCCAATCTTGTGTATCTGCCTCCCCATTATCCCCAAGTGATGAGGAGGGAGGTCTAGTAGGCATTCCATTGCTGCTGTAGGAGTTGTTCTCACTGCGACTGTTTATTGCTAACACGAATCTCTGTATGTCGCTAAGATCGTAATTTGCAGTTTGTTGTGCCATTCCATAAAGATTATGCACAGCGAACGACGCAGGGCAAGTAGCATAGTGGGGATACGTCGAGACAGTAATACATTCATAGCGTAATAGAATCAAGCAATTGTTGTACGACCCATTACCACTACGTATGCCTGCGTCGATCCGCTCTATGGTGATTATTGATACCACTGTGAGTATGTCCAGTACCGACATCACATTTGGTTCTTATTCTCCATATTTTCATTGTGAATGTTTATGTTCATTTTGAAGGAAACTAATGTTGGAACCTCCCGTGGATAATTCTAAAGAGTTCTGGCATTTTATTCCTGACATGCGTTGTTTAAATTTACCTTGGCTGGAGAGTGGACAAGATCATCTGCATACGCCAAAGTTTATGGCCTTCATTGTCCAGCCTTAGTAGTAGCTCGTCCACTACAGTGCCACCAGCAAGGGCACAAAACTTTACCCTACGAAGATCCTCTTTCGACCCGAGCCACCAATGCCTCTCCCATGATGGTTGTGTAAACTGATCTCTTTTTAAGCATGCAGCCTATCCACCTGCAGCTTGTTTGATTGATCTCTTTATTTCTCGATGCTTCAGAGATTGATGGCGTAAAAGTATTGTCAAATGTTCCCTCTACCTCCAGGAAAGTGCATAAAAGCACTTTCTTAGTTTGCATACAAGGCTTTCTCTGTGGTTTTTCTTGCTTGGTGCGCATGCGTTGGTGTAGTGGCCGATACGGTAATACATCGTCCCTTATGTATCTATCTAGCAGTTTTCCAAGAGTCTTCAGCAAAAATAACATCAAACTTATTGATCTTAGAGACTTTGCTCCATCCTGTCAATTTTTTTCCTGGTTTTAGAATAAAAGAAAACTTTGATCAGCCAATTGAAATGGCAATTGGTATGTACCCCTGTGCCAGACTTTGCCTGAGTACGTACTAAGTTGTTGCAACAGAAGTTCTAGACCCTTTTGTACCACAATTGGATAAATGCCATTTGATCTTGGCAACGATTTATATGGTTTGAATGAGTTGATTACCCACTGTACTTTTTCCACATTCACCGCTTTATTTGCTACCTGCCAGTACTACTTAGACGCCTGTCCCGCAGTTTTCTTTCTCGTTACTTGTTCTTGCATTTTTTTACCACCAGGATCTTTTCCTTGCTGCTCTAAGAACGTAAAAGACAAAGCTTAAAATTCTGAATCCTTTCTTTTCAACTTTTTTTTGTTTTTAATTAAGTTCCGGAAGAACCTACTAGAAGAGGTCACAAAGCTGAAAGCGATTCCGATTCCGACGCTTCCGAAGGTAGAAGTCTAGATTTAGCTTCAAGTCACTCCAGCGATGATGACGAGTCTTCTAGTACACGCAGGCACCGCCCTCGTAATAATGGGGCGCCAAGACAAGGATATTTACCGAACATAACAGAGCACGTCGTATCCAGATGCGGTACTCCGCCGGCGCTTAACATAGTAACGAATTCTCAATTATTTCCTGCCGTGCAACCGATGTACGCCCCCAGGTGGTCCAGCCAATTACCGGAAGCCTACCTTCCCAGCGCAAACACTGGCGGAAGAGAAAAAATAAAATATCGCGACCACTTGACAACAGAAGATGAAATAAAATACAATTTGGCCCCGGAAGTAGGTCGTTGGTCAGTTGAAACCGGATCGGATAACGAATTTTGCCATAAGAACTCCCCCAATCCTCTGCCTAACCCGGATGTGACTCCGGATACTTGCCTGCCTCCTATGCAGACTGATCAGTATATGGTAAGGACGCATTATGACACGCAGTACATGCCGAATTTACAAAGCAGCAAGAATGATTATATGAACAAACGAATGCCACCTCATGACAATGTGAATTATCAGGATTATCCCGAAAGAATTTCGGATAATGAGGAAAAGCACCACGATAAATATCATTTTCCATATACAGGTATGCACATTAACTTTTTATGATGCAGAAAATTTCACTACACTACACGTTACCACATTTTAGCCGAAGAAGATCATGTGACGGGTCACGGAAATTACCTACATTCGTCCAGTCGTATGATGTCGCCTGTTAGTAATGATGTAAACAATCCTGGTAAGATTTAAGTTTATATACATATCATACACAAAAACACCAATAACTTGCCTTAAAATACCGTAACAGTAGGTATAGATTACCATCATGGATCTACCATGGGCTCGAGAATGGGTTCTAGGATGGGATCCGTTTTAGGATCTTTACACGGTTCAGTTTGTGGCAGTGTTCGAGGTACTCCGTCACCTCTTATGCCGCCGGTATCTATGATGCATACTGGTGGTCACCATGCCGAACCAACTCAGTAAGTATTTCTATCATTTTTTCGAAGTTCCATCAATTAAGGTACGGTCCTCTTTTCTGGTGTAATTATCCTAGAAAACTAGTAAAGAATTGTCGTTTATATCTCGTTGAATGTGGTTAAATTGCGTTTATTTCTGGTTTTTAGGAGATGATGGTATTTTAAGCTTTGTACAAACAAGAGTTTTGCCAATCATTGGACACGGTCAAACAAAGCTTGACAATAATTTTAAGATGCGTATACACTCCTGACCTTTTCCAAGGATAGCAAATCTTTGTGTAAACATAGTTTTATTTATGAACCAAGGGTCAAAGACAAAAAAATGCAAACATTTGACTAAGGTTCTAATACAAGAAACCAAACTACGCATTTAGGCTTATACAAATGTCTTGAAGCGAAGAATTTTTTTTTTTCGCTTTTGATAATGTCTACCACCCCTCTCACAACGTACAAATAATCTGTTTCTTTTTTGTCACTATAACGATTGTTACTGTCTATTTGAAGCTATAGTGCGGACACTGTCGTTTAAACACGGTAGGCAGTATGCAATAACATCACACCTTGAAACAGACTATACATACTATGATGCAACGTGTAAACAATACGCAAATTGCTCCCTTATTCTTAAATATTTACGTCAATATATGTATGTATTGCTATGGAAACAGGTGTATGGAATATAATTGAGTCATTTAAAACAGGTTTCAAAGCCAAATAAAGTAATTGTGAGTTGTAGTGCATACTCGGTTGCCTATTTTAAAGGCAAATTTTGAATTTGCTAAAATTCACTATAAAGATTGACCATCTTAGCAATAGGTGCTAGTCTTAGTCTTATATATAGTGTAACCTTTATTTTAATTCAATCTTACCTGGTATATTTTCGTATTTTTTTTTATTATTTCTGCTCCGGGAGATTTTTCATTCTTAGTTAAACATCACTAAGAACGGTAACACGGTAACTATTTCTGTATTCATGACTTGACCTGGAGATTTACCTGCCGCCCCTGTACTTAGAACTGTCCATATTCGCATCCAGTAAATTAGATTTTTGTAATTTATGTTCACGATACGTTAATTTTGGGGTTAAGTTCATACCCAGATAACAATTTAAGGTTAATACAAGCCTTTTTAAACGTTGTTCCGACAAAGCCTTTTTAAAGGTTGTCAGCAAGCTTGTTATGGCAAGGATGTAAGCTTGCTGCAAGGTTATGACAAGCTTGCTAGTTGACACAGGACAAGGTTTTTCCCAAGTAAGGTTACAGGTTAAGCTTGTCTGTAAAAGCATGTGACAAGGTTACCATGGCAAGGTTCCCATAAGCTTGTCTGTAAAACCATATGACAAGGTTGGAATGACAATGTTGAGCCAAGCTTTAGAGAAAGCCTGTACAAACCTTGATAAAAGTTTGTAACAATCAAAACAAAATAGGAATTGGATATTAATTTCTTCTTTTTCTTGGTTTCTAGGTCATAAAAATATAGAAATATACATTAAGGACGTTTCGTTTTAATTTCAAGAGCTTTTTCAAGATATATGTAAAAATATAAATTATAAATGGTATACATTTTTTTTATTATAAACAAAACATTGTTTACTATGAATTTTGAATTATGATTTTCATTTTTAAACAATTTACTTATATTTACACCTTACAATTTTATATTTTTATATGTATACTTGAAAAAGCTTTGAAATCAAAGTGAAACGTCCTTATTAATGTACATTTCCATATTTTTGACCTAAAAACCAAGAAATGAAAAATTAAATACCCAATTCCTATTTTGTTTTGATTGTTGTAAGCTTTTATCAAGGTTGTATAAGCTTTCTCTAAAGCTTGGCTATAGTCAAGGAAAGGAGTTGGTATATGACCTCTTCTTCATGTACTTTGAAAATTACTAAAATTTAAGGAAGATATAACCAGCAAGCTGAAACCAAAATAAATTTCGTACAAATAAACTTTATGTAACTTCCAAGTGTTTCCAAAAATGTTTTTTACAAATTATTGCTAAACAAAACTCAGAGAGAATTTAGTAAATTAGATATAATTTGCGTTCTTTTTATATTTTCGGATGCCGTCCATCGTCTCCTAAAATATTTTATTGTTTTCAAAATCACATCTGTTTGCATAAAGTAAAATTCATTCAAATAAATTAGATTTCAGTATTTAATAATAAAAAAAAAAACTTCTACATATTTATATATACATATTTAGATTGCGTTTTTATATTTATATAGAAACAACACTATAATCTATTTTCCGTTGCCATCGTGTTGCCGCGATTCTCTGTAATAAAAAAACGACAACTATTAAAAAATTAAAACAATACCAGAGATGGGAAGACAAGGGAAACGGCTATCAGTTTTCAAGAGTCGACAAGTCGTCGTGGATATTATGAAAAGTAACTGTTTCCCTCGTTACTACAAAATACAAACTATCTTATTTTTACTGTACTTAGTGGTTATTAAATAAAATACTCACCAAAAATAATTTTAAGCATTTCAGTCTTCTGGAAAGGGTTTTTTTAAGCTTTTCCTGTTAGAGAATGATTTGCCGCAATATGTCCTCTAGTGGCTTTTTTAGGATGTTTGATGTCAAACTCTTAACGTTCCTTCCATGGGTTGATCTCAAATATCGAATCTGTAAATTTTTTGTTGGAATTAATTCAATAAATGAACATGGTTTCGGACTTAAAAAAACAGGTAATAATTTAAATAATATCAATTACTCACCAACTTTTTTTTCTCCAGAAGAGTTTTCAACTATTTGATGGTTTACTAATGTCATAGAAGCTTCTATATTCGCTGAAAAAGAATTCATAAGTTATGAAATTGATTCTCCTCTTAATCCTTATTAGTTACCATATAATGCCTGTTGTATTGCGGCAGTCTGTTGGGCCAAACCTTAACCGTATCCATTTTAGTTTCTAAACACTCTGCTATGAAAGAAAATCTTCGAAGACCTTCCACATTACGCCTGGGTTTAATTTAATTTGGTGACGCTCATTACTGTAATCGGTTCCTAAAAAATATTTGATAACATTAGAATGATTTCTTGAAATAAGAGATACAAATACATATATATAATATTCTTATTAATTATAACACTAAATTTATATGTGTATTTTTGAATTTATTTAAAAATTCTATTACACTGTCATTAAAACTGAAAAAAACCTCAAACATTTAATTATTCATAATTTCTGAATTATATAAAATCAAATTATACTACAAGCTATCTAGTTAGCAAATATAAACTATAACTTTTTAAACTAAGTGCATTGGCATATGCGCTTATGGTGTAGAAAATTAGGTTAGAATTATATGCAATAGTTGGGGCAATTGGGGCAGACACAGTTCAATTCATCGGTTAGAATTATAAACTATTGATATTCTTGAAGCAACAACGCATATCTAGTAAAAGATATAAAATTAGGTAATACTTACTTTTGCATGAATGATGTTTCAAACTATTATACACTGAAACAGCTCAAACGCGTACAACACAGCTGGACACAACAAATAATGGCGGTCGATGACAGAATAGCGGAATGGCGGTTAAACCAAAAAAAATCAATACTCGATAAACGATTGACGCCGAATCACTCCGGAAATACACGAAGTCACCCTACCTTGATATAATAACTTTATCGCAACCTTGCATTAACCCCAGCATTAACCTTTTACTGTTAAGTTTGTCTGGACAAGGTAAAGTTAAGCAAGTGGCAAGCTTATCGTAAGCTTACGTGTTATCTGGGTATGAACCACCATTAATTTAGTTAGTTTAGGAATTTTTTTGGTCTATCTATTATTATATGAATTTTTACATATATCAATAACACGGATAGTTGAATATTACAGTTTTCTTATAAATTTAGTTTGGCCATTTATGGATACATGACTCTGATTTTCAAATTTTACTCTATATTTTTGACGTTTCTTTAACTTCATTTATATATATATATATATGCATATAAGTGCCAGGCAAATTTGAAGTTTGAATACGGATTTTTTTATTAAAAAAATTGTTTTATATATAAATATAGTATTATGATTTAATATAGTATTTATGATTCCACCATACGTACTTGTGATTTAAGAGTCTCAAAATTGGTAAACAATAGCATTTTGGTATTTGAATAAAGAGTTACGCCTGTATTGTTTTAAAACATTCTTTTGTTGCATGTTTCGTGTGTTTTTACGACGATATTTGATAAATACATTTTCCCAATTTTAAACAATCAGAGAAGGGGCTTTGGGAGCGCGCTTTTTAGGTAAGAAAACTGCCTATTCGTTAGCAAGTGCCTGGAAAGCTAAATTGATAGGTGATTTGGTGCTCCTACAAGTATCCCACACCACTTATCAGGTAAAAGGTCACTGATGACAATATTCACTCATTTATCAGAGAGGTCGCTAGGTGAATAAAAACCACTAAATTGTATTTTATTTTTTATTGAAAAAAAAAGAAAAAGAAAAAAATATACAAATAAACAAAATATATGTAAATTGAAATTTTGAATTTAATTATATTTTATTTTTACTGAAGTAAAAAAAAAAATGAAATCGTGTGCATTTATTCTGAAAAACAGAACAATATATTGCTGTGGAAGTGTTAGAGAAATTAACAGTTATTTAAAACAGGTTTCAAAGCATAAGAAAGGAGTCATAGTAAGTAAGCGTGCACACATGGTTGCATACTCTAAAGATCAATTCTGAAATTGTTAAAAATGACTATATATATAAAAATGTAGATCGAAATACTATTTTTATAATTATAACTACTATTAGCTGTATTTTATTTATTAGTTCAAGCTTACCTGGTATGTTTTAATTGTTATAAATATTTGTTTCGGGAAATTTATCATTCTTCGGGATGTTATCTTCGGTAACATATGTTACATTCCGCTCCATGCAGGATGAATAATTATAAAAATTATAATAAAAAACAAAGTCCGATCATTTGTACTGAAATAGCAGAGGAATATATGTAATAAATCGCATCTGTAGCCAAGACAATTTGGTTTTCTGTACCTTGTCTTTGACCCTTAGTTTATTACAGATACCATGTTTCTATCTTCTAGTATTATTTCTTATTAACTATTTAACTATATTTATTATAGATGGTGTTGGGAGTATGGTATTAACAAATAATCATCAAAAAGGGTAAGGCCTGCTTTTCTGTGTGAGGTTTTATTTAGTGCTTCTTACATATCTATTTTGTTTTTAATAGGAAGGAAGAAGAAAATGAAGAGACATCTGTATGATATAAACAATAATAAACAAAAATAGTAATCAAATGAATAATTGTACAAAAAATACTCTTACAATGCTTAAGTTTGTAGTAGTGTTTGTAATACATATTACTATTACATTATATACCAGTGTACGAATTTACAGTTTTAGTTTTTTATATAATATGTTTGTATAGTAAGACTGGCATATGGAAACTATTTTGGATATTTCATATTTACATATCCATTGAGAAATATATCAGAATTGAAAAGGAAACAATAATAAAAGAAATTTAAATTATTGATTACAGATAAAGAATTATACACAAAAGATATTACTATAATAAATATAGAAAATCATATTGTCCCTGTCGTGGAATAAACAAAAATTAATATAATAATTAGATTACTTATATAATATGACAGTGTGAATGTAATTGTAATTTTTTTAACTTTCTCTGTAATCAATAAATATATTTATTACATTTTACTCAGTATATAAATAACTCTAGAAAGAAATAATTAACTTTACAGCAAATGAATTATATAATAGCTTTATATATGTATCGTGTTTTGATTGTGTACATTATATTTTTACACTTGTAATAATAAGTTGCCATAGCATAAATAGTAGTAAATAAGCGCTAATAATTTATAATTTAGCCATTGATAAAAGACTTAAGAAATCAGAGTGGTTCACGATGTAGAAAATTTTTATATTTCGACTAAAAAAAATTAACATTCTCAAAAATGACGAATATTAATTTAAGTAATATTGGAATAGGTATCTAACTCTATTTATTATTTGTTGCATTGTTCAACATTTGATGTTGTTTCAATGTTTTATTTATCGTACTATGTAAATATGATAATTTTCTAATTGTCAGCCACTTTTATAAGTATTACAATTTATAATGCTCAGTTTTAATTTAAAATTTTATTTTAATACGTATTATTTTTGTATATAGATGAGAATATATATAATATATATATATATGTAACTAAAGAGTTTGAAGCAGTTATTTTGTATATAATATAATATGTGGTTTTGCCTTCGGTTTCTTGATTAGACGGGATGCTTTGGATAAGCAAAAATTATGTGATATGTATTGTGCTCTTCAAAATTTCAAAGTCTATTTTTTATTAACTGCACTTTAGGAGCCTTTGGTAATATTATATGAACGAGAAAAGAAATATTTTGAACGCGTTTTACTAAAAACACCAATCATAAGAGCATTACCATGTATTTATGCTAAACATTCCATTAAAACCTGCTTCTAGACTCTTACTGCATGTATTTGTAAATAGTTTTAACCGAACAAAAAAAAACTCATCAATTTTTGTAGCGACAGTGAAAAAGAAAAATATTTAATCAATCCCAGTGCCTCAAGCTTTTTGGAAAACTTTTTTGGTACAAAAAGAAACAGATAAAAAAAGAAATGAGCAAGAATTTAGATCTCAAGCTACAAAACTTTCACAGTTGACTAGCATCCAGTTATAGAAGCCATTTCAAAGATGCTAAGTTAATCTAGTACTAAGTACAAATATTGTTTTAAATTATCAGTTTATTACCGCTGAACTCGAAGAAGAATGTCGCATTCCAAACTTTAATATATTGATTAATGGATTAATATTGATTTTCCTACGTTAGACCAAACTCGTGTCTCTCTTGACTGTGCAACTGACCATTCCATTTTTTAAAACGTCTTATTTTTTTATATGTATTAGCAAATATTGTGATTTTTTTACCTTAAATAAATATTTATATCCGTTAAATGACTTTTATTTACGAACAATAAGAATAACAATCTGACTCTCAACAAAGTTAGTTTAGTTTATATATTTCCATATTTTATACATAGTTTCTCAACCGTTTGGATTTTCAAATTTAAGTACTTTTGTTGATCTCTCAAAGTGTATTTCACTGATGGGGCACTGAGTGCCGTTGATGTGTTCCAGTAGTAAACTCAGTAAACAACATAAAAGTACTGAGTTCACTCGGTTTTTTTTTATCTTGAGGCTAAAAAAGAAAGAAAAACATGATTTCTCTTTTCCGTTATTTCATGATTTGTTTTCATTATGTTTGCACAAAAAAGCGCCCGTATTTTTTCAAGAATTTCGCCAACATCCTCTAATATCAAGATTTATCTTAAAATGCTCAGAAATTTCGCTGTAGTTTTTTATTAGCAGTTTAAATAAGGCAGCTAAACCACCAAAAATGTCAATAGCGTTGTGCTTTTTGTCTCTTTGCGTTGAAACGCAAAACACACGGACATGCGTCATAGAGATTTGTGTTCTATTTCTGTTGCGGTACGGAGCAATGCGCAAAGTTGTCGTTCCATTTGCGTTGAAAATCTGAAATCATCAGTGAAGGTGGATTTTTGCTGAATACTCGTAAGTTTGTCATGAATATAGTCGCCATCATACCGTAAACCGTACACTATTTGTGTTTTAGGCTCATCATCTTTGCGTCACAATGCAAAATTGCGTTGTGTCATAAATTTTTGCATTGCGTCATGAATTTTTGCCTTTTGCGTTGCAGCGCAAAGGCACAAAAAAAAAAAACAAAGCTAATGATTTCATTGGCTTATTCATATTCTTTATTTGTACAGATTGATGTCAATAGATACTGAAATAAAAAATTTAGACTTACGACTGACCAGAAATATTAATTTTGAACTATTTTTTCTTTATATCATCGTTCCTCCAAATCTTTGCTAGTTTTTTGAAGTCGGATAAATATTCTTTCGGTAAAATAGAAGGCATAGCATCTAGTTTCCTTTTTTGGAATATATATTAATAATTCATATTTAAAGCGCTTTTGGACCGATGTACAAGACCGCTTCAAAATATGTTCAAGTGATCATTGACTAAGAAATGAAAGGATAAGAGGCAAAAAGGTACAACTACAAATACGGCAAGCTGGAGAAGTTTATACCACTAAACAACATGAACTCAAGACTAGTCAAGCCTGCATATAACTCATTTACATGTAAAAATACGCTTGTGTTCTTTTGCTTCAGATTGTTTTGGTATAACCTTATAAGGTTATCCCGCTGTGTAACTGCTCTTTTATTACAGGTAATTAGCACTTAAAAGAAATATTTCAAAAGTATCCATTTTAGCGAACGTAAAAATGATGACATATAAACGAAAACGCTTCAAAAACATATTTTAAAATCCTAAGTCGCGAAGAAACACCTATAATTTTAAGTATAAAAAAAATCCTTCGAAAATGAGTAAAATGTAATACTGTCGTTATAACTCTTACTTTGATTATCTGTGTTACAACTAAACACTGCACCAGCACCACCAGCACTACACAACACATTTTTGTAAAGCTCCGTTTAAGAACTAACCGTTGCAAATACGGTTGAGTTCGATATCACGATCATAAATTATTCTCCAACTCTCTGGGTAATTTCAAAGGCTGCACGAAGTATGCGCAGCATACCCTGAGAGAAATGCGTTTAGAGCGTTTTACTTAATGAATGGTTAGAGTGAAGACCTTCTTTATATAAACAAGGGGAGGTTTGTATCCGCTACTAAATATAGGAAAATGTATGGTGAGATTCTGTGCATATCTGTAAGACTGTAGGCATATATATGTATTAAGGCCGTTTTACACCTAGCTATTTATTGCGCAATTTTGCGGAGTAAATTCGTGTTATACACGTAACAATTTTAAATTGGCCAATAAATTGCGCAATAAATAGCTAGGCTTAAAACGGCCTTTATGAATGCTTACAGACGCTACAGATATGCGCAGAATCTCACCATAAATATCATCGGTCTCGTCAACGTAAATTTCAGCCGTCATTTTGTTTTGTACCTTATAATTCTGGTACATACGTTTATAATTTCTATTATATGATTTGGAAATTAGATATGATTTTATTGCTTTTTAGTTTTTTTTTTTTTCGAGGTTATATATTTGTTTGTAAGAGTATCCCTTTTTTTTGTTTATATAGAAATTACTTTCATTTAAATTCTTGAACATACTCACACATTTTTAAAATTTCGCGCGCACTGTCCAAAATAAAATGATACAACACCAAAAATTTTTTCCTAAAAATCTACTTATAAAAACGTTTAGTGACGCTACCACTATTTGATTTTCTATACTTTTGTTTATACGTAGTTTACACCCCCTGAATGAAAAGAACAGAGAAAAAAAAATACAATAGCGTCACACGGCGGCGGCTGGTGCATACGTCACCGGAAGGGCACCCACAATGATCGTTCTTCGTACAATTTCGTGGTATGGTATATATTACACGATAGCATACGAAGATATTCGATCGTTGTGGGTGCCCTTCCGGTGGCGTAGTACCGGCCGCCGCTGCCGTCACAGAAATAAAAGTATGAAAATGTTTTATTTCAAGATCTGTCCTCTTAAGGCCATTTTACACCTAGCTATTTATTGCGCAATTTAAAATTGTTACGTGTATAACCCGGATTTAATCCGTTTTGTACAAGTAAAAATTGGCCAATAAATTGCGCAATAAATAGCTAGGTGTAAAATGGCCTTAAGAGGACAGATCTTGAAATAAAACATTTTCATACTTTTATTTCTGTGACAGCAGCGGCGGTTTGAACTAAGTCAGTGTGGATATATTATCTCTGGTTGGAACACAAGAAAGTAACGGATCTGTCATAAATAAGGAAAACGTAACCTACATATATTTGAACTCGCATTATATAAACGACTATGGATTGGTGTTTCTGCTTGTAAAAATGAAATGTAATTAATTTAACTCTAGGAAATTATGATATTACAATTCAGTACTAATTGGTGTTCAACTATATTTATTACTTTAAATTATAACATACAATTAGTATAATTATTAAATGACAAAACTTAAAAATTGTTTAAAGAGTGTGTTCAAAATGTCCACCATGAGCATTAATGCAAGCGTCAACTCTTTCGTTTCATGCTTTCGAAGACATTGATTAGTTGTTGTGCAGTTATACTCTGTACTGCATTGATAATGGCATCTCTCAGTTCTTCTATGGTATGCATGTGGTTTCTATAGATCCTATTTTTTAGATAGCCAAACGTGAAGTAATCTAATGGGGTTAGATCGGGCGATCTTAGTGGCCATCTTTGTGCTCCAACAACCCTGTCTGCAAAAAACTGTTGGAGGTATTGGCAGGTTTGTCGAGCAGTATGTGCTGGAGCATTATTGTGCTGGAAATAACCTGCTTCCAGCTCATTTTCTTGCAACTCTACGATAAACAATTCCAACATCTGTTGGTAACATTTAGCTGTTACAGTTTCCTCGAAGAAAATTGGCCCTATTATTCGTTGCCTGGACATAACTAACCAAACTCCAACTTTTACAGGATACAATTGCATTTCTCGAAATTCGTGTGGATTTTCTGCAGACCAGATATGATAGTTTTGTGAATTAATGTAGCCAGATGAAACCAGGCTTCATCTGAGAAAAATGATTTGTTTAGCAAGTCATTGTCCCTTAAATTGTTATTAAACCAGTGACAATATTCCAATCGCCTATCGTGGTCTAATGGTAATAATTCCTGTACCGTAGAAACTTTATAGGGATGAAAATGTAACTTTCTTTTGACAGCTCGTTGTGCTGAAGTGTATGATAAGCCTGTTAAATTATAGAATGTAATAAACTATTTCACTTATGCCCGGTAACATAAAGTGTGTGTAACCAAGTGATTAGTTAATCATTTGTTAGCACTAACAAATTGTTAAGTAAAAGTTGAGTAACATAAATTTAACCATCTGTTAAATGTCGAGTAATTAGTTAACAACTGATTAATGGATGTTGTAAACTAGTTAACTGTAAATTTACTAAAATTGATAGTCCATTTTCGTTCCGATAGAGAGCCAACTTGAAACTTTGACGTTTTCACCTAGAAATTCAGTAATTGAGGTTTTGCTTCTGGCTTATGTCAAGTTTGTTATAACAATTATAACCAAAACGGATATATGTATGGAATGATTAATCATCGTCCTCCAATGAAGAACTATTCGATATACTAGATAACATATATGATAGACGTCATAGACCACGACTGCTCAGAAAAGAATCATGAAAATATAAGAAAAAAAGGCAAATAAAACAATGATTTGGTCATGTTGATTGTTCTTTTTCATAAAGTTGTATAATGTAAATAACTGCTCTTTCATCCTTAACCCAGCAGCACAATTAAATTCAGATGTAATTTCTGCTCATACTTCGTTTTTTTTTTTTGTTTAATAGATACTCCATCCGTTTTTTTATTTTCAACTACTCCTTTATAATTTTCAATGATCGCTAACAATGTGTGTTTCTCTTGTGCCATAAAATTTCTGGCTCTTCTCACGGCATCCTGCATTTTCGTAGTCATTATGATGCATAGTCTCAAAATTTAGTGATAATATTGTCAGAAATCAAATGTTGAAATTACACCTACGTAGCCTCCATAATTATAAAAATGTAATGTAATAATCACTAAACATATATATTTTAAACTTACTGCTGCTATCTTATTCCAAATTAATTGATCAGTGATCAAATCGAATCAAAAATAAAAATTCTGTCAAAATGTCAAATAGATTTTCCGTCTAAGTTCACATGTTCTGTCATCTATTGACGCAATTATGCACGGCAACTTTCGTTTGACATTCGGCACATTTCGTGCTTTGGTAAATCTTAACAAATGTGTAACTACCGGAATAGCGGTGGTTAAGTTAACAACTGATTTAACAAATGATTATCTCCTAACAAATATTTATGTTACTGATTTTGGCCATTATTCATTGATTAACTTTGACAAATTGGTAACTATTGTTTATGTTACCGAGCATTAATGTTAATATTGATTTTTTACCTGTTTGTTGAGCTAATTGACGCAATGGTTTAGTGGGACTTTGATTTAGACGTTTGATTTAGACGAGTTCGTACACCCTCAATTTTGTTTTCTGTAAGAACTGTCTGACGACCAGATGATTTGCCTTTGCAAACGCTTCCTGTTTCTCGAAAGCGGTGCACAAGTCTATAAATATGTCTGCTTAAAATCAAATCATCGAATTCTTCATCTGGAAACTGTACACAGAATTCTTGTTTCTTGAATACATAAATCTACAGAGTATATCCATGTCCCTTCATGATTCCGCTGTCCATTTCGGAAATAAGTTTCCAAAATGAATGTTTCATGCTCTGGGTGTGTAGGGCTTTGTACACTTAAACAGATAAACGTTCTATAGATTAGGTCTATGTTATGAAATAATTTGCTGCCTTACCACAGATAAATTCCCTTATTTTCTTACAGTATTCAAAAATACTATTGTTGGTGATATTAGATGTAAATATAAACGGTTTGAAAAAATTATAAGATAAATAAACGAAGGATACTACAACACGCACGCCAATGTCGCTAAATGTCAAGAAAATTCATGAAATTTGTATGTAGCTAACTTCGCTCATTAAATTGGTAATAAGTATAGATAAATTTTTCCGGAAAACAGAAAAAAAAAAAAGTTTTTTTCTTACGACAATCATTTTAAACCTCTGTGTATGTACCATCAAAGACAAAAGTCTTGACGCAAGTTTGACATAAATAGAGATAGAATCATTGAAGTTTCTTCAGTATTTCTCTCTTTAATTTTGAGTCAAGATATTTGTCTTCGATAGTACCTACATAAATCATTAACTTTTTGTGATTTTTCATGATTTTTTCTGTGATTATTATTGTAATGCTTATGTGGATGTAGAATATTACACAATGTTATAGGAGTTAACAAAAATTGGATCAGATATCTATACCAATCACCGATGTTCCGAAAGCGGAAATCGTATCATTATTTGCTACAAACAAGCTACCGTTCGGAAATGAACCGGTATCGCAGACCGGTATATATCCGTTCCATCTACCGAATTCACAATTTCTAAATCGAGACCAATATAAGTCGGCAGATGGTGGCTATCTACCGATTAGTTTGTGATACAATTTTTGTAAACCCCTAGCATTCCAAGACAGCATCGCTTCAGGCGTTTGAGCGTTTGAGACTCAAAAAGTTTTTTGGTTGGTATGAATGTATTTTCCCCGCTTCGGAGGTTTGCCATCTCTGTTTATCTTTGAGAAACATTTCTAATGTCACATAACCTATGTTTTAGCATATATCTGACGTTTTGACTTAAACTTGCAAAAATGATTTATTTTGAGTGCTTTTAGAAGTCTTTATACGAATATGTAACAATTATTTTTATTAACTCACAAGTTCATCAGTAGTGTAAGTTAATTATTAGGCGTAAATATGGCCGTGGCAAGTTGGATGCTCGGAAAGCGAAGTCTTCGGCCAAACAGATATAGTCGCAGTAAGTTACATTTAGTTAGATCACGCCACAGTACGCAGAGAACAAATAACTAAAGCCACATATCTTTTAGGTCAGCAAGTGAATGTTGAGGATCAAGTCAAATTGGACCTCAATAGAGGTTAGCTTTTTCAAAACTGTTTTTCTGCTTATTATTCCTTCTGTTTTCAGATCCGCTTGAAAATGCACATGAAATACTATCAGAGATAGTTAAAACTAGTGGTTTATCTGAAGGTAAACGTTTGAACTATTTAAATGCATTTGTTAAGCTCACATTACATGTTCATGGTAATATATCACAATTGGGCTATAGTATGGAAGAAATCTTATTATGGTAGTCACTCATTTTACATAATCACATTATAAATAACTAAAAAAAAAACCATTCTAGCTTGCGGGTAAATGTGGTTCATGAACTGTCTCAAGTAAGATCTGGCGGATTTAGAGCTATAAGACATCTTTTAGCAACAGAAGAAGATGTCTTATATTTTAATAAATTACTTTTTCCTGCTCTCATTACAAGGTATAATCAATAGCTTACTTGTATAATGATTAAAATAAAAATTGATAATATTTTAGGTCGTTTGATTTGCTATTAAAAAATGAAGTGGAGCGAATAGAGGCTATGAAATTAATACGAAAAGTATTATTTCTATCACCCTCAAATTTTGATGTTGCTGTGTGCCGCAGTTTAGTTGCTATAGCAAATGGAGGTATTGAAGAGAAGGATCGTATGCTTCGGGCAACACTAGCAACTTTATCTGAATTATGTGAGTTAAAATTTGTTGCAATGAGTTACTATATAGAAACATTGTATATGAGTTAGGTCCTATTAATGAAACATTATATTTGTAGGTGTATTAAATACTGATATTTTTATAATATCTGGTGGAGTGGCAGCTATTACCCGCAACTTACTGGAGTGTCAAACACCAAAAATATCTGAAACGTTATGTGGTGTCTTGCTATTATTATTAGATAGGCCCTCGACAAGAGAAAGTGCAGCTGTAGATTTACATTGCATAGCAGCTCCATATTGCGATTTTCATTATAGACATGGTTGGATGGATAAAAATCGGTATTTAATACTAAGTTTATTTTTACTTAGCTCTTATAACAATATATAATATGTAAACTTCAATATTTCAGGGATGAGAGAGAGACAAGATTTAATTGCAGTAGATTAGCAATGCTTTCATTACTTTTAAGTTGGCCAGGAGTATTACATTTTTGTAGCCCACATGATAATGCTGGTTTCAAAGCGATTGTAGACGTACTATACTTAAACCAGTTGGAAGTTAGGGTATACAACTTTGCGATTATTTTAATACTAAAGTATAGAAATATAAACCACTTCGTGTGTATTTCTAGAAAGCTGTACTGGACTTAATGTATGAACTTTTGGGCTTACCCCAACCAGAATGGACAGACGAATTATGTGTAGCTCTAAGCGCTGTTGATCCAGCAGAACCACAAACCTCTTGGCGTTTGAATGAGGGTTTTGTTGCTGCAGAAGGTCGCTCAGTCTTACCTCATTTGGCACGTACTACTCCGAGTATCAGTGACATGCATTTATCATTGCTGCTATATTGCTTTCTGGAAGCGGGTCTTCTAGGAGCTCTTGCTGAAGTTGTTGTCACTAGCGATACGTTTATAAGCGTTCGTGCAACTGTTCTGCTAGGTAAAATAAATTTTCGCTCGCCAAAGTTATCGGTGCACTATTTCTAGCGATACGATTTAAATAAGCGATCGTGTTCTTAAGGCAACAATCGAATGCCCCGCGCCACACACACACATATGCATATATATATAACCAAGTGAGAGTTATTCAGAGGTTATAATCCTTTAATAGCGAAGAATTTGCTAAATTTGTCGATTTCCATCTACAAATATGTTCTATATCCGGACAAATTGTAACAAGTCGACGATAGCCGCTAAAATCGCGCGAATTGCACGCGGTAATCGAAAAGGGGTGAATCTTAGCAATTAAAAGACCACTGTCGGTAGACGCGTTTCACCCTAACCAGAACTCTTCAGTACCGCTGGTGGCTCTAATTGCTTCTCTACGCGTCTGTATATATGCGTGACATGCAAAGATATAATCAAGTGAGAGTTATTCAGATGTTATAAGCATTTAATAGCAAAGAAGTTGCTAAATTTGTCGATTTCCATCTACAAATATGTATGCGTATATTTTTTTTTAATATATATATATACAAGGTATTCCATGTAAGTGGTTCATTAAAAGTTTATGATGTTCTATTATTATTTACTTATATTTGAGATTTTGGCACCATAATCTGTTCGATTGAAACTATAAATGTAAAATACCTTAACCAAAATATCACTTCCGGTTGATCGGAAATGGATGTCAACTTTGTTATTTTAAATAGAATGATATAATTTTTTATTCATTTTTAGATTCTACAACTATAAATACGTCAGTTTTCAATAGCTATTCCTATAGCTACATGTTGCCGTTTTTGAGTTATTTAAGTTTTTCTTTTTTTTTTAGTCATAATCATTGCATCATTGAGAAATTGATATCTTGGTTAATACTACAAATAGAGACTCCAAATTTGCTATGTTATGAATGCAGATATAACTCTAAGAAACGGTACGCACACTTTACATTCTAACATACAGGGTGTTCAAAACTGAGGAACAAAGTGACATTTTCAAATGCAGAAAACAATCAATTTTTTTAAATAGAACACCCTGTATTTTAATTCGGAATTAGGAAGTAAATATCATTCCCTATCACTTTATATGAGCATTCCCTATACCTATCTTTAATAGATTTTGAGATATGAGCGACTTTTTGTTAAACAGACTAAGTAGCCCTATCTTTAAATGTTTGTAGCTGGCTCTGAAATGGATTCACGTCAAATTCATGTATTATTTTTGAATAACCATACAAGAATGGTCCGTTTTCGAGATATCTTCATTCGAAAGTTTCATTGCATTTCGTCATATTAACACAATTTTTGGTCTTTAAATTATGAAGTTCAGGTATACATTAAAAAGAAATAATGCATATGCATATGTGCATATGCACTCAATCATACTTTATCACTAGAGTAATACCGTACATATGTTTGAAAATAATGTCTTATACAATCAACTTTCCAAAAGGGTAGCAAGCTGATACAACCGTCATTACAAGCGCTCGCACATTCTACTACTGGTGAATAACTTATTTAGAGCAACTGCTCGAAATATCCACCACCCATTACAATGCAGTTCCCTATGCGTTTTCTTAAAAATCTTCTGATGTTAAAAACCAGTCCTGCCTTATTTCTGATTACATTGGCAGCTTCTTGAATTTTTTGAAGCAACTCTTCGCGGGACTCTATTCTTTCCTTGTAAACTATTTCCTTCATACTAGAACAAACAGAGAAATCTAGGGAGCTAAAATCTGGACTTCTGGGTGGCTAAGGAAATTCACTTCCACGACCAAACCATAGATCTGGAAACTGTTCGTTTAGATACTCGCGCACAGGCAAAAAAAAAATGTGGTGGCGGTCCATCGTGCATAAACCACATATTTTGTCTTTGTTCAAGTGGTACATCTTCTAGCAGCCGATTTAAATTTTGTTCGAGAAAATTTAAGTATAATTGAGCGTTCAGATTCGGTGGAAGTTCAAAGGGGCCAAAACAAAAATCAAATATCATCCCACACCAAATATTTATTTTGAATTCATGCTGGAAATGTCTTTCCCTTAATGCGTGTGGATTCTCAGAATCCCACAAATGACTATCTCTCCAGTTGAAAAGTCCACGTATAGTAAACGTTGCTTCATCGGTAAAGAGAATTTTGTCAAGGAAATTTCGGTCTTCGTTCTGTTTCGTTTGTAAAAACTGCGAAAATCGTAGAGGTACAGGAGGATCCTGAGGTAATAAATTCTGCGCAGGAATAAAGGATAGAGTTTCTCTTTTCTTAAGATACTACTGATAGACGTTCGACTTATTCCTGTCGCCGCACTTAAACGGTGGGTACTTACGCCTTGATTTTCGGTAACATGAACTAGAAGTTTTCTCCTCTTGTTCTACTGAAACGGTATTTGGAGCACCATTATGACGTTTAGGACGAAAACATCCAGTTTCTCCTAGGCCATTATAAAGATTTCTAAAAAGTTTATAATTTGATTGTCTTCGGTTTGGATAATTGTAAATATCTCCAGGCTGCAGCAAGTACATTAAAATCTGTTTGAGCAAAAACACAAATCATGTCTCGCATTTCACTATTTGAAAAGTCACTATGCCGTGGCATTCTTTATTACTACTTATTCTTGTACATATAAGGCAGAAAAATATAATGCTACTTGCTTAGCACTTTTTGACACAAGCTTCACAAGCATAAATAATAGCTGGATAAGCCAACTTTGTATTTTAAGAAATAAAAATTACGGTAGTAGCACGAAATGCACTTTCGAATGCAAATATCTCGAAAACGGATCAAGATATCTAAATTAAACAAGTATGTATTTTTCATATACAAAAAGTTGCTCTTTCAAATTTTCTATTCGGTTTATGTGAGTTTGCATACACAAAAAAGATAAGCTTCGATTTACCTATTCAACAGGGTGTAACTAGCGCCCTCTATGAACAACGGTAAAAGAGAAAACAATTCTATTCGCTGATGATGGTACGTAATACCAATTTTCACGTTGATTCTATGAAAACTTGTTGAATTATTCGGAAATTTAGAAATAAAATTATTAACTTGAACATCCTATATGTCTTAAACTCGCGACATTTGTATAAGACATGTTGCGCTCAACCCGCATGTTTTAGGCTCTACTATTCCCAGTGTCCAGATTTCCCATTCTTAACGACTTACACTGTATATGTAGCTTTCAATCTGCTCTAACATTCGGATCATGTAAGCTTTTTTCCTCGTTCGCATACTGATTATCATGAATTTGGATTACTTGCAGTACTTTGGTACTTTTTCACTACCACATTTTTTTAGCATATCTTGTAGTGCTTCTTCCGATCTTGCCAAGACGGTGACGGCATCCGCGCGGACCAAAAATGGTTTTAACAGTATATTGAACAGCGTGGTTAATATCAGATCTCCCTGCCTTACCTCTTCCCAAGTATTGAACTCTTCAGAGAGGTTATCATCAACTTTAACTTTACTTTCTGAAGATTAATGCCTTATAAATTTGTTAACTTTTACTTCCAAGTAGTAATTTTTATGCATACCATACTGACAGACTGCAGCGATTTTGAAAACTATCTGTATACTTATGTGTTTATTTAATTTTAAAAAAATTATAGTAAATTAGAAAGGTAAAAAACAAAAAAAAAACCTAAACTATAAAAACCAAAAAATGTAAAGAAAATCTAAAATAAGTTAGCTTGTATATGCGCTTACCACCGGATCTAAACAAAACTGGGTTTTAATTCATTAAGAGGATTCAACTAAACGAAAAAAGGTTTCACAAAAACAAGTATAGGAACCATTTGTTTTGCTAATGTGTCGGAAATACTTAACCGCATCTCTTCCGGGTAAACGGACATGCAATTATAAAACATAATAAAAGAAATCTATGGCGAATTTTTTTAGGTACCTAATATGTTACATATTTACATCTACAAAGAAA
Source organism: Protaetia brevitarsis (assembly GCA_004143645.1). Taxonomy (NCBI): domain Eukaryota; kingdom Metazoa; phylum Arthropoda; class Insecta; order Coleoptera; family Scarabaeidae; genus Protaetia; species Protaetia brevitarsis. The sequence continues at coordinate 1,632,765 of RXPK01000052.1, read as the reverse complement.
ATAAATGGGGATTTCTTGGTTTTTAACGTTTTGCAAGTGGACGTTCATGAGAATAAAGTTGTGTCTTAGTGGCGAAAATTAGTTGTGAGCCGGGGTAGATGAGCGGGACATTTTATAGTTGTTCGTTAGAAGAGAAAACTGTTTTAATTAACGGAAACAAAAATAAAACAATATGACACCAAGCGTATTGAAGTCGACTGTCAGATATTGACCATTTGGCTTCGTGGCTTTATAGTTGAAAATGTTGCGAATATTTGATGCGTTGCCAACGCCTTGTTACAGCAGAGATCATATGAGTTAATTTCTAATATATATACATAATCCGAGATTATCCGAAAATGCATTAATCAATTTTTGTTTTACACCAACCAATGTTAGAAAGGCCAATAGTTTACTAATTTAACCAAAATCGTAGCTTTAGAAATAAGAGATCGCAGCAGTGTACCGATAACTTTGGACACGCTGTATAGTCGGTATACTGTATTTGTGTCTTATTAGAAGGTAATAAAATAATATGTAATACAAATTGAGTTCAGAGTATGTTTTATACTTTTCAGGTGAGTTATTACGACTAATGCAAACGTTGTTGCCACCGGAATGTTGTAATATTAGTCCCGCCTTGCCGAATCTCTTAGAGTACGCAGTGAGCAATAAGCCACAAGCTCTGAGAGCAATTACTGCCTTGCAACAATTACATAAGTAAATAGCATAAAATATGAAATCGGTATTTTTCTATTCAAATTTGAACAAATTGTAGGTTATTAAAACGTAGACCTGCGTCCTACAGCTTATTTTTGGATCATATACTTCAAAGCGGCAATTTTATCAAAGCTTCTAATAGAGTGGAGTACAATAAAAAGCTTAAAAGTGGCAGTACAAAATCAAAATTAACACAGGTATTACTTTTTGCGATTAACTTGACTGCCCTAATTTTTATTACTGTTTTCCAGTTAGTTCTAAAGGATGGGGATGATCATATAAGAGATACTGGTGTCTTGGTGAACACCGATATATTAGCGTGGAATTGGAGTTTGATTAAAGTCGTTGTGCGGGTAAGGTACTTAAGTTTATACATTTTTTATGGTGAACAATGTTATTTTTAGGAGGAAATTAATTTAAAGTTAGACATGAGCGAAACCTCTCATCGCCATTTTCTGAAACGCCTCGTTGAATTCTATACCCCTTCCAGCAATTTATACTCGCATATGGATCTGTCACCTTCGAAAAATGCTCACGGTTATACCTCTGTCGGTATAGACCTTATTTCTTGCTTGCAAAGATTAACCCATCCTTTCTGCACAAAGCTGTTGCTAGATCTGGTTACGGATATATTGAACAACATATCTGCCATTACGATGAGCAGAAGTTCGCACGATTGTCTCTTCAGTCCTCAACATATGATAAATACGCAATGCCAGACCTATTTCCTCTTTATCGGTAGACTAGGGAGCACTAGAGAAGGCCTTAATTTACTCGAGGAGTTCGACGTTTTCACTGAGTAAGAGTGTGCACCAGTGAATCTTCTAGATATCAATATGTGTTGTTTATTTCAGATTACGGCGCTTGGCTACTACAACTAACCACGCTTGTTACGTGAAATTGATCATTTCGTCCTTGGATTATAAGATGCAAACATCCCAAGAGCTTTTGTCCGCTGTGCTAACCTGTCCTAATGAATCTTCCCGATTGTATGCAACTCAGTTCCTTTTAGTTCTTTTAAGAGCCGGTCTACCTCACTTCTGCAATTGGGGTATTAAACTCCTAGCGGCGCAGCTCAAGGACGAATCTCGAACGATATATCTATCCGCTCTATCCACGTTACACGAAGCGTGCGAAATACCAGCCTGTTTAGAAAGTCTCGTACAGTTAAATCCTGATCTGTTACATTTAGGGGAAAAAAGGCATTTTTCTACTGATAAGATTCTTATCCATTCCTAGCGGCTTCAGTATGTTACGCAAGAATGTATTTATCATAAATGAAATCGTCCGATGGGACGAAGGTTTAAATTTTAGGTACACCGTAGGTCTTCACCTAAACTGCATCTATTTATGATGTTAAATTTGTTACTTAGGTATGTTAAAATCCTAGAAGGCGAAATATCAGACGCATTAACGCTGCATCAAAGAGGCGAAGACGGCAGATATGATAAGAGAACAAGCTCCAGTCGGTCTACCACGAGAAAAGGAATATTTCTACTGCCGCATATATACGGTCAACTATCAAAACACGAAGAAGGCTTCCAAATGCTTCTAGATCACGGATCAATAGACAAATTTTTACAGGTTAGTGTAATGATTATACAGTGACCGGCATAAATATTGCAACATATGGGAAATTTTTTTATTGTTAAAATATACTAAAACTTTTTTTGGGGGATAGGTTGTGCATGTCTAGAAACCCCAAAATTTATTTTGACACACGTCACGTGACCCCTAGTATGGCGGTAAATTTAAAAAATATGCCGTGAATCTGCAAAAAGTGAGGTTAGATGATATGGTATCCAAAAAAGTTATTTGAAAAAGTTGCTTAGAATTCTATTTTGAGGCTGTATGCAAATTTTTGTAAACATTTAAAAAAAAATAAAAATCACAATTTTTCCAAATATAGTTTCATTGAATTACATATTTCCATTTTTTTCGCTTTTAGCAGCTCAGCTGCCATAACACTTCCAAATTTGATTGATACTCAAACAATTTTGTCAATTTTTGCATGATTAACATAACGAAAACTGAAGAGTACGATTTCAGTGTGACAATTGTTGTTGCAAGGGACTATATCTAGTAATAATAAATAAAATTTTACAAACATTTTCTCTACAAACCACTTAGCAAACATTACTTTTATTGAAGATTATCATATTTTCTTTTTGTTTTCGGCATTAAAGTGGAGACCGTTAGTCAAAAACTGATAATACTATATGCACGCACCGAAGGTTTTGAAGTAGATTTTGAAATTAAAGAACAACCTGAAGAAATTCTGCATGAAATTCTACTGTTTATTGTGTGCATTCTTCTGCATACAATAAACAGTAGGTAAAATAAAAATGATAGTAATTGCTTATTTGCCAAAAAAATTAATAGTTTATTTCAAACCAAGGGAGGAAAGTGCTCTATTGTAATTGTCCAAGGCCTGCACTTTCCTCACATGGTTCGAATACTATTTTTCCCAGCCAGTCCAATTTTAACTAACTCACAGGTATATCTTTATTATTTTTGTCTTAATTAATTAATTAATGTCTAAAAATAATACAGACATATCTGTGAGTGACGTGATAGATAGTAGGCTTAATCTGTCAAATATTTTTTGAGAACTGTCAAGTTAGCGTCGCTTTAAAAGTGTTTGATAATAGTTTAATTGAAATTAATACCTAATAATTTAGCAATTATCTCATAAATGGGCTCAGACTGGGCCGAGTGTACTAATGTCATCTATCAATAATATCACATATTATAAGATGTACAGTTTCATCATGTCAACGTCACTTACTTTTCCTCCCTAGGGTGGTAAAGTACAACTTTCCTCCCTCAAATGAGGGAGGAAAGTGGACACACACTCCCTGCTGGGAAAAAATAGTTTACTACATTATTTTGTTGTTTCTAATTTCAAAGCCTACTTATAAGAAACAGAACGATATGTATGTCTAACAAGTATGCATTTCTAGAGTTTCATTTCTTGTTCTAGTTGTTCATTATTTATTAGTTATTGTTTAAATGTTTTTACTTATTAAGTATTCCTAAAATACTGGTTATTTATTTCTACTGAGTTTTGTAATTTCGAAACCTACATAAATACCTTCGGTGCGCGCAATAACATTGTGAGGGCTTAGATGTTTAGTGTTATGAGTTTTGGACTACCGATTTTACTTTAACGTAGAAAACAAAAAGAAAATATGATAATCTTCAATAAAAGTAATGTTTGCTAAGTGGTTTAGACAAAAGATGTTTGTGAAATTTTATTTATTACTAGTAGATACAGTTCCTTGCAACAATTGTCACACTGAAATCATACTTTTCAGTTTTCGCTATGTTAATTATGCAAAAATTGACAAAACTGTTTGAGTATCAACTAGATTTGTAAATAGTACTGCAGCTAAACTGCTAAAAGCGAAAAAAATTGAAATATGTAATTCAATGAAACAATATTTGGAAAAATTGTGATTTTTATTTTTTTTAAATATGTTTACAAAAAATTGCATACGGCCTCAGAATTGAATTCTAAGCAACTATTTCAAATAACATTTTTGGATATCATGTCATCTAACCTCACTTTTTGCAGATTCACGGCATATTTTTTAAATTTACCGCCATACTAGTGGTCACGTGACGTATGTCAAAATAAATTTTGGGGTTCCCAGACATGCACAACCTATCCCCGAAAAGAAGTTTTAGTATATTCTAATAATAAAAAAAATTCCCATATGTTGCAATATTTATGCCGGTCACTGTATTATATAGAGTTAGGCAAATGATCCATTCGAATATCTTTAATATGGCTACTTTTTATTTGGACCTACTTCTGTTAATGTAAAATACAATGAAGTACAAAATTTTATAGGATGCACTTTAATAGTCCCGCACACATTTCTTGAACACATTTTATATTGCCGGACTTCCCGCGTACTAGGTGGTAAACATTATCTTTTTTTTACATACATGTATATTTAAATAATAAGCGGAGACAGGAAATCAAAATGACAATATTAAATTTCCTGCCTCGCTTCGTAGCGAGTGTAAGGCATTCCGCGCGATGCGAATAGTGGTGATTCTTAAATATCATGAAAATACAAGCAAGTCTTTACGGTTGCTAGCCACGCGACGCCATGAAAATACATTTTTATTCATCGTTATATAACTGTGTAATTGTATCGACAAATAGATACAATTACACAGATTATTCATGTCTTCGAATATTACAACGTTGATATAACTTCATGAGCAATAATGCAACTGAACGACTGTTTAACGTTACTTTAGAAATTCTCTCATAGAGAGCTTCACTTTCTGAAAGTACTATTTTTATAAAAGAGATAGATTAGAAAAGGATGCATATGTGGTACGGTTTTTTCACTCAACGATATAAACTACAGATTTTGAATAACCACAAAAATCTAGGGGATTTAAATCTGTGGGCCGTGGGACCCATTTAATGAGTCCTTTACGACCAATCTACCTATTTGTGAATGTATCGTTTAAAAACTTCTAACTTTAAGGGCATAGTGAGGGAGTGCTCCATCTTGTTGGAACCAAACAGTTACAGGTAATTCCTCATCTTCCTCAATATTAGGAACAACCCTGATCACGTAAAATATGTAATGTACCATGAATGAAAAAAGCACCAATAATGCGGTTCCTGAAAATATCAGTCCAAACATTGAATTTTTACGGATGTTGTGCGTGCAGTTCTAGCATCTTATGAGGGTTATCTATTGACCAATATCGACAATTGGCGATTGTCGGTTCCATTCAAATAAAACGTAGCCTCGTCAGAAAACAGCAAATTATATACAAAATATTGGTCATTATTGCAAATATCCCTCACTCTTTCGCAAAATTCTATTCTACTGTCAGAATCTCCGTCCAATAGTTCTTGTACTAATTGCGGTTTATATGGATGACATTTTTCGCACTTCAATATGCTGGCAACTGATCGGCATCATAGTTCAGCGCGGGGGATGTAATAGAAGTTTGTGGCAATTCCCCTAATGCTATAGCAATAATTTAATTAGTCGCGACTTTTGGTCACCCGCTTTTCGGTAAACTTCGAACATTTCCGGTTAAGTTTAATCCTCTCAAAATTTTACTAACGACACATCTTGTTATTGGATGCTGATCTTGATGCATATTATTAAATAAAGGCATACTTCTTCATGCGTTCTAAAATTCTCACAGCTTGGATCAAGTACTCAACTTTAATTCCATGAATAACTAAACATAAACATGAATTAAAAAAAATAACTAAATACCTTTGTCGTTATTAAACATATAGGGATGCTAAGCCTTAATACCGTGGTCCTCAAGCTTGAAATTCGTAAAAATATACAGGATTTTACATTAAAAAAGGAAGTAAAATAATTTCTGGCTAAATCGATAGTTTGATTCGGGTATAAATGTATTCTTAGAATCCCCAATTTGCATTCAGTTAAGTGTGAAAAGTCTTATTACAATCAAAGGAGCCATATCATATGGAATGGATCCATACATTTGCCTAATCCTGTATATTATAATACATGTGTATAATACATGTTTTAAGTCGACTTACTTTCCCTCACATTGAAATTTTCAGCATTTGGAAAGTGGCGTTTGCGAAACAGATGACGATATTTTAAACCTTAAATCGTCGCTTTGGGCATTAGGTCATTTAGGCAGCTCCAGTTTGGGATCAGATTTGTTAAATACAAGAAACGTCCTTTCTCTCATGGTACACCTAGCAGAAAATTGTGAAGTGTATTCAATTAGAGCGACTGCCTTTTACGCGCTTGGGTTGGTAGCTTCCACTAAGAATGGCGCAGATTCCTTATTTAAATTGCGTAAGTACACAAGATATCTTCAAGTTTACAGATCTTGTTTTAATAGGTGACGCTACAAAGTAAATAAGAAGTGTTTAAAAAATGTATGCAAGAGATTTAGAAAGGTATGGTTGGTTGCATAAATTTCAGTTGCTCTAGAATTATATTTGTAATATATAATGTTAATTAATAGTTTTTGCACTAAAAAATCTTCAAAGTAATATAACTTTGCAATACACCTAGGAAATAAAATAACTGTGGTACTTACTAGTAAGGAAAGGGATATAATGTAAACAACAAGCTCTACTGAATAAGAAATATAAAAAATGAAATGCACAGACGTACCTAATCTACATTTGGCTCTGTATGACTATGATTTTATGGAAAATAAAGGATATTTATTACGATAGCATTACATTTTCAAGTAAAAAAATGCCATGACAATTTAGGTATACTTTTTCTGGCTGGCAGTAGATACCGCCATGTTAAACTAATGCGTAAAATTCCTCGGTCATTCTGCATACTTTCTGCTGGGCCTCCGGGGTGGAACCGCGTCTTGGATCTTCCCCAGGCCGACGTTTCGTCCACACTCGCAAGGGCCTTCAGCAAGGGCTGCTGCTACTGCTGTTGACCTGAAACTGAAAGACTAACACACGGGGACGGGTTTACATAGGGCTAGCGGTGACGGATCAGTCAGCTGTGATGGTCGTGATTAGGTTGTTTGGGAAAAAGGAGGGACTTTCAAGTGTTGTGTAGGAAATAACTGTCATCAGGGTTCAAATGTTTATAGATTTCATTGCGTTCTCGGATTTTACGGCTGTAGTGGTGAGGATTACGGGATAAGATTTGAACGGGGTTAAATTGGATTTGGTGGCTGATCTCCAGCCTATGTTCAGCAAGTGCAGACTTTCACCAATGTAAACACTGTCCACAAGCATGGAATTCGGTAAACACCAGGAGCTTCCAAAAGATTACGATCCTTGACGGGAAAGTTTGGTTTAAAAACGGGTTTAAAAACATTTTCCCATACGGTCGGTAACACGTTGGATATCAAGGAGAAAAGCAGTAGATTAATATGGGGTAGGTTTGGGTTTGGATCATAGAGATAATAGAGTGCTGATATTGAACTCAAAACTGCCATCAATTGAAATGCGCCATATTGGTACACAGACGTCATCGGTGATGTCGATACAGCGTGTATTGTATTTAAATAAATCAAGTTAATAAGACTAATTTCTATTCCTAAATCCACAATCAACTTTTGCGCATTCTTCAATCAACAAAGATAACACAAGTAGTGTTCTAAAACCATTTCTTAACTTAGTATCCATTATCCATAGGGGTTTAATAAAAATAATAAAAAGAGACGCATTCTTTTAACGCCATATAAAAATACGCAGGATAAAATCTAATGAAAGTTGTTTGGGAGTGGAATCTGAATCTGCCGTAATAATGTAATGTATGTTTTCTTCAGGAGTAAATAATCAACTAGAGTGTTTGCTGTCCAATTTACTGATGATTAAATAATATTAGTTTATACTTAATTCTTTTCTTATTGATTTTCTTTGTATGTTTATTATTAATGCTATAATATGCATACTTACACAAGGCTTACTGGTATAATAGAAATATGAATAATATACATATTAGAAATAGTCCGTAAAAGCAAAACACAAAGAGAGTAAATAAACAAAAGAATTAAACTGCAAGGTTAGGTAATATACCGCACCAGTCACATTTGTGATTTGGTCACAGTATACTACTGTGATTTGACCAACCAACAAACATCTCAACGCAAATACTCCCTAGAAAGGTACTAACTAAATGTAAGGAAAAGTAAGTATGACGAGTGATGATGACGCCTGTGTTCCAAGATGTCCGGCTAACTGTTGATGGTGCGCCGTAATGATGCGCGTACGGTTTATTGGCAGTCTATCAGGTCTGTGGTTTGGATATGTTGGATCTAGGATGGAGGTGTCGGTTTATGGTAACGATCGGAATGTATAGGTTTGCGGTAAAGGGAATCTCCCAAAGAATCATCAGAGAGACGATTCACTATTATATCTAGGAAAGGAAGGGTACCGGCCTACTTGACTTCCATGGTGAATTTAATGCAACTATGTTGGGAGTTAAGAAATGTGAGAAAATTAAGGAATCACATTCATGTGGCCAGATTACGAAAGTGTCGTCAACGTATCTGAACCAACATTTCGGTTTCTGGGAATAGAAGGCTAGGAATTGTTATTCAAATGTCTCCATAAAAATAGAAGTACGGCAGATTTCTACCAAGTCATCTCAGTCATTCGGTTGGAGGTTGGAAGATAGGATTTTGCGAATTAAATAGATAGTATTGGATATAAGAACTTTGGTAAATAAGCATTCGACATTGAAACTAACAAGTGAATCCTGGGGATCTACTGTCAATCCACACAGTCTATGAATGAAATGTCTGGAGTTTTGGATAAATTACTGTTGCCAGTGTAAGGCTTGAGGATCTTGGATACGTATTTGGAGAGATGAATGTATTTGCTCTTGAAATACCTATCTATATGCCTTGCTCTAGATACCTATCCAAGATTCTCAAAGGTTACGCTGGAGAACTGTTGCTATTTGTTCTCCAAATACCTATCCAAGATCCTCAAACCCTACGCTGGCAGGAGTAACTCCCTTATCAAAAATTGCAGATCTCAGAAAAACCCTGTAGTACCTTTTGCTCCATACATCGGAGAAAATTGCACCCTAATGCATGGTAATGCACGTTCACACATCGACCACTGTGTAACTAACTTTTTTAATCAAATGAGTATAAAAACAGTGAATTAGCGAGTATGTTTTTAATTAACATTGTAAGTTGAAATAGATTTTCATAGGAACAAAATCTAATTGGAAAAATTCTAAATAATGCGTAGTTATTTTTACAACAGAAAACTATATTTAAGCACCAGATGCCTGAGCGTTCTTCCTTAAATTAAGGCAATCATTAAATTCTTTGTAAAATTCTTCCAGTAATTTTATAAAAAGTGTAAACTGAGTAACCAGCCATACAGTATAGTTCGCGCTTATTTTGTAAATTTATATGCAATGAAACCTGTGAAAAAAGCGTTTTAAAACAGTCTCAATGGCATAAACTGTACCTACATCTCATTACATATAGGTTGGGTATGTACAAGACACGATCGACACGACAGATGGCCTATAATCGAAGAAGAAAATTGGGAAGACGAAAGCATACTTGAACACACATTAAACCCCACAATTAGCTCTGAATCGGAGAAATCGAGTGAAAGATTTTTTGTGTTCGTTGAAGACACTGACAGTAGTATTACCACGGATGACGATATATTATTCATGGGAGAATCCGGTAAGTTGTCTTAACCCCACCTAAAACTAATAGTGCCTATAATGTCGTTATAGAATACTTGCATGATCAGAAAAAATCATCGACATTACCAAACAATCAAAGCTCATCTCTAATTCAACACAAACGTTCCCTGTCAGAATCCAAGACGTATGAATTGATCGCAGGGCACGATCATAAGAGTAAAGCAGAGTTCCCTCATAGGCATAGAGAAAATTCTGGCACAGAGTCTACATCTGGCGTTGGTTCTAGTGAATCAGTTGTCGGGAAGAGCTTAAGGAAGTTAGTTTACCACAAATCAATCTTATTCCTCGCGCAAATTCTATTTATATATTTTGTAGTGATCGAACACAAACTTTAAGTCCAATTCCAAGTTCATCTAGTTTGATTACGATAAAAACCGAGAAATTTGGTAGGAATTCTGATTCATCCAAACGGTTTTCCATGCAAAGTAAGTAAATATAGTTGTTATATACCATATATTTATATAATTTTGGTTTGTTTATTTAACTAACACATTCTTGACAGGTATTACACCTTCAGACAAATCAACTGTGTCGCCACCTAGTAGCAGCTGCGGTAAATTAAGCTATCAAGATCGAATAGGATACCAGATTATAAGGGGACTGCAAGGTTCCACAGAATTTACAGAATATCTAATGGGAAGACAGTATTCCTCTTGGGATAGTGAGAAAAAGATGCCCTTTAGATATGTAGATCATTCCAAAAACTATTTGAATGAATATATGACGTCATATATCAGAAGATTGAATCCCATGACCTCAAAAAGTAAAGATCAATGTTATATGGGAATCTGTTTACCGCTAGAATTAGGAAATTTATTTCCCAAAAGCATATATGATTCTAGAAGGTTGCTTAACGTAGCAGGTGATGCTGAATGCGGTAAGAAATGGGAATTGTGTAAAATGCAAATTCATTTTGTGATGTTATAGAAAGCGTTAACGCCTCGCCAAAGATGCAAAACTCGTTGAAACATGACCCTAGAACGTGTTTTAGTTGTTCGCAAGTCAGGCAAACATTGAAATTAAGTAAAAATATGGAATTTAGCCCTAATAAAGGTAGGTGCTGTAAAAACTATTGATTTATATTTCTGTTAATGTTGATCTTATACTATTTTTCCTATACTAGAGTCAAAATTACCAGAACGTGTTTGGTCACTAGAAGATGGTTCTGGTAAGATAGAAAATATTTCGATCCTTCATGCCTAACCTTAACATTGTTTTTCTGTTTCATTGAATTTTCTTTAGATGATGCCCTAAAATATGATATAATAAAACAGATAGAACGACTAGCAAACCCCCTGATGTTGAAACCAGCGAAGCAAATATTACTATCGTATAAACAGAAATCTCCACACATTTTCCAAGATATCTGCCTTTACTCTGAGGTCTGTAAGTTAGTGAAGCAAAATTCGTATAGGCTAGGACCCAGAAGACTAATACAAGAGTTATTCTTTGATGTGAATTTCGAAACACTGTATAGCGGTTTAAATTCTATAATAGCTAATCAGAAGAAAAGGTCTGTTCCATCGAAAGATAGTACTACCAAAGCGGATAAAACTCCAAGTGTAACAACCCCTTATAGCTGTAGTATGGATGCTATAGTAGCAAGACGCATCGAATTATCTCCCAGGCAGAGCACGGTAATCGTGCACTCAAATAAGAATGTTAAGCGTGGGTTTAATGTAGAAACGCAGCATCAAGCGGATTCGAAAATAGCGGAAACTTATAATACTATAACTTTTGACACAAGAAGCCCGCCACTACAAATGGTGGCGGAAGAAGGTACTTTGGGTACTGAGAATAATGAGAATCTTTTAACAGAAAGTTCATGTAACAAGCAAACGACAACAAGTACTAATAAGACTGATATAAAGCCTACACAAGTTCTCACTAATAGAAAATCATTAGATTCGATAAAATTCACATATAATGAAAATAAATTTCCTATAAAAAATAGAGACGATAAGAACGTTATTAAATAATTTTTAATTTTAGCCATATATTTCACTATTACAATAATTATCAAACTGTTCCCAATACAGTGCAGTACATAAATGACGATGATATTTTCTCTTACGTTTATAACTATTTTAAGTAAAAATAATAACCCGAATAAGTAATACTGGTGATAAGCCGTAAAAAGAAAAATAAATCATTTCTGAAGTTGTAAATATGTGTACAGGCGTACATGTATAAAGTTCAATAAAATGAAAAATCTCAGATTTTTTTAACGGAAAATTTCTATTGATTAATAGTTTCAGTAATTTCCGTAGTTGAATCTAAAGAAAATGTAAAACATCAAATTAATAGTTTCTTTCGATTTCTTCAGTATGCTAATAGTGAATTCTATGTTCAATATCTAGTATTTATCATTATGTTTAGGAATACCATCAGTACCTTCAGCGCTTCTTTTTCTGCTTCCCTTCACTATTACTGCCCCAACCCTGGTAGTTTATTTTGAGAAGTAGCGAGACGTTTAAATAGCACTTAAGAAAAATTGTGTGGAAATAATCCGTAGAATTCATTGAGGTAAGAAAAAAAATCATTTTATTGAAAATAAGGAAGTTGCTGTCGACTTTCTATATAACGAAACGTTGCGGGAAGTTACAAATATTTTGAGAAGATTCTTCTAGTAGAGTTTTGTTATTATTATTATTATGTTGTTGTATTAGCCTAGCTAAAATAGGTCCAGAAATAGTGATAGTGCACACGCGCTCTGAAACAGCCTGTATCACTTCAACGGCATGTCATAAACCATACAGGAGATAATATAGAGATTTTTCTTTCCTGGTGGGAATAGGTCATTATAAACAGCGCCGCGGTGTCATGGGTATTGACAAAAATTGAGTAGACGGTATTTTTGATTTTAAAATATATTACAAAGGAGTTATTTATTTTCCATTAAAAGCACTATTTAATCAAGAAGGGTGCTCATAATTGACTGTCCTTGAACATAATGCTTTTAATTGCTCATAACAAAAACTTTAAGAAAAATCCACTTTCAATATATGTACATATATTTATTTAAATTAAAAGATGGAAAATATTAATATAATTAGTAATTAGTTTTAGGAAGTATGTACACTAAAGTATTAATATCGTCTTCTGGTCAAATTTATACAAGTCGTACTTGTATAAATTTCATTTTATTTATTTATTTTCCATACACGTAAGGCCGACATGAAACTCAAAACAACATGTCCGGAACTATATAATATATTTGTTATCTTAAGAAATGATGGTATCTTTATTATCATAATTAATTACACAAAACTATAATTTAACGTAGTTTAGTTTGGGGCACACTATCGCACACCTCATTCACTTTAAACCAACCATCCATTAACCAACTATATGTCAAACGACTTGACTCAAACGCTAACTGGTGAGCTGACACTGATAAGCATGGCCACACCAAAATTAACGACTGGCGATGAAGTCTCTCGAGTATTCCCGAACAAAAACTAAAAATAAGGTCTACGCCCTCTCAGGAGAAAAATATATCCATTTCATAAACAGCGTTAACAGACTGTTCCATTGTTTTGTTTGTATTTTTCGAAATAATCTGTAAATAAGTTGTTGGGCTTGCGAAATCAATCGTTTTTCAAGCATTTTCTAAAACAATATTAAACAAGTAAAAGCAAAAATATAATTATTATCAAATTCTTACCGATATTATTACTAATCAGGATACCATAATTACGGATAAAATACGGATTAGAAAATGTACAATACACAAAACATAACAGTGTTAAAATTGATTAATTGTCATTATTGACTGTTATTGACAAATACTATTACATAATATAAAATAGTTCCTTTTTACCGGTTTTAAGTCAGTTTACTTACTTTTACTCAGTATCTTTACTTCAAAAAAAAAAAAAAACGATACATCAATGGCTTCATTCTTTTTAATTGAACTAGTACAGCTATAGTACTAACACTGTACTAGAACCAAGAGTACTGTACTATAAATGCTGCCATAGTTAACTATATCCACAGCTACACCGTTGCACTACTTGCTAGAACAGAGTAACAACAAGTACTGATGTAGTGTTGAAAAGAACAACGTACCTAACGTTGCTCTCGCTAAAAAGAACGCTTCAGTGTACTAGTGCAGCCAGTTCATCTAAAAAGAAGCTTTTCACTCAATATGATCAAATCATTACTCATAATCGAAACGTCATGATCATTTACGTTATTTGATTACACCCACCACCAGTCATTAGGCCGGATTTCCACTACTGTGTGGAACTAAACGGAGCGAAGTGCAGAAAAACACCATAATGTATAATCAAGTACATGCATCAACCCACACCATTTAAGGGGACTCTACTCATCTTCGCCCATCCCAGCTCCACACGGTAGTGGCAACCCGGCCTTATTCTAACGTTGAGCTTAACGATCGTTGGGAGTAATCGAGAATAATTAAACATTATTCCCGGAGTAATTTAACTTATTATTTTGAGTTGATCAGTAATATTCATTTAAATAATTAATGATCATCATTTTACTATTATTGTTATTTTGTTTGTTTTTTGCTGTATTGTTATTTAATAATAGAAGTAATAATGTCTTTATCACTAAGCGAATTCCACACAAGACACGTTTAACGCAGCCAATGCCAGCGGCCATTTTGAGTCGAGATTATACTTCCTTCTCTCACATACGTTCTTTATAATTGATGTAAATCATCGAAGACAACTGAGGCATTTGGTGCTAAATAAAAAAAGTAGCACTAAATGTCATTTTTCTGGCGACAAAACATATAAAACATGGTGACAGCATGTGTCGCTTGTCATCTCTCTTCGCTGATACAATACTACAATGAAAATAAATGTATTGCAATATATATTAACATAATTACACACGTTTCTAAATAATTGTTAACAAATAAAATGACCCCAACGTCGAATAACTTGTCACTCTACCCATGTCATATACAACGTGTAGACGTTGGATGTAATAAATAAGTTTGTTCGCGTCGCATGAACTATTTGCACTTTTATGCACTTTTTAGAACTTTTGTGTGCAAAAGTGTATAATAGTGCAAATAGTTCACGCGACGCGAACAAACTTAATGAAACATTCAAATTTACCACCAATAGTAAAACACATTTGTATTGAAACATACGCAAAAGCTTTTAGTGCAAACAGAATCTATCTTGTTTTGATTTTAGAATTCCTGGCTTAAAGCCGTGATATAATAATATTATATATATGACCATAGTCGAATAAAATCAAGTAAAAACAAAGTGCATATAAATAAGCTCACTCGTTTATCTAACAATAAGTCATATATGTTCTCCCATGCGCAGTTAATTTATTTAAAGAAATGTAAAAACTTTTAAATAAAAAAAAGAAGTAAATAGAAGAAAGGATTGTTGGATCATCTGTTATTTTTATAATCTGCACCTAAACTGTACAGTGTTAGTTCGCCATGCAATACATAGGAGTTGCTCCGGAGACGTTCTGGAGCAACTCGCTTAGACAAATCAAATGCCAGTTATATCAAGTGGTTTGTATCAATATCAGCTATAATTGTGAATTAAAAAAAGAAAGAGATTCAAAATACACTACCATACTAATTGTGCCAATATTTGGAAATATTACATTTTACATTACATTATTGGCAATATATTATTATTAAATGTATGACATTTATATAAACTTAATTTGAAAAGAATGTTTATAAGTTTTAGTAGCCAGTATTTAGATAAAGAAAAATCGATTCTTTTTATTTGATATATGGCTGTCCATTTATTAATTAGTTAAGTAGTGACATACACATTAATGTGTCAATTATACGTGTCGACTAATTATATGGTCTTCATCAGTAAAAGAAGATGTAATTACAAAGTTAAAACAAGCTGTTATTTAAATCTTGACTAATTAATAAATGGACAGCCATATATTCACTAAAAAGAACCGATTTTTCTTTATAAACTTAATAACGTAAGAGGCCAAACAACTCTAAAAGGATCATATTGACCCTCTGCATTAGTTTGGGTATCTTCTTGAACTTTTCTTCAGATACAGTTTACATGTTTGTGGACATCAATTCACATATATTTTAAATTAATTAAGTAACAAATGTAGCAGCATTTTAGAACTTAAATGACTTACTGAAACTACTTACCTTTGAAGTTTTCCCAAAGAAATCTGTGATAATCTGTATTTTTATTTGGATATTTTAATGGAGTATTTGTAAATATACAACTACTACAAATTGATTCTAATTTCCGCAGCTGTACTCTTATTACTATGAACTCTGTTTTAAATATTTTATTAAACACTTTTTTTTTTGTTAGTAATAGCGAATATTAAGTGAAGTCAAGTGAAACTATGCAACTTAAAATGTTAATTTCACAGCAAGAATTGTTACAAAATAAATAAGAAAAGATATTTTCTATAGTTAAATATATACATTGCGTATATGATATTTAAGGTAGTAAATAAAATCTAACATGTAACTTAATTTACATGTATTTTCTTTCATACAACATTTATTTTTTTCTTTTTTTTTCAGAAAATGTTAACTAATAATATTCTAATTTACACATAGAACTGCCCAATATAGAATATGTAAGTAATATAGTTCTGTTTTTTCTTTTATTTATTTAAAGCGATGTTGAAATAAGTGCTAAACAATAGCAAAATTCTTCCTAATAACTTGTATTACAAGTATTTTTACTATACAAAATATTTTATTAAACTGTAGTTGTAAATGTCTAATAATATCAATACGTGTTCGTCCAAGTGCAGATCGACGACATGTTTGATTAGTTTCGGTAGTATTTATTTATTATTATTATTTTTTTTTTTTTTTCATACCTACGTATAATTTGTTACACTCAAAATGCGGCTAATATATATATATATCTATAATTATATATTTTTTTCTCGATAAAAAACAATATTTTTTTATGGTATGATATATTTTAAAGATTAGCTGAAACTTATTATTGAAGGCATTAGGTGGAACTTTTATTGTATTTACAAATTGCTCTTTCCTGTTATTATTTATTATTATTTTTTTTTAACAATACAAGATATTTGATATATATAACTTAAAAACTTGACAAATTCCCATATTTACTGAATGAAGTATTACTTATTTGATATTATATTTTTTTGTTTGTAATTCAAATGTTTATGTTTTGCATTGTACAAATAATAACCAAGCTTTAACAGAATCTACAATATTATCGAACTTCTGATCTCCAGTAATAAGATTATTGTGTTTATACTGTCTAATTTTTAATTTATGAAATATATAAAGCACATTCAATGTTCCTATAAAGTCCGAACGATGTTCTCGTTTGGAATACATATTTCATACAGTAATTATGTATACACCAAGATATTTCCTTTTTTACTTTGTATATGTATGATGTTATTTATTAATTTTTTTAAGTTATTTATTGACATTTTTTGTATTTATTTCTATTTAATAAATATTATATTAGTAAGTTCAATATTTTTTAGTACAACCATTCCTATATCATCAATAAATATCAATCATATGTATATATCAGATCGGGAATGGGCGTACAGTTTGCCGATTGGTTCGCCAAACTTCGAATTTCTCAACTCTCTGTATTTAGTCTAGACATTTTGACAGTCTTCCTTATGCAAAGATTGCAAGCTTCTTACAAAGTATGAAATAATTAACGAACTAATGTATTTCTGCTAATAACTGTAATAATTAATAGGAATTTTTCCCAAGAAAAATTTTCCTCACGCAGGCTCGACTACACACTCGTTTACCGGACGAGCGCTCTACCACTTAAGCTAGCAACGCATATGTAAGTTCGTGCGACAAATCGAATATCAGATCTTGAAAGGCCGACAGGACGGCGGATATGCGAAGATTGCAAACTTTTTGCAGTATGAAATAAGATAAGGAATTAATGCATTTCTGTCAACTGTAATAATTAAGAGGAATTTTTCCCAAGAAAAATTTTCCTCGCTGCATTCGAACCTACACAATCTCGTTTACCGGACGAGCACTCTACTATTTGAGCTAGCGAGGCATATGTAAGTGCGTGCGACAAATCGACTTATGTCAATATCAGATCTTGAAATGCCGACAAGGCGGCGAATATACAAAGATTGCAACCTTTTTACAGTATGAAATAATTATCGAATCAATGCATTTTCTGCTAGTAACTGTAATAATACAGGTATGTTGACCTGTTGCATGAACTTATACATATGCCTCGTTAGCTCAAATGGTTGAGCGGTCGTCCGGTAAACGAGAGTGTAGGTTCTAATCCTGATGCGTGAGGAAAATGTTTCTTAGAAAAAATCCTCTTAATTATTACAATTATTAGTCATTAAATTGTTTAATTCGTGGATAGGTATATCGACTTTGGTGTGTTGTGTTATATATATTATAATTAGATATCGATGAATGAAAGAATGAGTCTTATGTACATATTTTTGTTTGGCAATGCATTATTTCCTTTTGGTGGGAAATTCAAATTACCTGTATTACGTAATGTACAAAAGCTTTATAAAATACTAGTGTATAGGTTTAGCCGCGTTTATTTGAATATTAGGATTAGATATATAAAGCACCTACCATCAGCTTCGGCTTCCAACTGCCCTGAACTTTGCAACTGTTCTACCGCACCCCTCTCCCAGTCCAGGCGCTAAATTTAAAATTCGAATATTTCACTACAGGTGTATTTTTTATGAATGATGTGGGAATGAAGTATTTGAAAGTAGAATATTTCCTTCTAAATAATTGAGAATAATCATGTAGCGACATTAGCAATACAAGTAAAGCTACGTTTTCTAATTAATGTTACCAAAAATAAGCTATAAACACACTCGACGAAATACGTTTATGGGTTATACACCCGCTAGTGCATTATAAGATTTATAGGCGACTTCTACCGGAATATCTTAAGTCAAAAAAGGGCGATTAATATGCAAATAAAAAAAATAACACAAATTCGTTTCCAAAGCCCCATCTGGACTTTGTAAAACTGGTTTTCAAACTAGCTTCCTAGCCGAATGGTCGTTTATTCTGTATGTGTATACCGTACATATACACAATTTAATGTGTTAATTATAAGATAATATAATCATATTTAAAGCTGTTTTGAAAGAACATTCATTATCCTGAAAGATTATAGGTATTGTAGATGGCAAAAGACGGTCTCGTAAGCCATTTGTAAACATACGATCTTGGAAATGAACACTCAAAATTCTATTTTGTGGTTCTGCTTATTTATGTCATTGCAGTTAGCATCAGTTAATACCTAGCTCTACATTATTGAACAGTATTTATTAAAGTTTCCAAAAAGCGAAATTCTTACCTATCTGCAACATTGGATATCTAAAGAAATGTAAATCCGTAAATTCATAATAAAAAATTTTACAACTTTTGTCGGAGCAATAAATGCCAGACATCGTCGACGATAGCAAAAATTGGCAAGAAAATGTTAACTATACTAACTTAACTAATAAAATATCGAAATAGTATACAAATTTGTTAAATGGACAAAATAACACACGAAATGGAATTTATGGAATAATTTTTACACGTTTTAAATTTATATTCGTAAATGAAAAGTATTGACAAATCTGTCAACTAATCATATGGAAACCAAAGTAATGGCGTCCAAAAAACGGTAATGGCGCCGAGTGGCGCTACTAATACTGCTTATTAGGGATGGTACGACCTGCTCCTTATGCCGGAGCTGGTGCACCTGCTCCGACTCCGGCTTTGAACCTGGTGCAAGAAATCAGGTTCAGGTCTACAGGTCTTCTTTAAATTGTAGTATGTGATATCTAAAAAAAAAAAAAGGTCGTCGGTTCTGTAAAAAAAAGTCTAAAAAAAACAAAAAGGTCATTAGGCACATCATTGGAGAAAGAAGTTAAAAAAAAAACGATTTCTATATGAACAGGTTTGTTAATTAAGGTTTAGAACGACTGCGGTTGCGGAGCGAGTGCACTGGTGCAAAACCTGCTTTTTTACGGGTGCACCAACTTGGTGCGAAACCCGCTCTTTTACGGGTGCACCAACTTGGTGCGAAACCTGCTTTTTTACAGGTGCACCAACTTGGTGCGAAACCCGCTCTTTTACGGGTGCACCAACTCCGATCAGCGAACCAGTTCCAAAAGAACAGGTCCGATCCGGAGCAGCCATCCCTACTGCTTATACTCTGCTGTGGTCTGCTCGGGTCTGCTGAATGTGCCCGTTTCTTAAGCATTTTATTCGTATGTTGGCTAGCCTGATGCTATTCTATAAAAAATGTCATGTGTTATGTGTGGTTGTGTGTTGTGACTGTTGTGTACATTGGAACTCCGTACCACATATACAAGTGGAACAAACACGAGTAAAATGGCGTAATAAGCAGTTTACAAACATATAAATTTGTTTTTACTTTTATGTTTTCGACAACAGCTACTTAGATAAGGCACAAATATGAATCGAACTAAATCAAAACCAAGTACTGATGTTTGTGCAGATTGTGGAGCGCCGGGTTTGTTAATAAATTAATTGTATCCAATTAATTTTAATTAATTTAAAATTCAGAGCCAACCTGGGCTTCAGTGAACAGAGGCATACTGCTATGTGTACAGTGCTGTTCTATACACAGAGATTTAGGAAGGCATGTATCACAAGTGAGATCTTTACAACACAGTCATTGGAGCAACTCATTGCTTACAGTATAAATAATTTCCTTACAATTTATTCCATACTTAATAATTCCCATTTTTAGTTAGTACAAACTTTAAATAACAGTGGTGTTAATAATCTTTGGGAACATCAGATTGAAAATAATTCAAAATTGAATAAGCGTAAACCTTCTCCTAAAGATTCTTTAGAGTAAGTATTAGTATATAAAGTTGAACTGTATTTCTAAAAGAAAATCTGCAGTATCAAAACGGAATTTATACAAGCAAAACACAAACATTGTGCATTTGCATTCCGCCCAAATAACGAAGATGGATTATTATGTGTTGAAAACGAATTGGGAAAACAACTTCATGCTAGTGTCAGAACAAATAATATTGAAACCTCTTTTCGTTTTCTAATCCAAGGAGCTGATCCAAATTATTTTCATGATGTATGTATAAACTTTTTTTTAGCAATATATGTTGCTTAAAAAATTGTGACTTCATTAGGAAAAAGGCACCACACCATTGCATGTTGCGGCTAAGAGGAATCAAATATTACAAGCAGAACTTCTTATTGTTTATGGTGCTGATCCAACTTACCCTGACATTCATGGAAATACATCTATCGATTATGCTAAGTAAATGTTTATATATAGAAGAAGTAATTACAATAATTTACATATAAATTTTTAAATCACAGAGCAAAAGGATATAAAGAACTTACAAATAGACTGATTGAATGTAAATATGAAGTTACAGACAAATTCAGTAATTATCTGTGTCATAAAAAACCAGAACATCAAAATGGGATACATTTATTAATTCCTCCGAAATTTCTCCCGTCCAACCCTTCTATTATAAATAAATTGAAAAAAGTAAGTGTAATTAACTATGTTGTAAACACTTCTTGAATTTACCCATTCTATTCACAGTTACCTAATCATTTATTTGAGGAGTTGGCTATGGATGTGTATGACGAAATCGATCGAAGAGAAATCGAAGCAAGTAAGTGAACATGTAATTGCATAGAAACTTTAATAAAGATTATTTCTGCCTTTTTTGCTTTTGCCAACTAGGATAAATCTAGAGTAAGTACGTTATGATGCAGTAGTGTTATATAGTAGACTTAAAGTAGCGGGCACACAGACTTTTATAGAAATTTTTATAATAGTGTACATTTTAAGAAAAATTATGACTAAAGATATGGATCCGGATCCAAAAACTGCATAGTAGTTTTAGATAGTGGATAATTTCGGATCCGGATCTCAATTTTATCAGGTACCAACAGCACTCCTAACCAACAAGTAGTTGCTTTTTTTAATATCCCAAATGGTGAAAAGTTTCATGTTCATTTATCTCTGAGGAGTTAAAATAATGTTTAATATAATAAATGCACATCGCAACACATCTATCCCCCTTTTACATACTTTTGTATGTAAAAGGGGGATATTTTTGTGTAGTTAATAATTTGTTAATAATATTTCGTAATTGGAAATTCACATAAACAGAGTTAAAATAACACTTTTCAGTTGTTTTTTTTTTATTTTTTGTGGTTGGAACTGCGCTGTAAGAATTCATGGTGGTTATATTTTCACTATGGCAACAAAGTTTAAACCAAATCAATTCGGTCATAACATGAGTCATCGCACTACCAGTGTGAAATTGACTATTTCAAAATGTACTCGGTTAGAAGATGTCCACTCGTGATCAGCTGATTCGCTTGTTGATATTTTTTATTTATCAGCCTTACCTTGTAAAAAAAAAAAGAAGCTCGTTTCGGTTTGCGGTGCTGTCTAGATACATTTTTTGTAAATTACAATTTTTACTTGTTTTTAAATTTGTTTATCAAACTGTAAAATAATAATCGAGTAATATCGAAACATATTTTATTATGTACTGATCTTTTAATTATCAACCGCAAGATTTAAAAATTAGAAAAGCCAAGAAAATAGTTGGAGAATGCAATATCAGAGAATATTAAGGCATTGGATTTGCTTACAACTATTCGTTGGCTGAATTATTGTCGTATCACTCATATGAACTTAATAAATAGCATGTAAAATAAAAGAACGTGAACGAAAAAATATTTATTATATTTTAAATTACAAAGGAATAATAAAAACTTTAAATTAATCACAATCTAAAAAAAAGAAAAATCATCACCGGACTCGTTACCAATATTAATAAAATTTTTCGCAGAAGTCATGCACTAGGTGTTGTTCAATTGAAATAGTATGTCGCCATATATTTGATCATTCATATGTTTTATTGCTGCCAAGAGTTTCTCTTACTAGGTCATCTACATTAAACAATTTAAAAGTAACATACCTCGACAATACTATTTACAAACAAACATACATTACTTACAGTATTGCAAATTGCTTTTTATAATAATTGGAAACATTTCACACTATTTCACGAGCTTCTTGGGAAATACTTTCGGCTTCGTTGAAGTTAAAGCCACCATATGAATCTTAGTTCGTTCAGCTGTCTTATACATTAGAATTCAATAATATTTACCCCAAAACACCACAAAATGTTCTCAAATATCTTTCAGAAAGACATAAAAGAAACAACATCAATGTAAATAAAGAAAAATTACGAAAAACACCAGTATAAATGACAGAAGTAAATAACAGTACCGCGAAAAATGCAAACAAACGAGATGGGGCAAAACTATGTTTGTTGGACGGCCTAATCATAGCATTATTACTTTCTTCTCATTGCACACACATTTATTCGACACATTCGGTGTTAGTGTCACGTTCTGCGCTGGTTCCATCCGATTTGGCGAGGACTCTATCTGACCTTTTCATTCGCGCGTAAGTAACTGAATAAACACAAATCCCGAAATCGAACATCCTTTGACGTGTCGACAGGCAAGCGATCGCCTTCCAACGCCAAGAGTAACATTGAATACCGTTGGGTTACGTTCGATCGCTCCGTACACACCAAAGCAAATGCTTTCCAAAATGCGGGCAACGGTTTTTTGGCTTGCGTTGGCATGTCGCTCTGGATGGGGCTTTACACGGGGCTGCCTAATATTCTAAGTACCAAACTGCGTGCCAAAAAAATTGCAACACCTTGAAGGTGACCCTAAGTCACAAAGCTGACATTTTGGAAGCTTTCAAGTAGTAAACCATAACTACTAGTTTTCAGTAGTAAATCATAACAATTGGGGAAAAAATACCAACAATCAGTAAAAATTTATCATTAAAATGTCACATCCCCACGATTGTTTGTGCGCTGTCTAACTCTGCAAGGCATGCTCTGAATGAAATGATGAATAATAGCATCTTGTGGGATCTCATCTTAGGCGTGCTGTAGATGACGACGTAGTTGTTTGCCGCTTGTGGTAGGCGCCTTATGTAGCGACCCACCATATCACACACATGATCGATCGGGTTTAAAGCCGCAGAGCAAGCAGGCCAGGGGAGAATTTCTACTTCCTCTTCGTGTATGAAATTCTGACAGATGATTATCAGCGACTTTTTTACATGCAGCCAGTTGTTTTGTCAAAGTTTCAGCTTTGTGACTGGGCTCCTTCAAGGTGTTGCAATTTTTTTGGCACGTAGTTTATATGGATTCCATAACAATTAAAATGTTCTTACTCTAACTAAATAATTTCCTTATGATTGTTAATAATAATAACAAAACATAATACCGTAGATTCGCAATTATGTGAATACTGCTTTATGTGAAACAATGAAATATGTAAACAACAAAGAAAGTGATTAGTTCATACTCTCCTGTAAATCGGTCAGCTGTCAGTTGTTATTATGTTTGTTTGCGTCCATAGAACGACTTTAGTTATCTCCCAGCATTCGCCGAGGAATAAGGGAAAACCATGCAAAAACTTTACTCTAGGAACAGCCTCAGATCTTGCGACTGATAACAAAATAGGGTCGGGTCCTTCAATAAGTTATATAAAAAACAACTTACTGCAGGTCATTTTTGTGTTATACGATAACGAATGCTTAAAACAATTTAACATTTGTTACTAAAACCAATTCAAAAAATGATAAATTTCAAATTATGTCCTAAGACGTCACAACTGTTTTGGCCAATCAAAAATTGACCATTTGTATGCTCGCCCACTGTCACGTCAAGTATCATTTAATGGTTTTTGGTTACTGTTTGTGACATGTGGTAAGATTATTTAATAATTGCGTGATATTAAGGCCGCTTTACGGTTCGCAATTTTTCGTATTGCGTGCAATAAAATTGCGCGCAATACAAATAGCCCATGCGCATTCAATGGATTTCGATCAACTGTGTGCAATCTTATTGGTATTGCACGGAATAGAGCGTGTTCTAATATTTTATTGTCCAGAATTTTATTGCACGCAGTACGAAAAATTGCGAACTGTAAAGCGGCCTTTACAATACTTGGGCAATTATTAAGTATTAGGGAAATAATTTGTAAAAATGCTAAAGCAAGTTTTATAAGACTATTGTTGTTATAGGATCTATACAAATCAAATAGGACATTTTACACATGCAACTTACATTAGATCCTGAATTTGAAATAGTTATTGACCAAAATTTACCATCTATTTGTGATATTATGATTTTATGACATTTTTTCAACAAATCTAGATTTTAGGGATGATGTCTTTCTAAAAACAATACGGACTATAAACATAATTCCAATCAAACTCAATGTCACAATTGAAAATTTGACCCATTAACTGACAGAGACAAACAGTGTACAATAAGTGAACATCAAACCACTACTTAATTTTTTATTGGGACAAAACAGAATATCTAATTTTTTATTGGGCAGAACAGTTGTGATGTTAGAACATAAAAAATATACATTTTCAACTTTTGTTTCCTTTAAAAATACTAATCTCGCAAACAAAAAACCTGTAAAACCGTGGTAATTTGAAACTTCTCTTTCGAATAAAAAAAAAAAATGGTTCCCGACCCTACTATTATTATTATCCTCCTGGGTTTGGAAGAGGCAGTCCCCACATTTTTACAATTCCAATAGCTGTGTCACCTCCAGGTAGCTCCTCGGTTCTTCGCATATTAAGAAGCTGTCTCTTCCAGCAGCGGTAGGATGGACCAACGTAATGAACTGAAAGCAAATAAAATAACAGCAGCACCTGTTCTAATATTTAACAATAATTTAATCCTAATTATTCTAATCAATAGTAATTAAATAAAATATTTATGTTAACTATGCTAATAATTTAACACCAATTCAAACTACTAAAGAGTCTGAAATATTTATTTGTAATACCTACTACCCTACTAAGTATTTAAATATCATGCCGTAACGTATCTGATTCTTTACCAGCATTATTAAAAAAATGAATGGACATTCAAATAAAACATACCCCCCGCTGTATCTAGCCCACCACATTCACAATGTGAATCATTAATCCTTCCAATTATAAGTATGATTTCAAGTTATCATGAGTCGCCGCTAACTCTACTGCCTTATACGACAAACAAAACATCATTTGTCTAAAACGTGTAACGTTACCGAAAAAAACTGTGCCACCCTTACTTTTCGACCTATCCGTAAAATTTTCTAAACCCTCCAAAAGTGCATATAAGTAATAATTTTTAATTTCTGATGATGAATTTGGCCCTCTATATCTATTCGCCTTTTTAAATCGTCCGGTTCTAATCTAGTTCCTGTTACTGTAATTAACCTCTTAAACCCTATTTTATTCGCTTCCCTACGATATTTAAGTTACCTCAAACGTAAATCTATTGGTATATATCCGAAATAACGCACGCTGCGTCGGCCGAAATAGATGAATACGCGTTCGTGGCCCTAATCGTTAACAATCTTTGCGCTCCGATTATTTTTTTTTTGTTTTTTTTTTAATTTTACACGCGTCCGCCCATATCGCCGATTTATTGCCGATTCTATAACGCCCCTGTAAATAGTACCTGCCACGTTATCGTTTAATCCCTATGTGACTCTAGCCGATGTTCTAATTTTATTACTCATTCCCTACTTTTCAAGGTGACATACTGAATATATGCGCTTTAAAATTTATCATCTCACTAACACTTTGACAAATTCTTTGCAATAAATTCTACCCTCCCCCAATTTAAATGTAGGCTTTCGGTTTGCTAAAAAAATACCGCCTATCTAAACTGTAATTTAAAATATTTGCTAAAGCCTTATTTGTCCTACTTTCCCGATCGCGAACCCTGCGGACAACCCTTAGTAATTTCCCCTGTAATACTAATTACCGCGGTTCCTCAACTATCGCGACTCTATCTGAGAAATATGCGCTAACGATTCTAACTAAAAATTGAAACAAAAATCGGAAAAAATACAACTGTGAATAATATTAGAAAAGACTGTATAAAGTGTCAGTCACCACTTGATCTATAGAAATAAAATTTTAATCAATTATTAGCTTTAAATAGCTAGTTTGCCAAATTTTGTCAAAAAATCGCATCTTTTCTTGGTGTTGCAATTTTTATAACATATAGTATAATTTAGTAAGTTTTGTAATGCAGTCAGCCACTAATGAAAATTTCACGGAACGTATTACATACTAAGATGTAGTACAAAATGAGCATTTATGAAAACCATGTTTTTTTTCTATTTCAATAGTTTGGCTAAGTAGTTCGGATTCCGTTAAATTAAATGCACTACCCTTTTTACCGGTGGATCCGACACTGTCTACTACAAGAAACCAAAGTAGACAAAAATTGGGTAAGTTTTCGTCACCAGAATTGAAAGCATTGGTCTACGATATCCTAATCGACACGCAACGAAGACAGAATGCATCCGACAGAGGTGAGGAACAACTGAATTTTTTTGATTGCCAGCTCGTAATATTATACCTTACTATTGGCACAGAAACCTTAATAGCAAAAGGAATAGCGATACCGAAACTCCGCGAATTTTCCCATATCTCCGACGATGATCCTTTGTATGATTCAGTTGCTTCCGACGATGATTATGCCGTGGTAGCCGGCGCCGAACAAGTAATGTCTCTACTACTTTATCAATAAAATTTTATCAAACCAAACAATCGATTTAAGGAGGAAGATTCTGTTGACGATAGAAATAGTATTAAGAAGAGTGGAAGCGATTCCTCGCATAACGAATCCAAAAATGACGAGGACGTAGAGGATTTAACGAAAAAATTGCAGGTGTCAGACGATACCATCTCAACGTTGAGACAAGAAGTATACAATTTAAAAGCGGTCATTCAAAAACTAAACACAGAAAATTATGAATTAAAAACGAGACTCTCACAAGCCGGAACTAACTCTATTACTTCTTTTAACGGCGATAGCGGTTGCAGTTCCTTAGATGGATTCCTCATGGCAAGCATTCACCAACTTACGTCTACTAGGTTACTAATAAAGTACATATTTCAGGGCCAAGAACAGCTTCCATTAAATGGACAAATATCAGCTCTTCCCGATTTAAGAATTGGACGTAGAAGTCAAAGGCCTTTAAGTATGTTTGAGACCAGAGAAGGTTTAAAAACTACCAATTGGCAAGATCTCAAGAATCAAGTAATTCAGTATTTTTGTACACGTGTAGCAAATACTGCATGATTTCTTTTTATAGCTTAAACAGAATGATCAAGTAAGAACAACCACTAGTCTGTACAACAATTCCAGCCACGTAGAACAAGTAATACGACAGTGCACAGAACAAATCACAAAAAATTTACAACAATTAATCCAATGTATTCAAGGAGTTGGTCGGGAAAATTGTATGTCTTATGTCGAGAAAGTAAGATATGCTGTGACACAATTATCAGCAACAATACCAGATGTAAGTATGATAGTTGATACCTAATTATTTACACCAAAGAATCGTCGTATATAACGTTAATAATTGATTAATCCTGAACATATTATTTCTTCGTTTTTAAGGATAATAAGAGTGAAACAGTAAGGAGACTGTTAGAAAGTGTATCACAACTACAACAGTCCTGTTTACAAATCACAAGTAAAACTAATGACGAGCAACAAATTGCAAACCTCTACCTAAGCGTAAGAAATTTTGCGTATGCTATAGCGAAGGAAACTAAGCAAATAGTAACTACCTATACTACACATTAACCTAAAACGATACTAATATTTTTACGATCAATATCAAACATAAATTTCGGTGATAATTTTACAAATATGTGCAATTCTTTTATTAATTTAAATTAATTTGATTAATTATCATATATTAAAACGTATTTATTAGCTTTTTTATAGCATATTATCGAAATTATTAATTTTAATTTTTTTTTTATTTCCGTTTTTGATTTTCTTTATTTCACAAATGTTATTCTTTTAAAAACTGTTATAATATTAGATTTAGCTTATTTACGTTGTTATGAAAATGAATTACTTTTATAAAAAAATACTAAATATTTGTAAAAAGAAAAACAAAAATAATCTTATAAATTGCCAATTAGTAAGTCTGACGATTAAGCTACCAAAACTCCATCCTATCTAAAAGTATTGTTACTAGTAATAATAAAAAATTATATATATATAACTACTATTTTATTGCAGGACTGAATATACAGATATAAATAGTTTAAACTTTAATTTTTGTATGTTATTAAATTTTATTAATATATTATTTTAAAAGTATTCTAGCGTTTTATTTCTTGACTTGTAATCTGCATATCTTACTGTGTATATTATTAGTAAAAAAAAACGTTCTGAATTTGTCAACACTTCCAAACACATATTGCCAAATTTCCACCAAAAAACATATACAGCAGATTCTTGCATTCATAAGATATTTCAAATCCAAAACCTTCACCAACAACCACATGAAAAGGGGGTCCAAATTTCTTGTCCATTTGATCTTTAATCATTTTAGCAGCAGCCTATAATTCATTAATTTTAAAAGTGAGAATTTCTAAATCATTCCCAATTACTTCATTATTTGCAGAATGTTTCTCACAAGCTGTTACTACCAATTCCATTACTTCTTGTTTTACTTCCTCAGCCATATCAGAATGCTATACACTGTTAGTAAAGTACAAAAATCAATAATTTATGACTCACCCTTATTAATGGATATGTGTGAACTATTTTTTTCGCTTCTGTTTCTTTTTCTCGTCCTTCTCCTTCCATAATCGTATTCTACGTATGAATATTTAAAAAATATATAAAGTATAAATAAGTTTTTTGACATTCAAAATCAGGCAAAAGCCGCGTTGAACTAACTTGGATAAATAAAGGTTCGCCAACAGTCGAAACTTAAATTACATATATACCGCAAGAGTTTTAATTGTATGGTCTATGGTCACCCGATGTTATACGAACTACCGCATGTAAACGAATGCCAGCAGTGTATTAGCGTAGCAGGCACGACTTCGAGGACGCTCGCTCAATCAGTAACAAAATTAAATTTGTCCATAATGTTTTTTGCGTAATGATTTTTTATTGCTTTAGATTTCGAAATAGTGTAATTTTATGTATATGATTTCACATTAATAAGGCGCCTATATTAAGCATATGTAATTGCTGTATAAATCTATTCATTGCATAATCTAGTATTTTTACATCCTAACATGACAGATGTGACAGATGCATGAGAGTGAAAATAATGTATAATCCTAAGTAATTAAGAGGTTAGATTGAAAGCAAAGTTTTTATTATGGCAGGTTTTAGTAGTGTATTACAATTAACCGACTTAGATGATTTTATAACACCATCACAAGTGAGTTATTCATTTAATTACTCTTCAAAATGATTGTTTCCTATAGTTATTATTTTTTTAATTAGGAATGTATAAAACCAGTACAAATTGAAAAAACAACAACATCAACAGGATCGAAAATTACTATACAAGAAGATGGAAGTTATATGCAGATTAATAGCCAAGGTTTTGCCCAAAAACTACAGAAGGTGGAGATTACGTTAGCAGATTGTTTAGCATGTTCTGGGTGTATAACATCAGCAGAAAGTGTTCTAATTACACAACAAAGTCAAGAGGAGTTATTAAGAGTATTTAATGAAAATAAAATTAAAAAGGTAAAGATTTTAAAATGCAAACTAAAATGTTTATTATTGCCAGAATAAATTACAGCAAAATGATTCTCCTGAAGTAAAATTTATTGTGATTTCTCTTTCTATACAACCAATCCTATCTTTAAGTGTGAGATATAATTTGCCTCCTAATGAATGTGCAGCAAGATTAGCTGGTTATTTTAAATCATTAGGTGCTGACATAGTTGTTGACATGACAATTGCAGAAGATTTTGCATTATTGGAAAATGAAAAAGAATTTATTAAGAGGTATAGAGCAATGGAAAGTGATAATATTAAAAATGTATTACCAATGCTAGCATCTAGTTGCCCAGGTATTTGAAACTAAATTGGTTAACATAGATTTTGCTACGAATGATTATCAGGTTGGGTATGTTATGCCGAGAAGACCCACGGAAGTTATATTTTACCATATATATCATCAACAAAATCTCCGCAACAAATTATGGGATCTTTAGTAAAAAACTGGATGGACATTAAACAATCGATTTACCATGTTACTGTTATGCCTTGTTATGATAAGAAGTTAGAAGCTGCCAGACAAGATTTCGTTAATGAACAGACGCAAAGTCGTGATGTAGATTGTGTTATCACAGCAAGTAAGTTCACCTTCATACAGGTGGCCTTTCAGTTTATATGCAATGTTGTGCAATGAGTTTTAAAAGTAAATTATACTCACCAAATTGTACTCATTCAAAGTTTTTATTTTAGTTGAATTAGAACAGATGTTAGAGAGAGATGGCTTAATTTTAAATGAAATACCTGAATCAACATTTTCAAATCCTTGGTTGCCAACTGAATTTTCTGATTATCGCCTAAATTTAACATCTCACATTGGTTCTGGCTCAGGAGGATATGCAGATCACATTTTTACATTTGCCGCCAAAGAACTCTTTGGTATTGAGATTTCCAAGATAGAATATAAAAATTTAAGGTTTACATTTGTTAATATTACAAATTTATCAATTATGTTACCAGCAGACATTTTTAGAAATCCAGATTTTCGAGAAGCAATATTGGAAAGGGATGGCAAAGTTCTCTTACGATTTGCAATTGCAAATGGATTTAAAAATATACAAAATTTAGTGCAGAAGCTGAAAAGAGAAAATCAAATTACCATTATGTCGAAGTAATGGCGTGCCCGTCTGGTAAGAAAACTAGCTATAGAGCTAGTCTGAACCTATAGAGTCTCACAAAATAGTTACACAAGTTTTCCAAAGATTGGCATAAATATGCAATTAAAAAGATGCATGATGTTTTATTATGTTCTATATATTCACTATCAATTGTTATACTCCAGCCACCTAATGGTAGACCTAGACCATTGTACATACAGTTACATAACAATACATCTCCCTTCCGAGATAATAAAACAAAATTCGCATGTCCAATCCTCCTTACTTCGATCGTATTCCGCATCGCTCTCGTCCTTCTCCTTTCAATGGGATCTAATGGATTCGATTCCGGCAAAGCGATCGTTTATCCGTTTTAATTATGTATGATCTTGGTTCGGCACACTTTTTTCAACTGTCCCAACGCGACGCAGATCAGTTATCCAAACCTTTTCGCCTGCCTTTAATTCCGGTAGCTCACGATGATCATAATTTTCTTTTTTAGATTGCCGATTTTTATTTTCTAGCACTTTAAGTTTCTCTCTGTCCGGTGTTTCAAATTGCGTAAATTTTGATCTCAAGAGCGGACCAAAGTGTGTTCTATTGACGCTGAACAATATCTCTGGTGTTCCATGTCTGGCAAATATGGTTTTTAATGCAGTGATTACTTCGAGCTCAGTTAGGGTCCTCAATCGCTTAACTTCTGGATATCGAGAATAATAGTCATATACCAGAAGGTACCATGCCTTATCAAAATGAAATAAATCTGTCCCAACCTTTTGCTATGGAAGTTTAGGAAATTCGGAAGGTAGTAATGGTTCTCTGGGATTTGACGCCTTCATGCATCTTGAATAACTTTTCACTAGTTTTTCGATGTCTTTAGATATTCTTGGCCACCAGACTGCTTGTCTTGTCCGTAATCTGCATTTTACAATCTCAGATGTCCGGTGTGAATCTTCTTTAAGATAAATTGTCGAAGCTTCTGTGGAACTAAAATGCGTGATCCTTTCATCAAAAGTCCTTCCTGTATCGCGATGTCGTCTTTTGCATGCCAATTTGACTGTTGTCGAGGTCACTTTTGTCTGGCCAACCTATCGCACTAAATTCTCGGAGTTTTATGCACACTTCATCCCGTTGCTGTTCTGCGATGATTTCGCTTAATCTCTCATTCGTGGCAGGAGGTTGTTCCTGGACCAAATGTACGTACGCACTGACATCGTCTTCCAACTGTTCGTGATATCGGAATCATCCTTGGTCTCTGGAAGAGGTCATCGTGACAGAATGTCTGCCGCCCCTAATTCTTTCCCTGGAACATGCTTGATTTCATAGCGATACCGCAACAACCGTAGACACATTCGCTGGAACTTTGGTCTGATGTCGTCTAACTTTTTGGTGTCAAAAATCGGTACCAAAGGTTTGTGATCTGTTTCAAGTGTAACATAAAGCTCAAGAATAAAATCCTTGAACCTTTCGCATGCCCAAACTAGAGCGTAACCTTCCTTCTCGATTTGTGCCCAGTTGCGTTGAGACTTACTTAAAGTTTTGCTTGCGTATGCAATTGGTCGAAACTTGCCATCTTTCTGTTTTTGCTTCATCACCGCTCCTATTCCATAAGATGACGCGTCAACTGTGATCATGGTTTTCCACGATGGGTCAAACCACGCGTTGGAGCCTTGATTAATTCCTCCTTGATTCGATCGAATGCCGCTGTTTGCGCTGGCCCCCATTTAAATGAATTCTGGGTGCTCAACATCTCATTTAGTGGCTGTGCCATCGTAGCAAGATTAGGGCAGGAAGCGACCTAGGTAATTTACCGATCCTAGTAAACTTCTTAGTTCCGAAATACTTTCCGGTCTTCCCATATTTCTTACTGCCCTGATGCGATCTTCATCCACATGTATTCCGTTGCTGTCGATGACATGCCCCAGGAACTTCACATGTTTCACGCCAAAAACCCATTTATCTCCATTTAGAGTAAGCTCTCTTTTAGCTTCCAGTAAACGTTCTAGAACTGTCCGTAGTCACCGGTCGTGTTCCACAATTGCCTCACCGTATACTAACATATCATCGATATTGATTTCCACTCCGTCGATTCCTTTTGGAATCTACATCATTCTCTTTTGAAAGAATTCTGGAGCAGCATTTATGGCGAGTGGAAGTCGCTTGAATTTGTATCTTCCAAACGGTGATATGAATGTCGTAAGTAGTTGTCACTTTTCGTCCTATTCGTTCCCTTAATATATATCCATTGATGGGAGTATAGTCGGCGTACATACGAATCGTTCCATTCGGTTTTGGAGCCAGTACCAAACCTGCGCACCATTCCGTTGGTTCTTCAACTCGTTCGATGACTTTCATTTTTTCCATGCTATCCAAATTTTGTTTCATTTCCGGTAATAAAGGAATTGGAATGCGTCGAGGAGTCGTAAGTGCAACTGGTTTTGCATCTTCACGAAGACGAATTCTGTATGGGATTTTTACTTTCCCAAGTCCTGCAAACAATTTCGGATATTTAATCTTCGGATCAAACGACATTTTTGCTTCGTTAGTATCTACTGCGTCTACATCCGCTCGTTTTATAATACCAAGAGCTTCGCACGTGTCAGCATCCAGTAGCGGTTGTCCTAAACCTCTATCTACATAGACTTCGGTTGCCTTCGTTTTTTCCTCTATACTTTATCTTCTCTCAGAAAAATCCCAATGATTCCATCACGTTTTTGTTTGCATTAACCAGCCGACGTTTTGGCTTTCTTAACTTGATGTCACAAAAATATTTTTCATAAATGACGCCTGAAATGCAGGTAATTTCAGCTCCCATGCCAGCCTTGAAATTCAGCTTAGTGTTTTTGATGTCGACGATCACTCCTCATCGTCCAATCGTCCAGTGTCATTAATTGTCGATATGAATACATCACTATCGTTTTCAACTTCCTGCACTTTCGCGCTTCTACATGTCTCCGCCGCATCTTCCACAACCCTTATTTGACTTGTTTCCGTCGCCATTTGACTTTTTATTTTTGAATTCGGGTACTTTTCCGCGTCCGCATGCTTTCTTCTTCCAAAAATCCGCTTTTCGTGACGTTACGGGTATCGATGCGATTGATTTTTGAGTCGTCGTCCTCATGCGATTTTTTATTTTGCTCTTTGACTTGCTCCGACTGCTTTGTCATCCGCACTGCTATTGCCAATGTCAAATCACTTCGCAATTGCAGTTTTTCTTCTGATCACGAATTCCGTGCACAATTTTATCTCGGATAAATTCATCGCAAAGTGCTCCGAAATTACAATATTTGGCAAGAGTATGAAGAGAAGTGACAAATTCATCGATTGTTTCCCCTTCTCTCTGTACGCGTTTGTAGAACATTGCCCGTTCGTAAATGACGTTTCTTGTTGCAACAATGTTTTTCTCAAAAGCTTCAACCAGTTTCATTATACTTGGTTTGCGCGGCAATGGGAAGTTTTTAATGTGGTACAATAGCGATGACACTTGCTTCTTTCCTGTTCTGTCACTGTGCGATACAATTCAAATCTTCGAATCCATATTGGATTGGTCCTATTCCGACGTGTTCGCAAAATTAAACTAATCCGGTGATTTAACATTTGGATTAGACATATTGGTAAAATTTTCTACCGTAAAACTTTTGGCACTTACTTTTTTCTTTCTAAATTCGTTTCACTACTGCCACCATGTTTTATTATGTTTTATATAACTCATACAACTGTTCTATATATTCACTATCAATTGTTATATACTCCAACCGCATCATGCTGGCCTAGAGCATTGTACATAACAGCTACATAACAATACACATAATAAATGTATGTATTACTTTGAAAGTTTAAGACATATAACCATATGTGGAGGTTGAGCTTCTTGTATCATTTATAAACTTCATGTTAATAAAAAAAAGTAATTTCCAATGGCTTCATAAACTGTTTACAAAAACAGTGGCGCAAGCATCATAAGCTATGAAGGAAACGCTGAAAACTGTTGAAAAGTACACACTAACTGAATTACTTCCCTAATAAATTTAAATTTTCCACATTTTTTTTTAGTAACTATATGCTTCAAAGTCGATACTAAAAATAACGCGGGAAATTAAAATTTGTCTATTAGAGTGTACATATATTTTTTTATGAGATATGATTACTGCTCTAGACTAGCAATATATAAAATAATTTGTTTGGGAATGTATAATTGGCATTGTTTTCAGGTTGCTTAAATGGGGGTGCTCAAGTTAGACCGACCGGACATATGAGCTTAAAAGAATTAACACATGAACTGGAGAGAATGTACTATTCACTGCCACAAAAGTCTCCACAAGAAAACGAAACAATCAGAGAATTGTATGAATGTTGGTTAGGGGGCGTGGACAGCGATAAAGCAAATCAAATATTGCATACAGTATATCATCCAGTTGAAAAAATGTCAACTGCTTTAAATATAAAATGGTAACTTTGAAAAGGAATATTTTACTTCAAAGAAATAATTTGTATATATTGACTTTTATGATTTCGTTGATATTAATTAAAATTCTTTTAAATTTGAATAAAAAAACATTTTACTAAAGTTTATCTTTTACTTTATTACTTACTATATTCTCTTTTTTAAACATAATGGTATTATCGTTGAATGAAGGAAATGTAAAAAGACCCCAACTAAATGAAAGAAATTGTACCATATATGCACCTTTTTCTATTCTCTCTTGACAAGATTAGTTGCTACTCCTACAGAAAGTGCAGCCCTCTGTGGGAGAAATTCAAAAGTAACCTTGGACAATCGTACGTCATATCAAATATAGTA
This sequence comes from Protaetia brevitarsis, assembly GCA_004143645.1. Taxonomy (NCBI): domain Eukaryota; kingdom Metazoa; phylum Arthropoda; class Insecta; order Coleoptera; family Scarabaeidae; genus Protaetia; species Protaetia brevitarsis. The sequence continues at coordinate 1,596,325 of RXPK01000052.1, read as the reverse complement.
TAAATATAATACTATATAGTATTATATTTGGTCATACGAATAATCTGTGCAATTATTAGCCGGCTAGAAGTTGTATATTCAGTATTTCTATAGTCCCTTTGTTTCGAGGTTAGTGATTTGGCAATGTATAGTACTTAAGTAGGTATACAGGTTTTAAAAAAAAATGTGTCTTGTGACCCATATGAATGTGTAAAATAAAAAAAAATGCGTAGATAGTAGATTTCATTGTTTGATAACATTCAATTATTTAACAAGGAAGTAACAAATTCAAATTCTGAAATAATAGCAAAGTTAAGTTGAAAATTCAAAATCTTGATAAAAGTTTGATAAAATTATGAAAATAAAAAATGTTAAAACCACAATTTTAGGTATTACCACAGTGGAATCCTGATTATACGAAACATTGCTCTTCAATCGAATTTTGAAAATATTTTATTGTTAGTTTTTTTTGTAATAGAATTTATTTATTAGATTTTTTTTTGCTGTACCATATAGTAAGGTCACGTCGGTATGTTTGATATTTGTAAAGTAAGGCATATTTTCGAAAGAATTGGAAATTTTAAGGTTTTCACAAAATTGTAAATATCCCAAGAATCGTTGAAATTAGAGATAAAGAACCAACTGTTTTTAAATAATATGTACAATCTATTAAAGTAAGTGATATCATTTTGATTAAAATAAATTATTGGTACTGAATATTTGAAGAACTATCGAAGATACATATGCGAAATTAGCTAATAGGTTTATGATTTTTTACTTCGTCCACATTTTACTAAAATATTTTATGAATTAAAAATGGCACCGCAGAGAAAAAGACCAGAGGAAACCGGTACAAAAGCATAAATATGAAGTACTATCAAATTTATGTTTTCACAAGAAAACGAAAGGTTTGGTGAAATCTATCTAAAATCTCGGCTCACAAATTTGTAACTAACCAAATTTAAATTTTCCGCAATCATATTTAGTAACTTCAACGTTGAAACATAAAATTACCAACTATTTTGCGCTACATTAATAGTTATTTTAATACCTTTACGTTAAATTCACTAAAAAGAATGGTGGGAAAATTAAATGCGGTTAGTACAGTGGTGGATGCATTGGAATTTTTAAACGCGGTAGATATTTAGGATAACATTTTTTAACTTTATTGGTACGAGTAGTATCTACCCTAATAACCAAATTTAAATTTCCAACAATTACTTTTTGTAACTTCAACATAGAGGTAATAAAATAACCACTAACAAAGTACAAAACCAAGCAAATTTCATTATTCAACCTGAGATTCAACTTTAAAGCTGCTAAAGGTAATTGCGGAAATTTTGAATTTTAAATATTCGCATATTTATTTGCATATTGCGAATGCGAATGCGAATATTCAAAAACATGCGAATATTCGTTACATCTCTACTGAACAACATTAAATCTTGTTGTTGGTTTGGGTCAACGCAATGTAAGCGCAACTGGATGAGGCGTTATAAGTTATTTACAAATCAACGCCACATCGATAATGTAGCTTTCTAAATGCATACAGCACATCATTCGTAGCACAATAACTAATTTACCACGTGATTATAATAACCAATGGGAAATTGGGCAAAATTTTTCCTATTACGATTCTACCCCCGTGATCTCCGCTATGCAGCTAGCGCCATCTATGAGCGCAGTTGGTAATCTAATTCTAAGAGGCGCGCATTGCAGGTACTTTAATAATTATTTATTTCTCCGCCTAATCGCCTTCCCTGGATAGTTATCTTGTAAGACAATAGGGGTATACGAAAACTGGATCGGTACCGATGTACCGAAAGTGAAAGGAAATCATAGCATTTACAATGTGCTAGAACAGGATAGAAAGTCGGTAGATACCTCATAATCCAATTTTCGTAAACGCCTAATGCCGTCATTTCGAAATATATTCGCATATGATTACATTTGTAGTACCTTTTTTTGATTTTTAGTATGTTTTTTTTTGTATTACGCGATGTAAGAATATGACAGATAATCAAGGACGTCTAAAATGGAGTTTAGTAAATTAAAACAACTGTTGTCCTTTTTGTCTGTTCTGTGGCTATAAGAACGGCTACTAATTGGCCTATCTGTAGATTTTTGTTCGTTCGGATAAATTCGAAAATTTGTAGTGGTGAAAATAAATAAGGTTAACTGGCCACTTTTAAAAGTAGATTCAAATACTTACGTACTTTTAATCAGTGCCATACACATATCAGGGAAATCATCATGATATTGACGAATAATATAGGTATCACTCGTCATACGCTCCGATAATGATCGAATTAATTGCGATAATGATGAATAAAGTTTATTATTATTAGTAATATAGCATTGTCCCAATGATGCTATAAATCGATTGGGTAATTCTATATTTCACCATAACTGTTAAATTGTAAAGTACAAATAAACAAATCAATATGCCTTGTATAAAGTGTAATGCAGATTTCAACCTTCTAAATTGGAAAAATAAGTGCACTGAATGTGAAGAATTCCATTGTTTGAAATGTATAAAGAAACAAGAAGGGTAAGAAAATCCATTTTTGCATAAAACCCAATAACCACTTACTTTATAGTCATTACTTTTGTGGAGTATGTTTAATATTAATTAAACGCCCACCGAATAGAGAACAGCTGATGGAATTGAAATCAAAGGATTTGCAACAATATTTGAATAAAAATAAGATTTCCACACATGGATTAGTAGGTAAAATACCTTTTTCTTATATTTGTCTTTTATTTTTCTAGATTAAACCTCTTTTTTCTTTTAGAGAAAACAGAATTGGTCGAGTTGTTCTGTCAAATATCGATACCAGTGAGATATAAAAAATCCAATAAAAAATTTCCTAGTATGGGTGGATCAGTGCCTGATTTGGCATCAAGATCGCAGCATTATTTTAATAATTTAAGAGGTAAATACATTTCTGTAAAGAGTGAAAAGATAATGAAATTATGTTTGTTTTATAAGTAAATTATTCACACTGTATTGATCATGGTTTAGGTTGTTTAATTGTAATGTAGTGGTAGTTCTATTACACTTGAACTTTAAAATTAATTTTAGGCTCTGAATTTTAGGAAATGCAGGGGCTGCATTTCAACAATCTTTTCCTGGTTCGTGGTTGGTTGATCAAAGCTGCTCAGCTACAACTTCACCTAACAGACCTCCAGCAGGAGCTCAGATTCATCGATCCGCTTCCGGAAGAGGAAGAAATCCATTAAACACTCCAATGCCAAATAACATTCCGACAAGTCAAGCCACATCAACTCAACCATCACAGCGACAGTCATTTCAAAATCTGGCACCCACAGTAAGTGATTAAAATCTTTATAACAACAATCATATTCTTTAATATCTTATGAGAAATCCAATTACTAAGTTCAATTACGTTACTGCATTTTACATATGTATGAATGGTGCCAAAATATTTAATTTTGAGAAAAAATTTACAGTTGATAAGGAAATTATTTTATATTATCATTTAGTAATATATTTTTTAAAAATTTGGTAAGAGTTCTGAATTAAGACCACTGGTTTGGCGATTTATATGCATATTAAACGAAAGAGCATGTATCCCTGAGTCTAAAATGCCTATTCATTTTTTGAGCAAATGAAAAAATATTAAAGACTATCTTTAAAGGTGCTATTTTATGTGCGAAGTAGAGATCTGCAGACTTTGTATCGTATACTTAGAGGGATCAAAAGTATTTGATACCAAAAATAAAATGTATTGGGTACCAGATATCAATTAGATACATACAATCGAATATGAATTATTTCATTAATTTTATTTTAGCAACTGTACACATACAGCACAATGCAAAGTAATAGCAGTGCTTTAACGGTCTTTCATATTACTGGTCAAACATCTAATTTCACAAGGTATTCTATAATATTGAGCATCTTTAATAGTAATTACTTTTAGGACATAGGTGGCTAGTCTGATCTAACCTGAACGTAAATAAAAGTATATGCTTAAACTTTAAATTTGAACATCTACTGCTATTATTTTGCACAGTGCTGTATATATCCATATTTACCATGTTTGGCCTAGAATAGCATAGATACCTATATTTTTTCTGTCTCACTACTATAACTCCTAATCATAAATAATAATTTTTGTAATTGCAGTAAATCAATAGAGTATGACCTTAATGCAATGATCTTCATCGTTATTTTTTGTATTTTACTTTCTTTCCTATTCATATAATAGTTTGTTTTTCTTGCTTGTTGCAGAAATACGCTTCTAATTAATTTCCCTATTTGTATATCTATAAGGATATAATCAAGTGAGAGTTATTCAGATGTTTTAACCCTTTGATAGCGAGAAATTTGCTAAATTTGCCGATTTCAGGGGCCATTATTACAATCGCGATTTATGGATTAAATATGGCGGGGTAGAGTTTCTTTTTTTATTTATATCGGTTCTAAGTCTAAAGTGAAGTTTAAACCGAAGATTATTGATCTACGGTTTAAACCGCGATTGTAATAATAGCCCTAACTAAAATAATACCGACACAAACAATGTAATATAGATAAATTTAGAAGCCATTTTAAAATGAAAAATACGTTAAGTTGTTATCGGGGATACTTAGCTACCTAAATATAAATACTAACGTATGTCCTTCGGAGTTGCATATAGGTATTTAGTCTTTACACTGCACGTACAGTGAAATTCAAAATTGACATCTTCGAAGTATTCATTGAAAAATAAATCTTAATGTCATGGACCATCTTTAGAAATAAGTAAAATTATTCCCCATTTCATGAAATTTATTTATAATTTGCTTATTATTCTTATTTAATTTAAAGTTAATGTCTGAATGGCTTAAAACATAAAAAACAATATTGTTTATTAATCATAAAGACCATGGAGGCACGCGCGAAAATTAAAACATTTATGGGAAAATAATAATTACAGATCGACTAGATTAAAAATAAAAACACAAACATATGTGTAATTGAGCAAAGCTGTAAAGACGTGTAGCTAAAATGAATTATTCCGTTCGTATAAATATTATATTGCCGATAGTTCAAAAAAAAATGTGTTAACCAAAGTAAGCCTATAGAATACCAAAGGTACCGCATATGTATACCTTCGATATATATTTTTTTATTTCTCTCTATTTTATGAATTAAACGTTGTGTTTTGTTTCTTTAAGGAAACGCATTTTTGCATGGCGGCGAAATATAAACAACGCTCTATTTTTCGTAAATTGTTGCCTGAAATGTATTTTACATTTTAAAGTAGGTATACCATTTGCCCACGCCGACATTTCAGGGAGACGTGAATTTTGTATTTCACTGTACACAAAGACATAAATGTTCAATTGAAAACTTAGGAAATGTTAGGAGGATCAAATAAAATTTTAAATCATAAATCATCGTGTTCTCGTTACGCTAATTCTAGTGTACCACAAAATCGAATACAATTTATGATTATGTTTAATACATATTGATCTTTGTCAACGCCTTCGCTGTTACGTTCGTAATTTTACGTTTCCACAAGGATGAGTTTAATTGAGTTAAAATATGTAACTTACCAAGCACAGAAAACCTAAAAACATTGTTCATGTGTACCTTCGATTTCTCATGCATTTTAATTCTTTGCCAGATGTGCACTAAATCCATAATACCGTCCTTCGCCCATGTTAATTCTCGTCCGAATAACACGCAAGGAAAGCAAAAACCAGCTTACTTTTGGTCATAACCGCAAATCCAATCGTTTTTTAAGTAAATGTTTCTATTATTTTTTTTTGTCCGTATTTTAGAAGCAGACGCACAAACATTTTGAGTTTCTGAAATGTCCAATCCGATAGCGGCCATCCTAGTTGTTTTATTTCGAGTTTTTCCTCTAATATAAATAATACGAAAAAAATGCTTTATTTAATAGGTTACGGGTGCTGTTCATTGTAACATAAAACAACAAACACACACACGCATACACGGTACATCACAAAAAAAAAAACAATAAATAATAACGACTGCACGCGAAGTTGTTGACCTGGCACTCACTAACGTCTTTCCTATACTAATGACGCGCTAAGAATGCATCATGACTAACTACCGTGTGGCTCGTCAAAGAACGTACAGCGGGCCAAGATGCGGCTGGCCCCACTTCAATATAATGCTGCCGTGTAGTCCGACCACCCCCTCTTCCGCTAACTCTCCGCGGAGACCAGTAAACGTCTGAAATCAGTGCCAATCTAGACGTGGCTCCTCGTAGGTTACGTTTTGCCAATAAATCGATGAGTTAGTCAGTATTTAGTCAATTTATATCTAATACACGAACCAAGAAAAGTATCGGTATCTATTCGATGCTCAAAAGTGACTACTATGAACGCTGCTAATATGCACGCACGTGTTAGGATTAAATGGATAGGGCCTTTATAAATTATATTTTTTGTTTAATAAATAAACCGAATGGCTTTGAATCTGTAGCATAGACAAGGACAATACAATTAGATTGCGTATGGACGACTGCGCATCCAAAATAAGTGATGCACAATAGAGTCCGCTATCTTGAAACCACAATGTCATTTCAGACGTTTCCGTGTTTGAATATTGAGATTATTTTATTGTTGATATCACTCTATATATCTTTTAATTTTGAGTGTTCTTATTTAGCGTTAGTGTATTCAGCTATTATTTAAGTATAAACATTTTCTAATGTGTAGGTAATTAGTTTAGTTTTGTAAAGCACCAAAGTGGTGAATTTAAAAACTTTATATTTAGTGGAAATTTTTGTTTGAAGGTATTAATTGTGGAATATATACACTTTCATCTTTATAGTGAACTGGATACGACAAATATTTTAACAGTATCAAGTAGGACCCAAACAACTCCAGTGCTCATACCTAATAGCCATCGGCTTCAAGACATTGAAATTAATGTAATAGATGATTATGACAATTATGATTTATCTATAAATTTAACACTGAACATGTATTCAGAAAATGTTGCGACATATATTTCTGGATATGTTGTGAAAATGGTTTCCCGAGTAATTGTCTGTGAAGCAGGTTGGGAGCAAATTACACTTCTCTCGGAAAATAAACCACATGAAAATTACAAACTTTTGCAAAGAAAGGATATGGGTAAAGTACTAAAGAGTAATAATAATAATAATAATAATGTACTAACTAGTTTATGACTTAGGTGGTTTACTGTTTCATTCCAGATCAGTAACAAGAATTTGTTATGACACAGATTTGTTTTTTTAAAGCTGTTCTGGTACAATCGCCGACATTAATATTTAGCACTCGAACTAAACGCTTTGATAGTGCTAAATATTAATGTTGGCGGCTGTACATACCAACAAAAAACTACCGAGGGACCGCAATTTAGTCGTCATGCTAGGAAACATAATATTCAATAAAGTTTCTAGCAAAGTTTTTACATGGTTTCCACTCAACAGTCATGCAGAGGATGCAAGCATTTTGGAAGAGCATCTTCAAGTACGACTTAATAATTGCTTTAGTTAAAAGGACTGGTCCTTTTAACTAAAGCAATTATTAAGTCGTACTTGAAGATTCAACTTTTTAATTTAGCAAAAACGTACAGCGAGCAAATACAAGGAGAGTCGATTAGAAGAAAAATGAATAAAATTTATAATAATAAAACTTTATTCTACTGTTTTCCTTTTTTTTTTTTTGTTGCAGTTACAAAAATAACAAAAAAAAACAAATTGCTACAATTGTTTGTTATTATATGTTTGGCAAACGCCAAGATTACAATAAACTTGAAAAAATTAAATTCATGTGAAGGTTTAATACCTAAGTTTATGAAGATTTTGAAGAAGTTTAAGAAATATATGGGCTAAATTCTCTGTTTAACTAAATTACCGTCTCATTTAAAAAATATATAGCATTTGCAAGTAAATCTTTCACATTGCTTTCACGAGAATAAACGTGTACCAACCTGTTTGTATGTAAACAATTTACTATTTATTTTATCAATAAGGTATTTGCCTAAAAACTAAATTATAACGTATTATAAAAGTTATGCCGTGAACGGAACTGCTTGCTCCTGCCTTTCATGAAATATCCATTCATATCGTGAAAGCAATCTTGAGTCTTCGCTTCACTCGTGATCTGGCTTCGCACTGCAATATTCACTCAGCTATACAAGCGCATGAAACTACGTTCATCGCAACACTACTTTGTATGTGTGTATTGTGTAAATTAGTTTGTTTATAATTTTAACACATCTATACATGCAGAACAACTGATCCATAAAATATTCTGAAATTTGTTTGTTTGAAAGTATTTGTTTATTTTCAACAACAAGAATTAATTAGTTTTCATATTTCTTATTATTCGTTTCTTATAATTTACTCGGTTGGTGTATCCGATATTTCATATAAATGATTTTAGAAAAGTTTAAACATAAACTGTAATTGATATTGTATAAATGGAATTATAATCAAGAACAGAATTATTTTATGTAAAAGCAATTTATTTGATTACATCATAAGTAAAGCGTTAATAAAAAGTTTAATCTAATTACTTGTTTCAGTGACGGCTCCTCGTAACGAGCCACGGAGCCATGACTCTACCATTGCAAATCATAAATTAATCATTAAAAAGCTTTAATTTTCTGTAAAATGCTGATAAATACACGTACACATATTTGAGTACAGAACGAACGTTGCTATTCCTATGATTTGATGCGACGAAACACGCTTTGTATTTATTTATGCAAACTGGCGAGCAGCGAGTCACTTTCAAATTGGCTCCGATTTCAGACGGTTTATGGGTCTTCGCGGGGAGTTAGCGGTAGAGGGGATGGTCGGACTATACGCAAAAATTACATTGAAGTAGAGTCAGCCGCATCACTGCCCGTTCATTGGCTGATCAAGTTATGCGGTAGTTAGTGATGATTCTAAGCACGGTATAAATAACACGGTATGCTTACCCGCATACGAAAGTATGTTATCGCGGAGCAAAAATTGCCCACATATATAATTATTATTCTATTTCGGTCGAACAAAAATCGGTTTCGGCTGTTGTTAATGGAAAAGGCGCATTTAGAAAATCCGGATGGGGCTACGGAACATTTTTTAAAAGTGTTACGATGTTTTTAAGATTCGATTTTCTATAAAAACGGCGAACATTGTGAACACACAAAATTCGCTAAAATTGTAGAAATAAACGCGAGTGCTACTAAATGGCGATAAGATAGATAAAGTAAACCTAAACAGGCTTTCTAAAACAAAGTGCATTTGAATTACATTAATTAATAGTTGTGAATAAATTTGCATTGTAACATCTTGACGAATTTAAGCTTCAAAGCACACCGTGTTATTTTTACCATGATTCTAAGCATATGCATTCCTAGACGCGCCATAAGTATACATAGTTGATGTAGTTACTGACGCCATTTAAACTTGTTTATGTGGTTTAACTTGTACGTAAGTAAAACGTGAAATAACAAGCCAATTGTTTTGTTTAAAATTTTGCCTTTTTATTTAAATACTTTTTTATTTTCTCGTTTTCATTTTAAAATGGCCTACTACATAATTTTTTGAGTTATATTATTTTGGTTATCATTAAATGAGGTAATAAATTACTGCAAGCTGAGCTGAACTGATTCAAAACTTTGTAAAATTAATAAAATGGAGGGCCGGAGGAGAAAGGAGGGAGTTGGTCCGAGATTGCCCTTTCACTCAATATTGTCACGAGGCGCCACTGACTTGTTTGAATAAATAAAGGTGTGGAGTTTTTTTTTCCTTCTTAGTGCCCCTAAGACAATAATATATGCTAAATAACAAAATTCCCCGTATCTTAATTTAATGTGAAAACTAATTTTGCTTCTTTAACAGATTTAAAATCGAATTATAAAGAAACGTTATAAAAACAAACCACTGCTTTGTTCAATTTTATTATAAAAAATCTGAAATCACAATAATTAATGAATTTGTTTGATTTTAAATATTTAATTTGAATTATACTATGCATATATCGCTAAATGTTCTCGTTGTTTGATCACATTACCTACATATATTTATCATGTCATTAGAGTGTCATGATGTAACTGGAGTTATGGCATCCTAAAGTACTCAGAATCGTTTTTTATGAACCTAATATCTAATGATCTTTGTCGTGACACTGACGATCACAGTTTTATTTCCTTCAGCGAAACCTCGACTTGAGTATTTACTTTTCTAAGACCGGAAATTTGTGTGACCTGTTTCTGCCATTGAATAAAATCTGCAACAACAATCACAATGCCAAGTTAATTTGCCTGTAAAAGGAGGGATCCCGTTTCTTAATCGACGGCTTCTCTCCTTGCACAAATGTATGTATGTACATTAATACGAAGCTGTAGTGGTTAGTGAAATGGGATCATTAAATCGAGTATGGACTATCTTTTGCGTTAACTTACTCAAGCAGTGTCACCGATGCACACTATGCTCTTTTCCATCATTTCCTAAAGCAGTTGTTGTAATTGTCAGATTCAGGTCTTCACGTTAAAAGATATCAGAAACCTATTTAATTTATTTTATTATTTCGGCAGCACTAAGCATCTCTACAAATAGGTCTGCACAATACAGAACAGTAATCTTTAGAGAAAAAATAATTATTGCAATGACTAAACTAACAATTGAATCGGTGAGTTGGAAAGGCAACATGTCTTATGGCATAAATATAGAAGAAACTAACCAATTCAATTGTACTCTCAATTCAACAAACTTCGTTTGAATTTTGCGCCTGTTTTGTCTAAATTTTAGTTATTTTTAGTAGCTTTTCCTTTTAGATCACCACTTCCACACGTTAGATTCGCCAAAAATGCTTCGCACATAACCTCGAAGTAGCACTTTTTAGAGACAATTTTTAGTACTCTCTTTTTATTTGCTCAGAAAATTAATAGACTTATTAGACTCAGGAAAACATGCTCTTTTCGTTAATGTGCATATAAATCGACAAATTAGTGGTCCTCATTCGGAACTACAGCCCGAAATTCAATTGAACAATCTTTCTCAAGAATTTGATGAAAATTTTTATATATCTACTACCTTTTTTTATATCGAGCGGAAAGTGGGAAAGTTTGCGAATATAGATATGTCACTCACAATTGTCTTCGTTGGTTGTGCGAGTTGGTGCGAGCACTATATTTTGGCAATGCCGATAATTCGGGGTTTCAGTTGGATTTCCAAAACCGCCCAACATATGCCGCTCAGTGATGTTCACAGTTTTTATACTGCGTATAGCTGTAAATATGGGCGCTTTATGTAATTTTTTGCAAGCTAGAAACAATAAAAGTATTTATTATGTTTCGCTTCTAAATGGTCTCAGACGATCAACATTGTTGTGTGCACATTATACATAAACAGAATCAGTTGTTTGAGCGAAAAAGTGAAAATTACAGATCGGTTAAAGAGAATGATCGGATATTTAAAAGTAAATAATAATTTAATATCGAGTAAGTTTGGGAAAACCTTTAGATAAAAGGATGTCCTAAGACCTGGCATGATATGTTGTCACGAACTGAAAAATACTACTATAAAGCTAGTTTATTTGCCATTATTTTTATAACCACCTTTGTTTATGTAGTGGTAGTAGCTCTGTGTGGTTCTTGTCGTAGGTGAGCTCGTAAAATACCTTCCAAATATCCATTAACTCTTTCAATAAGCGAAACGTCTGTCTAAATTGACCATTTGTCATAAAATTGATGCGGTATAAATACATGCATGTTAATTATATTTTGCCTCATGACATTGTTCCAATACATTGAGATATCCCCTTTGGCAAAATTTAAATTTCCCACAATTATTCTTAGTAACTTCAACATTGAAACACGAAATTACCAATGGTTTTGTGTTAGATTACTAATTGTTTTGATGTCTTTTTGTTGAAGTTACTAAAAATAATTGTGGGAAATTTAAATTTTGTCAAGGGAGACCCATAGGCATCAAGACGATTTGGTTGATAAATTGGTCCAACGACTAGATGATTTATTATTCCAATTATTATTATTAACCAAACATTAACGAAAAGTCTCTTTTGGTGACCATATTCTTGAAATCTATGCAGATTTTGCAACAAATTGTGAAATAAAAATAAATTGACAGTGTGTCGCATTTAGTATAAAGACACCTTTATATATTCTTTACTTGAAGGAGTACACGTTTGATTTTTTGCACAGTCATAAAGATTAATGAGTTACATTGTTTGAGGTACTAAACTAAAATGTGAAATTGAAACTCAGCCTACTACGACCTCACAACCGGGGCCAATTCTCGATATTTTGCTTCGCGTACAAGATGAGAAAAAAAAATTTCAGAAAGTTATTTCAATATCAAATTCTCGTATGCTGAATTTTATGACAAAATTCAGGTTTTTTTTTCTTTTTACTATTTACAAGTTTAGTTTTTAATTTGATATTAGAGCGCTATTGAAGCGAAAAGTTTGGCACTAGTGTCTAATTTAGGTCATTGTGATAAAAGGTCAAGGTTACCGCGAGAAGTGCTAGTAATCAAAAAATTAAAATGCGATTATTGACTTGAAATGAAAAAGTCGAAATAATCCAAACGAAATCCAAATACGAGCAAAATCACCAAACAAGCGTTTGGTGATTTTGCTCGTAGTAGCAGAGCAGTTAGTAGTACCATTGTTTAAATATATCTAGTTAGTCAACGTAATGCATTGTCGGAAAAATAAAGTATTGGGCTGGGAAGTGGTGCACTCTATCGGTGAATGTAAATTGATTTGAAAACGCGGTATATATAACAGGTATCTCGATCAGAGAAAGACAGATTTCTGTGTTCTATCTATCTATCTGCGGAAACGACGGAATCCCGTATCGGTGTGATGTGTGATTCACTCGCATTGGCTATAGGTTTGTTTGTTTGTCTGATCTTAAGTTGCGTGGCCCGGGGAAAAGGGAGGGTGGAGACACGATGACGCTGTGATGACGCGCCTCGCGATAATTCTCGTGTTTGTTTACATTAGAAGGTTAGTATTCTGGGGTATTCTGTTATAAATTAAAGGACGGACAAACGCCATCAGAGAAGCGGGGAAGCGGAAAACTCAGTGGCGTTGCCTACACGCAGTCTATGCCTAGAAACTTGCATATGTACATATTTTTGCGAAGTCAGTAGAGAATATTATGTAAGGTTCTGTATTCACATGTAAGAGAACTTCATATTTACAAAGGAAAATCTAGAAAGAATTATGTGGTTACAAATTTTAAAAACTTATTAAATTACAATGAACAGTAACAATAATTAATATAATTTAGTGAAAAGAGCTTCCCCTGTTTTTGGCCTAGTTGCACCAATATTTTGAATAGAAGTCTTGAGGTGTGGGTGTTGATTGTATTTATTAAGATTTAATGCATTTTGTTGATAATCGTTTAAATTTAACGCGCCGCTAGATATAACAAACTTACAATCACTTTCAAATGTATTCTTGTGGAAAATTACAATGTTTTGATATTAATAATATGTAAATTATTTCTAATCAATGATAAAAAGACTTACCAAGTTTTTATTTTATTATTTTAAATAGTTAATGACTATTTATTCCTACTTGTTTTATCTTTTTTTTTTCAATAAAGTACAAGAAATAAAGAAAATGTTACTTTTACCTATTTCAATAAGTCATACAATTATATTTTATCTTGTTACGGAGTTTAAAACGTATTCAAAATATAAATTATTTTAGCAATTCTTATTTTTCAATGAAAGCCTGAACGGAGATATTTGAGTGCTGCACATATATAAAAAACTACATCTAAGACGCCGCCAAAGCGTAGAATATTGGGAAAACACAGCTGCCTTGTGGTTCGTGTCGAACAAACAAGTTATGTTATATACGTCATCACTGTGCATTGAAATATTCCACGTGATTACGGGCGCATGTAGTTTTTATACATGGGTGTGTTTTTCTTATTCGGGTCAAACAACTAGAGGATTTATACGGCAATCGGGTGCCTTTCTGTCAACACCTGTGCCCATATGCGTGTGTTCGCTCCTATATTGCAAGACACGTTCTTGTTGAGAAAACATTAATTGAACAATTTTCTAAATTGAGATTTTTTTTAGGAATAAAATATTTAAACTTAAAACAAAAAAGTATCGCTGAAAAGAGAAAAATCTAAAGGGACGAAAATTTGCCAAGAAAAAAAAATATTACATAAAACTACTTTTCAACTTTTAGTTTTCTTAGTTTTTAAATTAATAAGTTATTTTGTTAACTTAATTTGCTTATGTTTATGATTATATAATAATAAGAAGAATAAATATTTAGTTTGATAACATATAATCGTTATTTTTTTTTACTTGTATGTACCATGTTACTTTACTTTTTGACTTTTTCTTGGTTCTACTTTAATGTTATGCTCTATGTCATCGTTTTTCTATATTTACAAAACATGTTTTACTTTGATTTACTTATCTTTACTATTAGGTATTATAGATAATAATAGAAATTCGTTTTTTTTACATGTATTCACCATTTCACTTATTAAAAAACAGATAACATGGTGACGCGTTCGCGCACTTTTCTTGATTGGTTTGAAAACTTACGAGGCAACTATAACTTTGTTTTATTTGTGTGCTTGAAGCAGTATCTCCTGACGTCATGAGAGTAACTTGAGAGCGTCTCAGAGCTGGATTTAAAGATGGTACAAACAAACGCGCTCAATTGCAATATAACCTTAATTTTTTATTTACTATTGTCAAATTGTCACAGCTATTATGAATAGGAAAAGTAAAAGTAATTTTCAAACTAATGAATCTAGACTACAATAAAAATGCATCATATACTAGTATTTATGTATCTACCAAGTGAAGTTTTTAAAATTTAATGATCGTTATTTACATTAATTACATTGTATCTATTATTTTTATATTATTATTATTTATTATCCATTTATTGCATATTTGATGTAGTTATATATCTGATTAAATTTTACAAACGACAGTTTACAACACGGTGTTAGTGCGGTTAGGTTATTACCTTTACAAGTTCACAACGCGTTGCACATACGATTTCCACAAATTGCTCGTAATTGCTCGGGACACCGGAATCGCCGAATCGGGAGCAGGAAGAGGCACCTCTTTGTGATCTGGATTTGCTTGCTCTAAACAAACAAACACGCACGAATCATCATCTAAAATACAAACGCGTAAAATTCCTTCTATCTGCTTAGATCAGCCAAACAAACAAACCTTATTGCAATTGAATAATATTTTGCGGACGCGTAAGAGGGCCATCTTGTAGTTCGTAGTCTAACTATAAAACTTATATTTAAATCGAGATGGGCACCAACGTCGTGCTGCCATCTACCGCTTTTGTCCAAAATGTTAAAAAATCCGTTAACTATTTTGTCCATAAGGTTGACTAACTAGTATGTATATGAACAATGGTAGTACACAAGTATTAAATTAAAAACTGAATTTGCAATAAGTTGTGTATATGGAGAAAATTTGACATTAAATTAAACATCATAATGGCAACAAAATTTTCGCTTCAGTATTACTCCAATCTCAAATTGGAAACTAAACCTGTAAATATTAAAAAAATGCGAATTTTGTCATAAAATTCGGCATATGGGGTTAACATAATATTCTGAGGATTTTTCTCCTGTAACTTTTTTTGATATTTCGTACGCGAAGCAAAATATTGGCCCTGCTTGTGAAGTCGTAGTAGGCTGAGTTTCAAGTTCACATTTCAGTTGGGTATTTGAAAAAATGTAACTCGACAATTTCTATGATTGTGCAAAAAATCAAACCTGTACTTCTTCGAGTAAAGAAAATATAAGGGTATTTTCATACTAAGTCTGACGCACTGTATATATTTAAAAAAAATCATTATAAACTAATGTTATAAAAGCAAACAGCCAATATAAGAGGAGAAACAACAAAAATGGGAAAGAACATTCAATATTTGGTCCAGTATTGATTGTCAGCAGGTATATAAAGCATTTGTAATAATTTTATACTGCTTATTATCCATTCCAGAAAAATAGCGCTTCCATTGTATTTCCGCACAATAAACTGCAAATATTATAAATATAAATACTAATGTCAATTTCATTTCATAATACGTCCAGTTTTGACAGCTGGCGGTTTGAAACACGGAGAAAATTATTCGAACGCTAATGCTTATAACGTCTTAACACAGTCTTAATGTCGATAATAAAATGCATGGTTTTAAATATTTTATAGGATATTTTCGACAAAAAAGTAGATAAGTTAAGTTCACAATGAAATAAAAATCGAAATATTAGGTATTAGAAGAATTGTGCATTACGGATCATAACATAACTATATGACTTTGTTAGATTGGTTGCCTACCTAAAACGCCCTCTCTATTCGCAATTAATTTTTAATATAGTGTATATATCGACAGATTCATTAAATGTAAAATCCATTGTGAAAAAATAAAATAACTACAAAGGAATGATAAAACACAGAAGCACAACAACTAATCAAAATAATAGGAATAACCACGAAGACAGCAGAGTTTACACATGACAAAATTAAACAAGTCGGATTAAATATTAAATACACAAGTAAATGTCAAAATTTGACTATGACAGAGTATGAACATGATACATATCAGTAGCGGTTTCCGCTACACAAAATGGCAACCGGTCCATTGTATGTTATTGATGTAGCGTAAATGTAGCGGTACGTTTTTGAGACGAATTGTCAACAGTTTACAAACCGTTTGGGAGCAGTTACGTACTCTGAACGCGCCCATGATTTTGATTGAAATCACTTTGGAATTTAGAATGCAAACCAAACTTATTGTTCTACACCGTTGCCAAATGTTTTTTTTTTTGTGAAAGTACGTTAATGGAAAAAATGTTAAAAACAAACTTTTCAATTAAAAAGAAAATGTTTACGAAATAATACTAGTGACATTTCTTCTTTAACCTAAATTACAGCTATCTCTAACGGATATCGGGAAGTAAGGCTTAGTTAAGTATCTACCAAAAGTCTGAACTTCAAGAACCCCGTGAAAACAAACATGCCATGTAAAGACTTTAAACTTTAAGATTTTTGATTTAGAACCAAACGAAGTCGCTGTGTGTAGCTTTCGCGACAATTTATACACATTTTGTATAAGTTATTATCATAAAATTTTTTTTTCTTGCTTTTTAGTTAATATCTAAGACACTTAATTTAAATTTTTGTTGTTATCACAGGCACCCTCAGAAGAAGATCATCCACCAAGAAAATTATTAAAACTATCTGATTTTACCAGTGAGGATGAATTAAATAATTTATCAGTAAAACAGCTGAAAGAACTATTAACTTTAAATAGAGTGGACTATAAAGGTTGTGTAGAAAAAAGTGAATTGCTAGAGAGAGTTATTATGCTATGGATTGATAATAATCAGCATAAAAACAGTGGTAAGTGTTTGTTACTACAAACAATTGTACTTAATTTTTATCGAAAATTTACGCACATGGTTCTCCTCACTTATCAACCGAAACGCGTTCTCGCCAGTTAACTGTCAAGTGCGAAGAACCTGTATGAAATTTGTCGAGTATCAATTATTCATACGGATTTTAAACGTCAATTCCAGATTTTGAAGGTACTACGGATGATTGTTGCAAAATATGTATGGATGCTCCTCTAGATTGTGTGCTATTAGAATGTGGACATATAGCAACTTGTATTGAATGTGGGAAAAAGTTGGCCGAATGCCCAATTTGTCGACAGTACGTGACTAGAGTAGTTAGAACATTCAAAGCGTAAAATTCAAACAACGACGAACAGTTGCCATCGCAATTCGATCAAAGGGTTGCATATAATGCAAATTTATGAAATTTATGGGAATAGATATAATTTTGATCCATTATATCTGTTATTTCTTGTGAAATATAGTCTATGCCCACAAAAGAAAATTATTTTTGTATCTATGTGAAGAAAAGTGTTTTTCTTGATTCAGACAGGATGTGTGTGATAATAGTATATAAGAACGTGATTTGAATATCCAAAGTTGGAAACGCCCGTGTTTTCTTCGCCCTTCTATCGATTAAATTGTATTAAAATTGTGCGTTAATTAATAAATCTTTACAGGAATATTGGTTTTTGTTTTTCTGTGTAAATATATCTAAGTAATAGTAATAAGTTTTGCTTATAGGTTACTTATTTGAGCTCCTGAACAATTACCGTACACGAATGAAAAAATAGTAATCGATTCTGTTGATTAGAACATTGGGACATTGTTACAATATTCATGTTTATATAATTTATACAAAAATATCACGAAATATAGTCAAGAGCGGGCCATCCCTTTCTAAACACGCTACTCAATTTAACACATACCACAGTGTGAGGCTCTTTAACACGTGTCCAAACATGCGGAGCTCGTCAAACACCAAATATTGAGGTACTAGTAGGTAATTTGCATGAATGAGAAAAATTGGTGCTGGTACCGAAATTATGACGGCCACTATCACTCTATAATCAAAGTTCATTTTTCGGTTTCAGTTAAAACCCTAACGACAATTCATAAATAATTAAATTTCGGGCGTCACTGTAATTATTTATGGAATTACGGACACGAGCAATTCACAAATATTGACAACTACAACTACATATGGTAACACTTTTCTATGGTATTGGGTATAAATAAGACAATTTAGTTTTTATTTTTTTAACATGATTATTATTAAAAAAATATCATTTAAAAGAAATTATCGTTTTCTTTTAAATGATTATTTTTTTTTCACGTCACCATGGAGCAAATAAATATTTTAAATCGTATTTTTTTTAGTCTTAACAACAAATCATCCTCTCTCTTACCCATGTTAAGAACAATAATTTTATTGTTTAAAATATTTTTAATACTTTCTCCCTCCTCGGTGTTGTGTAAACAAAATAGTTTTACCAGTTAAGCAAGTCATTCCTCTCCTAACCTCTGGTGTTTAAAAACATGTAAATTTTATTATTTAAAACCATTGTGATGCTTTTAATAGTTACTTAACTTTGCTCACCACATATGGGACAAGTCTATCATAAACATTTTTCACACAATTTTTACGGAGTTTTTAAACATTTTAATTTTTGAAACTAAATATTCAATACCGAAACTTTGAGGAAATTTTGTGTTGGTAATGTCTCTTCATTCCATTTTTTTTTAATCCGAACAATGCCTTGTGGACTCTATTGCAAATATATTTTTTTAATTTAAAAAATTAACGTAAGACATTGGAATAATTTTGTATTTTCACATATATAAATAAAATTGTACGTTTCCGAAATAAGGTCGTTTTCTTTACGATAGAGCAGCTTTCACCAAAAAATGTAACAAAACGAGCAATTTATCAGTATGTGCAAATTGCACCTGTGATAAATCACGTCATGTCACGCTGTTTGTCCGTTCTTTTTGAGATGTTCCTTGATTCAGTGAATTCCGCATGTGTGGACACAGCTTAATAGCATATCACTGTAACATATCTATCAAGGTGACACTTCTTTCAATGACATTTCATCTTAATTCGATTCATCAAAATTTATGTATTCCCATATCATAAAAGAAATAAATAAATAAAAAGACCCATGAAAAATTATGAGTTCTGCTTCTACTGCAATTAACAATCAAGTCAATACAGATGATAGTGGTAGCAATATACCACAAAAAGAAATTGTCATCTCTATAATCCTTTCTGAATCCACTGCAAGTCTTCTGGAACTAAGCGCGCCAAATTTGCAAGATTTACTAAACCAGGAAAGCAGTACATCGTTATTTTCAGCTAGAAATTTAAATTATTTAGGGAAGGATTCACCTACTGATCGACCGTCAGGTCAAGACTTGAAACTGCTATTCTCAGGTCAAAAATACAAAGACATCGATTATATCAATGTCGATGAAGTATTCTTTGCTAAAAATTTCGAATCAAACTCGTCGTCTATTGAAAATTTTGATGGTAAGTTTAAAATGTTAATGCAGGATATGACTATTTTTTCTTGTTAAATTATTTTTATTTGCAAATATTAAATAATTTAACGTTTTTATTCTTAAGATATAGTGAATGATGAAAGTGATGATGATTCCTTAACTAACAATTCCGAAGTACCACCGTTAATGGAAAAGTTCAGGGTATACACAAGGCCGTTAGTGTCGGCTAAGACCACGGCACATGATGATAAACTGAAATGTAAATGTAACAACATCTACCTATCTGTTTTGGAAAGCGAGCTAACAATTACCAGTTCTGGATGGGTTAACTTTTGCCGCATTTGCCACGGAGGAGAAAGCGTAGCTAACTTAATCACTCCTTGTCGCTGTAGAGGTTCCATTGCTTTAGCGCATTTACAATGTTTGGAGGAATGGTTACGACAATCGGCGAATAGCAAATGCGAACTGTGCCAACATCGTTACGAAGTTATTCGTGAACCAAAGTATGTATGAATCAAGATAGTTGCAAACACATTGGATTTATTTCGTATAGTAAAATAGGCAGGAAGAAATAGGTATGAGCTTGCACACACCTTAATTTTGATAGTTAAAAAAACTACACGAAAAAAAATGTGTGATTAACATTATGGTGCGTGTAAGAAGCCACGGACTGATAAAATATCTTTGATAAAATTCGCAGGGTATTTATATACAAATTCGATGTGTGTGCAACTAGCTTTACACTGGTACTTTCTCATAGAAACACAACATTTTCAAAAGTAATAAGAGGTGCGGAATCGCTTAAGAGAGAGAGGCTGTCTATTTTAGAGACGAATAAACTGCACTTCTTCAGTATCTCTTCTTTTGCAGCGTTTCCCTTCCTCAAGCCACCTTGTTTGACATTTCTTTCCTTCTCGCGCCTTTCACTTCATATAAAACTCTTACTTCAGCATTCCAATAATATATTGTAACCACCTCATCCTTTAAACGCTCCATACGTGCAATGCCGTCGGTTAAAACCAATGGCCGATGCGTCCATATACTTCGTGCTGCAATTGGTCAATTTTAATTATTTGTACGAGGTGATTAAACGTGTTTTTTATATTAAGGAAATAAAAGAGAAGAAATTAAAATTCGAAATAGCGGCTTTTGTTACGCCTCGGCTTCCTAAATTTGTATTGTAATAGCTCAAGGAGAAAAACATATATTCAAACTAATTACAAATATGTTAAGGGGTAGAACAAGCGTTTTGTCTTGGACTTATAAAATGTTACAAAACAATAAAAGTGAAAATAATTGAAATGTTATGTATTCGAGATATTACTCAAACGTCAAAAATTCAACAAAATTACAAATATCTCAAAAACGGTTGAGATTAGGGATAGGGAACCTTCAGATAAACTAATTGCAAATGACTCGCCAAATTTATTAGACCGATAAAAGGTATACCAAAAAATCTAATGTCCCAGTTCGGTGGGACCCTGTATATATAAAGCACGACGTTCAAACACGTATAACTCATACACTGACGGTTATCTATCGGTTTTGACCGAACAGTCCGACACGACAGGCAAAAATCAAGGTGGGGCAAATATATTTCCTGTCGAGAAAAACTTGTGGGTTTGGCCCTTGTTTTTCGTCAATCTGCTCGACACACATCGACTTTATTTACGAAAAGCTAAATAATTACAATTCGTACTAAACCTCGTGCTTGACCTAAAGATACTAACACGAGACCATCTATTCTATGTACTATATGGATTCCATAACAATTAAAATGTTCCTACCCTAATTAAGACAGCACTGTTCGGTCAAACCCGATGAAAGAAACTGAAGTGTATGGGGTTTTTGCCCTTAATATTCTTGAAAATGCCCTGACCGCTTTGTTTCCCTGTAAATATTCTCTTATCTTCTTTCGTTTTTTTTCTTCTTGTGTTATAATTACTTCTAGATGTTCAAATAAGTCAACTATTGAATACGTAGACTCCTTCTACTATATTGAATTTGATATGTTTATTTTAATCAATTGTTTGTACTCTCGATTTAATATTTTGATATTTTCTTTGTTTTCTGACAGTGCAAATGTGTTTGTTTCTTCATCAAATATATTTTTTAAAGGTTCGCCAAGTTCTTTTTTTGCTTCTTGTTAATTAGGGACTCCATCGTCTGCTTATGCAATACACAAATCGAACCTGCAGTTTGTATTTTACTATACCTTGCTATCACTTCCATTACTAGATTAAATAAGGTTAATATCCTTTCCACTCCTAATCTTGTAAGCGCTTTCTACAATCTAAATAGCATCCAGGATTTGTTTGTAGCTATTATTTTGGATACTTATATTATATTATAATGTGAAAACTTGATCAGCTACGATTTTGTATACTATGTCTAAAGTACAATTATAGTATAATTTTTGCATTGTGTTTTATTTTCTGTTCTGTAAATCTTCTTCTTTTTCTTCAAGCCTAGTAACTGTTTCTGCAGTTCTTTGCGCGAATTCCTGTCTTTCTGCGACGTTTAAAAAAATGTTGAAATGTGTTATCTGCCTATTTGTCTCTCCTACCAGTGTTGTTCCTACAATAAATTCATCGTTTATACTTTGTGGCGGGCGTTTCACTTCTTTATTTCTTTATTAGCGTAGTGATCTTCAATTTTTTTTAAATTACTTCTTTATTGCGCTCTCTTTTTTATTCTACAAATTCTCTTAGCTACTGTTCTTCCATATTGTTCGTATATTTCTTTGTCTCTTCTATTCATTTTGGTCATTTTCTTTTTACGTTTGTTCCTTTTTAAGACACTCTTCATGAAACCACTTTTTCTTTCTTGTATGCATTCATTCATTTTCTTGGTATTAAAATTACATTCAACCTTTATGGATTGATTTATTTCATTGCCACCATGCAATGAAAAAAAAAATTGAATTGAACAATTCAATTTAATGTTCGAGTTCTGTAGTACCTTCAATTCTTGTACATTTTTCAATGTCGTGCTTTCGCCTATCTTTCTTATTTATATATTATTGGCAATATTTGTTTAAGTTTTGCTATGATTACTGTGTGGTCACTGTCTGCATCATCCCCTTCTAGAACATCTATTACCTTAATATTCCGTCTAAATTACATGTATGTACATGTGCGTTGTGTATTGGCTGAATAATAAAACATGTTGCCCGTGTGATAATATAGTCGTTTCCTTTTGATTTTCTTATATTGAGCATAACACTCCAGTTCCTATTTGATTTATATTTAACTTCTACATTATCCTATTTTCATTGCAGATATAGTATACCCTGGTCAATTATAATATTCTTAACACATCCCGGGGATCGGCTTAGAGAACTAATCTATGATATTATAGGATTATTAATATATACACCAACTGCGATTGCCACAACGTATCTGTTAATGGTTTTATGCGACAATATAGCCATGAAAAATAATCTGCAATGTAGTAGGAAATTTTTGCGAATCATTTTCTTGCATTCACTGCAGTTTTTGGTAAACTTTCTGTGGATGATAGGTTTGGATGTAGAATACCCTGGAATTCGTTTTAGGCATGGCAACTATCGATTTTACATATTCGTCATGGTTGGTAGTAATGTTACAGAGACATCTAGACGCCTGGAAACAATGGTATCAAAATAACTGCACTTTACATCTATTGTTACCACCGAGAAAATTAAGGAGACACACGAGAAAGCTTAAAGA
Organism: Protaetia brevitarsis; assembly: GCA_004143645.1. Taxonomy (NCBI): domain Eukaryota; kingdom Metazoa; phylum Arthropoda; class Insecta; order Coleoptera; family Scarabaeidae; genus Protaetia; species Protaetia brevitarsis. The sequence continues at coordinate 1,572,748 of RXPK01000052.1, read as the reverse complement.
AATTGCTGCAACACAGCTCGACTAAATAAAATAAAATTTAAAAATATATAATGTCGCTTTATTTTTCAAAACGCTGTTTACGTAGTATAATAATTCCATTTAACAATTTCCCCTATTAACAATTTTAACATTACCCTGTTGTCATTCAAAAAATTTAAGTTCCTATTTTGTAAGTACTTATTGGTCATCTCTTAAGTGTAAAATAAAAATAAAATAGTCTATATATACAACTGTTTCAGATGTAATGATTAAAGCTATGAAACTGTCGGGCTCACAAATCCAAATCCTGACAAAAATGTGATATAAATAACCAATTCTCCACAAAAATAAATTGACTTGAAGAATACGTATTATTCACCAGTTACCAAGAGTGTCTAGAGCTATTAAGGGTGAAGACATAAAACTCATTCAATAATTAACATTTATTGCTACTACCGAGAAAATTAAGAAGACACCAGAAAGCTCGAGAAAGAAAGGAAATTGCTACAACACGATTAAATAAAAAAGCATTTAAAAATATATTAATACCTATTTGTTTTTTGAAATCTTAATAAATCCCGTTTATGTGAAAAATAAGCACATTTAATAATCTCATCTACCACCAACTTCAGCAGCGTCTATTTGCCTTTTAAAACCTAATCTCTTCCTGCTTTATGAGTGTCTATTGTCTTATATATTTGATGTTTCACTTCTGCTGAAGTAAAACATCCTAGATATTCAACAGCTTCGGATCTAATCTATTTTTTCAAAATAGATTTTTCTACTTACTCATATACAGGTCGACAAATCGCTCGTGGGATTTGCGCACTGGTAAAAAGGGCGGAGCTAAAGCAATTGAAGGGCCCAATGCAAAAAGTGCCTAAGTCACATTTTGATAGTTTTGAGATAATCAAATCTAAAGTAGATCTTGCACTGAAATCTCAGTGATATCCGTAACTTCATGATGTAAAAAACTACACTTAGGTACATTACAAAAATGAATCTGTTCAACAAATCCATAATTTGGCGGTTGGCAAAGAAGATATTGCTGCTATGCTAGTTTCGACGAAAATGTGACTTAGGCACATTTTGCATTGGGCCCTTCAATTACGCTCACGTGTCGTCTTACGCACCATAAACCAGCCATCGTGTACGCTCCGCCCACTCCAATACAATGTGCGCAGAATGACTCATCACTGTCACGAGATTTTTGTTAAGCTGTACTTGCTATAAAATCCTGTACAATAAATATCTTAATAATACAATTCAAATCGATTATATGTAATTGCGATATTCTTCAATTGCAATTTTTTAATTCCTAATTCCAATTAAATGTCCGCTAATGCTTTATATTGGCCGATGCCTTCGACATTCTATTAAATGATTTACAATAGAAATGACTTAAAATAACATCGGTTGTAATGACAATTCGCTTTTAGGTGCCAATTAGTATATACTAGGTGTTTTTGTAAAGCGCGATTTATATTTACAAAAACATCTAATATGTAACGATCATACTGGATCAAAAGACAGGGACTACGTCAAGAATAATGTACATATGTCACAAAATTACAATCAAAATTAAAAATAAAAGTTAAGCGTCAGCAGAGTAGCGCCAGTACATGGATATTAATACAAAGGTATTTATCTAATAAATATGTGGCGCGGGCGCGCCTCGATAGTAGCATGGAAGATTGCATGCTAAATGGCATCAGCGACCTCCGCAAGGTTAAGGAATTTCTTGAAGTCAGTAATATTTTTAATACTGGTTATTTCCACTTGCTTATAGTAATCACTATTTTTATTAAACAGACTCATATGATCATACGTGAACACGCATATTTATATATAATTAAATGTCAACAGTTTGCTTGCCGCAAACAAAGGTTCTCACGATTCTCGCGGTTTTAAACCAAAAATCAGTCTTTTCTGTCCCATAAACACGCGACTGATAGCTTCCGAAGAACGGCCCTACAAAATGATATTAAAACAAATGTGCGGATAAGCCAGCGCATCGTACACTGCTACAGATCTCGCGATTCCATCGCACTCTTTAAGCTTCAGAATGACGTAGGAGGCGCTACTAAGTTTATTTAATACAGTTAATATGTGCACTCCAACTTAACCCTTTGACTGCGCATAGGTTGAGAATCGTGTGCATCTGTCATATGTTGCTTGTAAGTAGTAATGTGCCGGAAACCCGTATACGTACTGCTGTGTACAGACAAAAGCAAAATGAATATTAAAAATGAAAATTAAATTAGCTAGCTCAACGGATAAAAATTGCGCACAAGCACAATTAACCTCAGAGTTACCCTCGCGAATCAAAACTTGAATCTAAACACGACAAGTAAATTGTGAATGAAAGAAAACTGCCTTTCTTAATTACCCCAAAAATTGAAAAGGTTTAAATAAAAATAAAAGAACAGAATTTTGAATGACGTTTATAAACAATCAAGAATTTATTATAATAAAAAATGTTAAAATGTTAATTACAAAATTTTGCAGAGAAAAAAAAAACCGTGGACAGAGGGTCCTGGCTTAAATCAAAAACTGCATTAGATTCTAAATTACAATAGAACAATGCTAAATCCTATACCAAAGCAAGAAACAAATAATTAGTTCAGGAAGATATTTTTTTTTTCAATACAATCCACGTGATTTCAAAATAAAATACAAAAATGAAAACTAAAAGCAAGCACAAAGCTTCTATTCACCCAAACCGAGGTGATTAATAAAATAAACTAATCAGCAAACTAGAAAACGGAAAAATTAAACTCTTAAGATTATAATGAGAGAATTAAAACTAAAATCTATCTTTCTGCACGAAAAATAATAAATGATCTTATATCTAAAATGTGTACACAACAATATAATAACAATTATTATTTAGCGAGTTCCTTGATGGACGAAATATATTAAAAAAAAAAAACGAAACAAATCCCTAAATCAAAAGTATTAACAAAATGGCAGCAAACAATTACAAAGTTCATGTACTCACGCACTAACGTCTATCGAGAAACTGAGTGACAAGGTTAAACAGTCGTATACATATAAAATCCTACTCACGCGCTACGTGCAACGCAGCCGCATCTGAAACTATATCTGGATTTTTTTTTCGAAACATTGACAAAGGCTGATCGGAGTAAACATGACAACAGCTGAATTTGCGAAACCGGGTGCCAGACCACAGCAGTACGTAACTGCGTATATCCGCAAAAAAAAAAAAAGATCCGTATCCTGATCCGATATTAATTCATTACTCTTTTTATGTGCATAAAAAAGTATTAGAAAACATTGTAATAAATAAGTGCAGATTTTGGAGCGCCTCTATCGCTTCGCTCATTTAAAATTGTACCGGTTTACATTAGATTTTTTGCAGTGATTTTTTCAGCATTCTGCACGCCATCGAAGCAATGTTTTTTTTTTTTTTTGGTTTCCCTAATGCATATACACTACCGGCCATTGAAGCTAGGATAACTCTAATACAGTTTAAAAAAAAAATTCTAAACATATATTTCTTAGAAATACCAGTAAAAACTAAAATAATAGAAGCAAAAATAACTTTTAAAATGCAACATACATTTTCTTAAAAGAATTTTTTTTTCTCGCTCATACATAAAATGTATGTATTTTTAGTGCTATTGCAATTTATTAAGAAATAAACCTAAAATTTATTGGAAAAATCCGGCTTAGATATAACGTATAACGACAATTTATACGTAACGACGGAATTTTGTCGGTTCCTTCGCCAACAATAAACAAACCCTCACCTTTTCGTCTTGGGAAACTCCCAATATCCACCAAAAATTAGGGAAGTAATATCTAGGAGTATGTATACAGGGTGAGTTTTTTATCTTGGGACAACGGAATATCTCTAAAACACTGCATCAAATCAAAAAAAGATCTTAATAAGATTTGTTACAATGTAGGGGGCTCACTGAATGATGCCGAACTCGATCCCCCACCTCACCCCCCAGAGTGGGAGGGGGGACAACTTTGAAATCTTAAATGGGAACCCCCATTTTGTATTGCAGATTCAGATTCTACGCCATCAAGTATGTAGTTTTTGTTTGAAACTTTTTTCGATTCGTAACAGATTGCGCCGTAATCGCAAAAAAACATGATTGTGAACGTCTAGAAAAAATACACAAAAAAGAGAAGCAAGCAAACATGATTTTGTGTTTTTTTATTTTAACATAAACATTTCAAAAAGCCATGTGTTCGAAACTGTGCCCCTTCACTTCGATACATTTATTTATTCGCAATTGGAATGCTATTCAACGATACAAAATCGTACTTTATTCAGTACTTGACAACCTGTGAATACTAACACATTGTCCGATCTCCATTTAGGTTATTAATTATTAATCCCTATGAAGTGTTAACGCATGCGCTTTCTGCAGCAAGCGCACGATAAAATAACATAGCAATAGATGTCTGCACTCTAATCTTGGCTTCACTTTCTTTGTTTGCGCAATATAGTAGTTTATATAGATATATGCGCGTGATGATGACGCCTGTGTTCCAGATGTTCAGCTAACTGTTGATGGGTGCGCCGTAATGATGCGCGTACGGTTTATTGGCAGTCTATCAGGTCTGTGGTCAAAGGACGTTCGATTCGGTCTGGACGGGATTTGTGTTTATTCAGTTGCATACGGGCGAACGAAAAATCGGAGAAGCATAATATTTTTAGCTAAACTTAAGAATTATATTTACAATAAAAGAGCGGTACCGGGAGAATCCCGTATTGTGAGACCCTGCAAATAAAAGCTGTAAATTAACTAAGAAAAAAAAAAATCGATGTTTGGAAAAAGCTAGCCATTGAATTCGGCCGTGATGAAGGTGGAATAAAAAGGAAAGTAGAGAGTCTACTGACCTCTTACCAAAGTGAATGATTATGGAATGAGTTTAGGTGATTTACATGGTTCAAGTTTATTATCAAGTTAATTGAAAGCTAGTACATATGACTATTCAGTCATTGTAGACTGAATAGGCATATGTACAACAACTAAACGTAAGCATGACGCGTGATGATGACGCCTGTGTATTTCTCGGACTATAAAATGCACCTCAAATTTAGAGACGATTTATTGAAAAAAATATTATGTTATCTTCGGACCATAAGACGCACCCAAAATTTGCGTCCATTTTTCTATGTAAAAAAGCGCGTCTTATAGTCCGAAAAATACGGTAATTTCATTGTTGTCAACTAACCTCAATTCCACTTCATTTTGGAGTCCTTTAGTCATCCTCCATTCTGATCGCTGTCTTCGCTTTTATAGCTTTTACAATCAGTAATTACCCTAGTATGTTCTGTTCTATTATCACATGGTCTATCTCATTTTTCATAGGTTCATTTTAAAATATGTTGTACACTGTCCGACAAAATTAATATCGTCGTCTATAGCGCAGTGACTATCAAAGCTGTTCATCATTTGAACAGACGCGCGTTCGCTGCCATCGGCTTTTATAGGTAGGAGGTTTATTGGGGTGCCCACGTGTAAACCACTTGGCAATTATAAAAATCAAATAAGAAAATTCGCTGTGGACGATGACATTAATTTTGTCGGGCAGTGTACATGTACATTTTTACATTTAACTGCCATATGTTCTCATATTCATTACATACGTAGCATAACATGGCCAATTACGACATTCTTAATAATAATAATAATCCATGCCTTAGCATCCCCCAACAGCTTTCGCCAATTACAGGGGGCATCGGCGGCCATGAGTTATTATTATGCCTGCGCTCGTGGAGCGACTTAAGATGTTCGTCTCTCAGCATTTGCCAAGGGGTAAGGGAAACCACGAAAACCTCACTCTGAGAGCAGTCCGTCGGGTTTGAACCGAGAACCCCGCGACTGAGCCGCGAGCGTGCAAGCCACTCGACCAACAAGTTCCAAGCGTCGATTTACAGAATTAATCAAAGATTGTAATTGCGAATGCCTCAACATATCCCCTAGTGGTATTACTGACAAGATTGCTACGAAGAATAATCTACTTTGTAGAAGGATTTTCGTGAATAACTTCCTTGCATTCACCACAATTTTTTTGGTAAAACTGCATTCTGTCATGTTAGATTACTCTGGAATTCATTTTAGATACAGGAACCAGCGATTTTATATATTCCTTACGGTTGGTAATAATCCTACGGAGGTATTTATGTACTTAGACATGACTTAGACGCATTGAAGTAATGGTATCAAAATAATTGCACTTTATATTGATCTGCTGTTACCACCAAGAAAGTAAAGTTTAGGAGACACGTGAGAAAGTTTAATGAAATTGCTGCAACATAACTCAATCAAATGAAACAGAATTTAAAAATATATTAATATCTCTTTATTTTTAAAACCTTTATAAACCCTGTTTATGTAAAAAAATAATCCCCTTTAATAATCTCACCTATCACCAACTTGAGCATTGTCCATTTGCCCTTTAAAGACCTAATCTCTTCCTACTTTGTGAGTATCAATTGGCTTATCTATTCGATGTATCACTTCTGCTAAAGTAAAATATCCCAGGTATTCAACTATTTCAGGAGTAGTATCTATGTGATAATGCCCAGCTTCATTATGGTGGCTGTAGCTGTGAAAATGCTGTACTCTCAAATCCAAATCCTGAGAATATAAATAATATATTCTTCACAAGAATTAATAGTCTTCAATAATGCATACATATTCACCGGTTACAAGAGTGCCCAAGGCTATTAAGGGCGAAGACATATTGTAAAAACGCAACCAGTTGTTGACATCTTCATCTGTATGAATTGGTGTAGCAGAAAAATCTGGCATTACATGTTGCTTTGCCTTGCCTTCTTTCAATAGGAAAGCACCTCCTAATCCAACTATTTTCTCACAATAATGTTTTGCCAAACTTGTTCGTATGCTTGCTATGAAATCCTTATCTCCTATTCGTTTTTTAGTATTAATTTTGAGCACCTAATAAATATACTGAAAATTTGTTTTTCCTTCAAGACTTCTTTTTATTAAGTTACCTTTCCAGGTTTTCCTTCACTAAACAGTAAATTGGCCAACAGAGCACATCGAGTTTCAGAATTCGGCAGTTTGATTTGCATTGTTAAACCAGTGTTAGTATCCACTTTTGAAATTCTTGATTGTTGATTAACAGTTCCATTTGTAATTTCCAAATTAAATATGCCCTGTAAAACTACTACTGAGCAAAATTCAAACTTTTTACAATTGAGCATAAATTTCAGTAAATTAAACACTGCAGCATGAAATTACCTATACCACCCTAGGTTGTTAGACTATATTTAATAGGTATTTTAGTATTTCTGTGTTGAATATTGTTGAAATATTTTAAATTCCAACCGGCAAACGTGGACAAATGGCTAAACGTCACTTTGACAACTGTACATATATCACATACATAAAAGTTACTAAGAATAATTGCGGGAGGTTATTTTGATTTTATTGGAATTATAAAAAATAACTATTTCACACATTTTAAGGCTTAAGGATACTTCCGAAGAATAATTTCATAGTATTTGAAATAATCAATTATTATAGAATTTTGTAAATAAACTCATTTATCAAAACTATAATAAAAAAATATATTTACCTCACAATTAACTCCAGCGAAAGGAAAGGGTCCAGCTCCAGCACCAATTATAAATGCCTTCTCCATACCAATTAATGCACTTATATTATTCATGTCATATAATTTGTTTCTTTGTACAAGAGGCAAAAGGTAAGGTGGTCCACCGATTTCTACTAAAGATGGTTTACCATTTAACCCTGACAATTATCATTTAATTAAAACCTTTTACGACTCCACGGTTATATTGTACTATATTACCTTTAGCTGCTAACGTAAATGGTTCTTGAGTTAGATCAGGGCAATCAACTATTTCTACGTTAACATAGTCAAAGTTACTTTTCAAGCCATTTTGGAGTACTGAAATTCATATATCTTAAACAAATCTCAAAGTGTTATTTCTTCTTCTATATTTGTTTTAGTCATACCTTCAGCTACTTCATTCAAATTTGGTACATAAAGTTTTTTTGATATTATTGGTAGTGCCATGTTGTTGGTGTTGAATGGCAAAATGTAGGTGTTAGTGTATGTGAAGTGAAATACTAAGAAAAATAAGATCTTGTTAATAATCATGTTGTTTTATAGGAATTTACAGTTTGTATATTATTAACACTTACTTCAATATAATAAAATATATCTTAAACTTGCTATGTGAAAAATTATATGTTAGAAAAGGAATATAATTGAAATATTAGGAATAAATTAATAATGAATTACTTAATTGGACCCTATCAAAACACGATAAACTTATCAAAGTCATTAACTGTTTAACATTCTATAATTGGAGGTCAAACGAGTTTATCTATTTAACGTGAAATTAAACAGATAAACCACAAATAAATATGAGCATTCGTGTGCTATAATTAATAGTATTCACATAAGTATTGACGAATTACAAATCAGAATGCAATACCTTTATGTTAATGAGAGAAACGGATTCGGTGATTATTTTTAAAAAGATTATGCTTAAAAACCAAACTTAAAATATTTGAATAAACCGCTAAGTAGATGCATACTAAATAAGGAAAGTTTATTGGCTGGCACACCCTAAACAAATATGTGAATTTCCATTGGCCGATATTCAAAACAAATCCTTTATTGTCCGCCATATTGACGCATAAGTGCTTGCACTTTGCAGGGCATATTGATTTTCTTTTAATTTCGGTATTAAAGGTGAAGAGTTTCGTTTGTGATATTTGTTTTATGTGAACTGCGTTAGGAATTAGGTATGTATTTTGAGTTTATTAATATTTATTTTTCGCTAAAACTATTGAACGACAGCCGACAGATCAATAGTCGACCATCCTACTGGGAAAAAGCTATGTCAAGATACAACTCAGATTGTAAGGTATATGTGGGCGATTTGGGAAATAACGCTTCTAAGCAGGAATTAGAAGATGCATTTGGGTACTACGGACCATTGAGGAACGTTTGGGTGGCACGGAATCCGCCAGGTTTCGCGTTTGTGGAATTTGAGGACGCCAGGGATGCTGAAGACGCGATTAGAGGCTTAGGTTTGTTAAATGATAGTTATAGTCATGTTTGTTGCATGTGAATTTATGTTCAAATAATAGATGGTCGAACAATTTGTGGCCGCCGAGCTCGTGTTGAAATGTCCAATGGAAAGAATGGTGGTGGTCGTTATAGGGGACCACCTCCAAGGTCACGGGGGCGCCCATTTCATCCAGATGATAGATGTTATGAATGCGGTGACAGGGGACATTATGCAAGGGATTGTAATAAATATAGAAGAGGCCGTCGCAGGTATGTTTTGTTTGTTTAAATACAACGCTTTAATAAATTTCTTACTTGCAAATTTTACTTTCCATTTTTATTTATTATCAATATGACAACTGGACAATATTTTTTTTGACATAGCTCATTTCTTATTTTGTTTTAAACGAGAGAAAAGCCGCTAATAATAAGGATTTGCAGCAGTTTTCTTATTTGTCATTTTTATAATGTTAATTTTATGTTTAAGACTTCTCAAATTAGTAATGGGGTAAGTTGTTTAACACTATTTGTGATGTGTAAAATAATATTGACCAGTTTTCGATTAAAATCGGGGGTTATGTTGAGCTGCACTTTATGTGCAGCAGCTGTAAATGTAGGTATTGTGTGGCTGACAGTGATGCCATGTTATAGGTATAGTCTGTGGCCGATAGTCAGGTAACGCATTGAGTCTCATACACGTCTCGTGTTTGCATCCCACTGACTGCGTAGAGCCGCCACGTAGTACTTCGCTCACTATGTCTTCACACGACTGCTTTATACATTCGAGACTACCGTGAGCCAGTGAGTTACCAGCTCTCTCTCTCTCTCTCGGGTGTGCGCTAGTAGCTCTTTACTCTACCGACTGTTAACTACTCGTCTCACGAGCTCACAATCAATGGTAAAAAAGTATTTCTAAATAATATCTTTAACATAATGAAACAATTTAAATTGGTAACTAATTTAATTAAGATTTATAATATACTCCACTACCACTATTTGTATTATTTTTGTTTTTGAATTTACTTGCAGCAGGGGATATGCTGAAATGAACAACAAATTAAAAAGAAAAAACCTTGCCGTTCAATTATATTCTGTAGATTAGCATATTTAGTTTTTTATGTTTCGTTCATCATAGTATAAATGTCTCACTGCACATAGTTGTCAACTGTGTGAATAACACATTAATTAATTTGCAATATTGTTTTATTTGAGTAAATAAGCACATCTCTTCATACATTAGGGTTGTTCTTTTTAAATTTGTTGTTTTTCGTAGCATACCTAAAAACATGCTGTATGTAGCAGCATTTTTTTTTATTATTAACCCAAAATATTGTCGACAATACTGATTGGAAGACTACATTCGAGCAATATTGATACCATTTCTACAGTCGCAGAACATTATTATATGTTTTTTTTATTTTATTAATTTATGTTGTGTTAATTTAACATTGTTTCATCTAGTTTATAATGTTAAGCGACTGGAAAGATTCTGCAGTCGTGAAGAGATGTCAGCTAATCGATCGTCGAGAAAACGTGAACTCGCTTCAATATGTTTTATTAAATTGTTTTGTGAATAGTTGAAATATTTTTATATATTGTGTCACGCGTAAAGTTTACATTTTTATTATTCATTAGAGGGTGAATTTTCGCTTTGCCATTTTTTGCGCTTGCAAAATGATGTCATATGACATGCACACGAGTAATACTACTTAGGTACTTTCTTTAAATAACAAGTTTCGCATTGTTTTCAAGAAATCATATCGCTTTTTGCTTTATTTTTCTCGAAAATTTAGTAAAAAGTATATTTTATTTCATCAATTTGCAAGTAACGGTGTTTTATTGAATAACTAGATTAACTAAATAAAATTATGAAGAAATATAACAAAACGTGCTTTTAACAAAATTTAGCGCTCTTTTAAGGAGGGCGCTACGAATTTTCTAAAGTAGTAAATTCTATTTCCCTAAACTATAATCGAAACTATAAGAAATCGTTACTAATGTGTTCTTAGAAAATTAGCATCTTTATTGGTTGGTAAAAATTAACCAAAATTCGCTACACAAATGCAAATACAACAATAGTATTAAAATATTAATTACTAAAAATGTAAGAAGAGGAATCCTATGGATTATCCTACCGGATCTTCTCATTTGCTTGGTGAATAAGTTTTGTGTTTGCAGCCTGTTATTTTTTTTTATGCACTTAGTCGTTAATTTTTTATAAATGGATTATTATGGATTTGGCCACTCTCTTTTAACAACTTTTTTACCTTTAAACAAATAAAATCAGTTTGTATTAAATTTAGTTTCGTTTCATTAGTCTATTTTTGTAAAATTTAATTTAAAATATGTAAATCAGTGTTTAATAACAAGAAAAATGTAATAATGATTGTGACGTAGAGAACTATATTTATATAAGTTTGCATTAGAATAATTTAAAACTGAGTCAGTACATAAAAAATACACATTTATACTAGATTGTTGAGTTTTGGCAAGCTAATGAAAATCTTTTTTTCCAAAAAAAATGAACATTTGGCAATTTATTGAATGGTCAAGGTTTAACAGTTAAAGTAAGTAACGTGACTGTTCGTGTTATATTGTGTGATATCTCGTAAGCATAAACAAATTGCAAAGTCAAAATTTACATCTAATGAACAATAAAAAAAATGTTTCCATATCAGGACGTTATGTCTGGCACTGTATATAACAAATACAACCTATAGGCTAGGATTATTTAAAATACAACAGCCATTTCAGAAGTATGAATGTCTTTTTTGCAAAAGCCCCCCAGCATTTTTAATTAAATATTGCCTATTTGTAATTTTATGTTTGCCATTAATCGTTAACGACAAACGATTCGATTATATAACACATTAATATTCATAAAATAATTTTATACGTTTTTGTCATATCCTTTTAAAAACTTCATTATACATGTATTTGAAATCGACTTTCAGCATATTGTTTTTCCACTTACATGATCCGTTTACAATGATTCCTTTGTCTAATTCTGCCCTCAGGTCAAGAAGCAGATCAAGAAGTCGCTCTCGCGATCGCCGCAGTCGATCAAGGAGTGCTTCGAGGTCTAGGAGTCGTTCACGCAACCGTTCCAGATCTCGATCTGCTTCCGGTAAACGGAGCAGATCTCGCAGCGCCGATCGCAACTCACGGTCCAGGTCCCGAAGCCGTTCAGCACCGAAGGAAAATGGCGGTTCGGGCGATCACTCGTAAAAGAGGGTATTTGTTCGACATTTAACATCCCTATAATCTATGTGTTGATCTGTGTTTGGAATAAATTTAAAAGAGAAAGAGACATCTATAACAGATACAAAAATATATGTTTACGATGTGTACAATAAAGTTAGGTTTTTCTACATTACCAGTGTGCTATTATATGTAATTGATTAGATCTCTTTCATGTGCAATGGTTATGTTATTTATTTCTATGAACAGATCAAATGTAATCTACTTTATTTGGAACATAGACTGTAATCTAAAAGTAATAAATATGCACCAATACGTGATTCGTTTTAATGTGTTTACAAAAAATATCTGACAATTTAGTATTCTACTATAACAAAAAAAAAGATATTTGTGCTACACCTGACAAAATGTAAAGTTGCGAAATCTCGTGTTTACTACGCCAAGTAGTAATTCTTGTACTGTAAAGGCCGCTTTACTTTCGCATTTTTTATTGCGTGCAATAAAATGCTCTATTCCATGTATTGCACATGTAATACAAGTAAAATTGCACTCAGCTGATCGAAATCCATTGAATGCGCTGCGCTATTTTTATTGCACGCAATAAAAAAATTACGAACTGTGAAGCGGCCTAAACGTTTTCGAGGTTCAAATAACTCATAAGCCTGTATGACACGATCAAAATTGCTAAATTTTTGGTGTTAAAGTGGTTCAAATTCACTTCAAACTCGTGTAAATGGCAACCTTGATAGTCTTTGATAACGTCACATCAAATTTTCCTTTGACATAAAAAATAGTTGCAACAAATTTTATTAACAAAGTTACGGTGTGCGCGTGCGCAAGCATTGCGGCCAACACAAATTATTTTTAAAAGATTAAATTTAATTAAAATAGAAGAATGAAAACTAGTTGTGTCTGTAATTGATTTACTTTGCTACTCTACAACTCCCCCTCTCAAACAATCTTAAGCTAGTATGTTGGAGTCCCTGAATTATCTCTTTAAATCTTTGGCTGTCAAAGTTAAACTTTGGTAACAAAGTTTGGACATTTCTTAAAAAAACTTTGATACACTTTGATCGTGTCATACAGGCTATACAGACCACATATTAAATACACTTAAGTATAAATAAAATAACACTAATATACACATTATTACAATAATAAATAACTAAAGCACTATTAACAACATTTAATCAACTAAATTCACGTAAATACTACTTAGTTATTTCCATGTTAAATGTTTTGCAGAATTCTCCAGTCGAACTGTCTCTATTCTACACCCTCCACAAAGTCCTCGTTCGCAGACGTGTTTATATGTCACACCTCTGGTTCAACAGCGGTCTATAACTTTTCTGAATGCCTACCGCATATTCGCACTAAAATCCTCGACTGCATATCGATGAAGCATATCAGCGCTCTAATGGGCGGGTTGAGCGTCTACGATGATCTCTGCTCTTATACAAATAGCGCCATCTGCTGGAGCAATTGGAAATTGAAATATCGCGTAACAATACAATTTTTCTGAGTAGCTATATGTGAATATTATCATGATAATATTCTGCTCACCGACATAAAATTACGTCTATATGATGGAAGAAATAAATCATAGCAATAAGAATTCATAGTTGCCTTAGTCCAATCTGTAATTTTAATTATAGATTGGATTTGGAACCAAGTATACTGTCACCATTACCATTACCATTTATTTATTCATGCATTTATACTCCAATCTAACGACACTGATACATTATGTGTCTATATGTTTCTAAAACAGAAGAACTTTCGGTAAAGTAAATGCAACATTTGTGCAAAGATTTTTGAAAAAAAAAATCACTTTTTAAGCCTTGTTCCCACAATTTGTGGCTTGGCAAACCTCGAGGTGATACGTTTGAACTTATAGTAGATCGAACTCAAATAGATTTCACCGTTTCCACGGCGCGTGGCTTGGCAAATCTCAAGTCACAGTTGCCAGAGATTCTCTATCAATTTCAACTCTACACGGTAACTTTCATTGTAGATATTTGTCGTGTACATAATTTGCTTTTTTATATTTTCTTGTGCATTTTGTATGTTTCTTAAAATTAAAACTCAAGTTGTTGGTGATTTATTGTTCACTTTTGCTGATTTCAGGTGCAGTATGTTAGATAAGTTCTAAACTTACTAATAGAAGCTAATATATGAATCTTGTTATATATCGTGCCAATTATATAAGAAAGGAAATATAAATTTAAACAAATCGTAATAGTGGTTCGATTTTAGTTCTAATTGGAAATAATTTTCAAAAAGAATGGATAATAATTACGGATCAAACGGTGACGAGGAAGTAGCGTGTATGTCGCAGCGGCTTATGTTTTAAAAAAATAAATAAAATTTAAATTAGGCCGTTTAAACAAACTGTAGTCAGAGTAACCCCAATTTATTTGTTTGCAGATACAATGACGCGGGTGGCCTCCGGCAAATTTCAAAACTTTTGCTGTTATTTATTTCTATGCTGAGAAGCCGAGTAGAATTGAACCATTTATAACGAGGTGAAATACGACAAGATGCCTAATAGTGTTCCCATTGAAGAGAGATTAGAGTTTATCCTACTTATTTATGTTTTCAGAACAAATTGTTTTCAGATGAGTAGATGAAGTATGTAAGGCCATAATTCAAGGAGCTCAAGAACAAACATTAGTTTATAAAAAAGTAAGAGTTAAATGCCTTTTTAAAGGTATACAATAAAAAAGTGATTAGTGTCATCAAAATGAGGTGATATATTTTCAATGTTATAAGTAGACATCAGAAAGGTCATCAACATTTTAATAGTGCAGTTCACTTTCGTTATCAATCACACTATGTTGTGATACACATGAAGTCGAGACGTATGATGTAGAACCTTCATATGAGATTCGTAAACGGGTAACTGATATAAATTCATAACGGCCGCCACTTTCTTTAACATAACTTGAGGTTTGTTCGCTGGTGTTACACTGACTTCATGGTGTAGTGTAAAATTACGTCACCAGAGTAGCGAGTGTAAGTTGGTGTACGTCAGTGTACAATATCTGGTGCAAGTACCAATGGACGGTCGAACGGGTTTTCGTGTTCATGCACATGCGCGTAGGGCGTAAATGATATATGTACAATTAAATATAAATATAAATGGATCAATGGACATCAAGTGCCCACCCTAACTTGAATGAATGAATGAATGAATGAATGGATAGTATTACCACAGCCATCTACAAATTTTTTCCCCGCAATCACAAGAATATTTTATGGTTATTAATGTTATTTTTTCCCATTATTGATATATACATATAACAATTATCTTACAATTAAAACGCTACCATCATCCGTTTTTTTTTTAATTTTGCATTACAAACATTCCCTGGTGTCCCATTTTTATCGCTTCTTTTACTATCGAACGCCTACCAGCTATCACGCTATGCGAAAGTATCACATACGATATATTTTGCCTTTCGCGCCGCCATGCCAGTGTTATACACTATTCACTCCTGCCAGACTGCGAGTAAGAAGTGTATACACTGGCTGCACGAGTACGGCTACACGAACTCCAACGAACAACGCCCGTGTAACTACACTAGCCCCAATGAACGCTTTTTTTTCTACACTCGCTACTCGGTGTAGCCAGTGTAACACCAGCGAACAAACCTTTGGAAAATTTGAGATGTTTGATGGTAGTAAGAAAATGGCACCTTCGGATGTTGTTCCCTCAAATTCTTCAAATTAAACAAGTTATTAATTTCGTGCATCGCTATTTCCCTTTACTAAAACAATAGGTTTAATATTTTGCTACTTTTGACTTAGTAGCAACTTGTTTTCTAAAAAAGGTAAACCTCATATTGCCACACTTCTCAGTATGTGGTGCCTTTTCGGCTTTCCTTTTTTGCTGTTCTGTGAGGAAATGTAATGTAATGGCGAAGGGAGAATCGATACAGGAATGGTACTAAGAAAGCCAGATGGAAGCTTCACTAAAAGTGAGGAAGAACGAGCTCTTTCTAGAGACTCACTTTCCTGAAAGCAAAGTGGGTACCTCGGCAAATCCATCCGAGCAATATAGAAGACCAGCTAAAGAAGCTACTACGATGGCGAGGCACATATGTAGCAGCGAACGGTTAAAATGGGCCATACCCACTTGGCAAGTAATGTTGCAGATATCCCAGTAATATTACATTATTTACTAGACAGCGATGTTAAACAAAAACATGTTACTGAAATTTTGCAGCAACATTAAATAAGAATAGAAATATAACACAGCCATTACAGTAACATTTCAATGTAATCAGGAAAAAATATTTTAAAACAATGTTGCAAAAACAAAGACTTTGTTGTCAGAAATGTTGAGGTAATATTTAGTTAATTATTCATAGTATTACTATTTAGTTTTTACATATGATTATATGATTGACCATTTTAATGTATCTGTAAAAATAACCACAAAAAAGACTTAAATGTATTATATTATTATAAAAATGTCTGATCCATTATATTTTCCTGGCATTCATGTTTAATGTTAATATTGTAATTTTAGTAAGTGAAGATAAATTCGTATAAACAGAGGGGCCCGATCTATCGAGTGTAACATGAAATTTTAATATTAATATGAATTTCAATAAACTGATTGAGATTCCGTTTTATATTAATTAATGTAACCTCTCGATAAACCTCAACAGCATGTTTCTTGTATAATGCAGCAAGAACTTTTGGAGTAAATAAAAGATCCTAATAGAAACATTAGTGTAGATATATTTATAGAAACATTTAATTGCCACACTGTATCAATATTTCTCTTTAACATATGAGAAATGTTACGAAAGAGCTGTACTTCAACATTAATCGTCATGTTAAAGTAATGTTACTCGAAGACCTCGTATTAACATTACTGGGAAATGTTGTTTCGTAACATCGCTTAGGCGGACATTAAACAGTCGTAGGAATGTGGTACATTGTATATATTTTTGTAACATCGCGTTACAAGATAACATTTGGATGACGTTATAGTCATGTTATTTTGCCAAGTAGGTCTTCGGATAATCTTGTGGGGGGAGCGTAGACTGAGACAATACGACAAGTCCCATGCTCGGCAATTGATACCGTAACCGTGGTCGCCTTCAAGGACGCCAGCGTACCCCCTCGCGCTCCTATACTGCAATCGTTGCGATACACGGCATAGCCAGAGATCTTAAAACGATCTCCAGGCTTTAGCCATGTCTGGCTAAGGAGAAATATATTAATCTCAGATCTGCCCAGGGCCTTCGCGACCCGAGTCTTTTATTCTTTACGCCGCAGGCGTTAAAAGTCGAGATGTTAGTTCCGACGATGTGGTTGTTAGCCATCATCGACGTTGGCTAGGAAGCATCTCTCCTTGAGTTGAACCATCATTTGCAAGATAGTAGTTAAATCGGATCCACCCTCGCCTTTGACAGCTGGGGCAGGCCCGGTCGATGATTTGGGCTGGGGAATAGTGGCTACTCGTGACCTGGGGTCAAGAGTGACCCTTCGGCTTGGTTGAGACTTCCCCACCTGCAGAGTGAAGCGGATTGGTGTTCGCTGCCAGGTTCGAACCTGAGCGGACAGGACTTCTGACATTATACGTCTTTCCGAGAGGGCTGGCGTCGGATCTAATCGGGGTTGGCATACTCCGGCGGCTCATCCTTTGACTTTGGGCAGTCGGCGGCCCTATGAGCCTCGTCGCATCGCACCCATCTAGTTTCAGCTGTGCACCGGGTCTGGGAGTGGCTAAACCTCTGGCACCTGAAACATTGCCCTAAGGTAGAGCACGACCTCAAAGCCTTGACCGAAACCTCAAGGTGACCAGCCATCTTCTTGAGGTTATAGATCGTTTTCTGCGCCCGTGGCAATCTAACGATTACCATGGGCATTGAGGCACCTAAGTCCTTGTGAAAATCGTCAACGGTGGTCTCAATGGGTGTATCCCTGATGACGACGTTGAGGAGTTTTTCAGACGGTAGTTGGTACGTATGGTAGGGCATTTTCTGTTCCGTAAAGAACTTCTTGATGCCTAGCAAAAAGAACCACACTCAGAATGGTTAGGGAAGGAACGAATAGGCATAGGCCTCGATCTCCTGACGGTGATTAAACGTGGGACATGCCCCGGGATGGCATGTCAAAAAAAAATAGCTTTGTGAAGGAATTCATCACAAAGCTTAGTAACAAGAGCGAATGATGGGATCATAACACCATTTTTTGAAATTGAGCAGAAATGCCAAGTGATACACTGGTGGCTCCAAAACGGCAGAGGGAACTGGAATAGGAATATATGGGCCTGGAACCGAGTATTTCGAAAGCTTGGGAAAATACCCAAGTATCTTCCAGGCGGAAATACACGCTATTGAAAGATGCGTCCAGTTAAATATTGATAGAAATTATCGAAAGCAGTAGATTATCATCATGTCTGATAGTCAAGCAGCCATCAAGGCGCTGAGCTCATATGAAATCAGTTTCAGAAATCAGAAGGAAACGAAATAACGGATAATCTCGCAAAAACGGGGCCGGAATACCTTATGTAGGGCCTGAACCCTTTTGCGGGGTAAGTAGCAGTGCAATACTTCAGAAACTCAAAAGAGAAATGAAACAGAGAAAATCCAGTTACTGGGAGAATCTCCAGGGAATCAGGCAAAGTAAAATTCTTCTGGGAACCTATAACCAGGAGAGGTATATATAAGCATCAACCTGAGTAAAAATAATGTTCGCATATTAACAGGAATATTTTCAGGCCATTGTATACTGAAAAGACACCTGAGTAAGGAATCTGAATGTAGATTTTGTGGGAAACAGGATGAAACACCCATCCATTTCCTCTCGAATTGCGTAACACTGTGCAACTCAAGGGCGTTGCATCTGGGATCATGTGAAGTCGAAGAGGGAGGCTTACCTAGCCTGGGCCCCTCTGATATCCTACACTTTCTGAAAGGAATAAGATTGGAAAGCCAGCTGTAAAACGGCAAAAATAGGCGACACACTGGACCTTTTAGGTCGCAGTGTAACAGCATCCTTCCCATATACATACATCTACACCAACGTAAGAACAGATAAATATAGCACATTCGACAATGGTCGTTTTTAACTTTTTTATCGACTGCCGATGTCGCGGTAGGTACGATGACCGGTGAGGATAAATACGACATACACAGTGTTCGTATACACCTTGATCGGCAATTCCCGGCGCCGACACGAAAAATTCCCGTTTTGACACTGCAATTCCTTTTTTTGGCGGCAAATACAAACTTATTAACTTTTTTTAATAAATTACTTACGAAATTAAAATAAATGTGCCGATACAATGACAGATTCATTTTAACTAGAGCAAATGAATAACAAAATACAAAAATAATAAAAATTTAATTTTATTTTTATCGATGCAATAGTAATATTTTATCCAATAATTTCCTCTAAAACAAAACTTTTTCCCTCTAACGTTCAAAATTCCCTCCAAAAAGGGAATTTCCCTCCCATATACGAACACTGGACATACAGTCGGCTCGGCAATTTTCGACCTTGTTCAAATGATCATCGAATAAATCTCCATAAGATATCTGCTGCAAAGTTCATGTACTTATCAATAACTTCAAAACAGGCAAATTGCGTCTATTTGATAAGTATTATTTTTTATGTTAAAATTGCGATAAATATGTTTATATTAATTTTATAAAAAAATGTAATTACTCCAAAACGAATATCCCATGACTATACAGTGCGTCCCCGGATCGACGCATGAATAGGTATAAAAGTCTGAAAATGTTTGAATTGAAATTCCATATTCTGGAGTTTAGCCCTGCTTGGGTAGAAAGTAATTTGTGCCATACTTTTAGTTTTGAAAAATCTAAAAATTCCTTGGAAATTTACAAAAAAAGTGCTTTTTCTCAGTAATAAAGTGGCTTTTTTATAAGAGATACTACAAAATGTTATTAAGAAAACTTATTCGGAATTTACCAAAAAATTATCTTCCCATTAATAAAATGCCTTTTTTGTAGGAAATACGATAAAATATTGTTAGGAAAAGTTGTTCAGATTAATGAACTCTACAAGTATGCAAAATTTAAACAAGATTAACCAATCTTTGAAAAATTACGAAAAAGTTATTTCCACTAATAAAGTGGTTTTTCTGTAGAGGTACGACGTAAATGTTATTAAGAAAAGTTGTTTAGATTGATAAATTATGTAAGTGTGCAAAATTTAAACAAGATGGGTTTACTTAATCGCTTATTAAATAAATATATACAACTCAACAACTTTCAACAACTCGATCTTGTTTCAATTTTGCACACTTACATATAATTTATGAATCTGAACAATTTTCTTAATAACATTTTGACATATCTCCTAAAAAAAGGCACACTATTAGTCAGAAAAACTACCTTTTTAAAAATTCCAACGCATGTTTGATTTTTCAAAATTAAAAGCATGATAAATTACTTTCTATTCAAGCAGGGCTAAACTCCAGATGAAGAAATTTTAACTAATTTTTCTAACTTTTTTACCTATTCATGCGTTGATCCGGGGACGCGCTGATGTGTATCCTACATCTGTAATGGATATGAACATGTTTTGGCGATTGAGACATCCAGTGGATATCTGTCAGACTAAGTGTGATGTGTGGGTTATGTCGTGCACGGCAAACGGTTGTTGAAAACATTTTCGGTATAATGGCATCCGAATTTTTAGAAAACCAATGCTGTTAGATCTCGATAAAGCGAGCAATGTTACGCTAGGGTGCGTCGATCCGTTTGCATAACTTCATGACGAGAGAACCATCATCAGCATCATATTATACGCCTCTATAGGTACATACGTTTGATACCGAAGTCGATGGTGCAATCATTCCCGGATCTCGGATCATGATGAAGAACCTCTGGCTTATACATTTCATTAGTTCCAGCCCCAGTTCTTGTAGAGTTGTTAAGTTTCATTGCCAATTTCCTGGAAGTGGCCAGATTATCAGATTATCTTTTTTTTAAATTCTTTTAAAGAACAATCGACGCTTATGTTCCTTGAGGCCGCTTTGGGTTCGCAATTATTTTTGTTGCGTGCAATAAAAATTGCATGCAATAGAAATAGGGCATGCTCTATTCCGTGTATTGCACGCGCGCAATACAAGTAAAATTGCACCCAGCTGATGGAAATCCATTGAATGCCCATGCGCTATTTCTATTCCTCTAGAAATATATGCATGCGCATTCAATGGATTTTAATCAGCTGAGTGCAGTTTTATTAGTATTGCACGGAATAGAACTTGTCCTAAAGGTCGCTTTACAGTTCGCAATTTTACAAATACAAATAGCGCATTCAATGGATTTCGATCAGCTATGTGCAATCTTATTGGTGTTGCACGGATTAGAACGTGTTCTAATATTTCATTGCGCGCAATTCTATTGCACGCAATACGAAAAATTGCGAACTGTAAAGCGGCCTTAATATTTCATTGCGCGCAATTTTATTGTACGCAATACAAAAAATTGCGAACTGTAAAGCGGCCTTTAGAATCCGTATCCAAGCGTCATTACACTATTTTTTTTCTTTGTGGTGTTCGTGTTGGGGATTCCTTATAATAGGTCCCGCCTCGTACAGATCCAGAAATTGTATTATCATTTCATTGCTTGACTTCATGCTGAAAGATATACAACGAAAATTAGTAAATACGCTTGAAATTAACCGAAAAATTGCTAATGGCTGATGCCAAGGCCAATACGCCGTATTAGTGCTTACGTCACGCCGCCATTTTTGTTGGGAAAGGTTAGTTGTCTGGCCGAACAACCGAAAAATTTATGACAACCACGGCTACCGTGATATGTTTTGTACGCTATATACATGCGATCTCGAAATTTTACGTTTCTTGAAAAACTTTAAAAAAGATAGAAAGATACTTAACGCAATATTTAAATCTAAAAATATATAGGGTGTCATTAAAAAAAATGGATTTTATGATGCCACTCTTCTACTTATGCTCTGTATATCTTTGATTAATTTATTTAAACTACAGGCCTCCTCATCCGTTACAATTATTATATTTAATATTTTGGTGTGTGTTCTATAGATAGTATGGGCGTTATATTACTACTTCTCCACACTATTTTGACTCGTCTAGTATATGTACATATATATCCAAATATTATATTGTATTTGATATATCTTACATAAACCAGGTTGGTAAACGTTTATGAAAATTTGAATAGGGCTGTTCGAACATGCGTTCGCGAACGGTTCGTGATCACGTGAACCAATCAGAGAACAGATTGGAGTTCTCGCGAACTGGAATGCGTTGTCTGATTGGTTCACATGACCATGAACCGTTCGCGAACTGCATGTTTGAACAAACCTACTATCTTTATGTTGAACTAATTGCGGGAAAATTGAATATTGTTATGTAGATGGGAACGTTTTCAACGTTTGAATTTTATGTAAGGTGCATCTGTAACTTGGGTATACTTTCGTCCAAGATCGTATCATTGGGTTTACATAAATGTGATTTTAATGAATAAATCAAAAATACATGTTTTACGCTTCTTGAAATTTCCATCTGGAAACACGAGCCAGCACGAGCCACACACAGAGCCGTGAGCGTTGTTATGCATGTTGTATGTGAGGTTTTGCCGGTTGATGACGTGTGTTTAATAATGAAAATGAAGATTTTGGTATTACTTACGCTTTTAGCTGTGGCAAGTGCAAATGCATCTAGAAATACTTTAGTTTTACTCGATAATCAAGTAATTAAGGAGACACATTCCATATTTTTTAAGCAATTACAAGGTACATGCCGAAAAAATGTAGGTTAGAAAATTCATCTAATTTAAATTTTGTTACAGAAAGAGGATATACGTTAACATTTAAAGTTGCCGATGATGCCTCATTGGTGCTTGCTAAGTATGGCGAGTATCTGTATGATAATTTAATTATATTTGCCCCTTCTGTGGAAGAATTTGGTGGAATGTTAGGTGTTGACACTATTACACAGTTTATCGATGAGGGAGGGAATGTGTTGGTGGCTGGAAGCAGTGATACTGGTGATGTTTTGCGAGAACTTGCGTCAGAATGTGGTTTTGAGGTTGCTTTATATGAATGTTTATTGGATAACTTTGATATTGATTCGTTGTTGTAGGTCGATGAAGAAGGAGCATTTGTTATAGACTATTTAAATTATGATATCACAGATGAGGGACAGCATACGAAGCTTGTGGTGCCAGTGGAGAATTTAATTGATTCAGCGATTATCATTGGTGATAAACAGTCATTGACACCATTGTTATACCAGGGTACTGGATTATTAGCAGAGCCAGATAATTCATTAGTCTTACCTATATTGACTGCAGAAAGCACTGCTTACAGTTATAACCCTGATCAATCAATTAAAGAAGTGAGTAAATATAAACATTTTTCCTTAATAAAGTTAATTAATTACAATAATAAAAACTAAAAACTTAATTTTTAGTATCCTCATACTATTGGTAAAAGTACAATTTTAATAGCTGGATTACAAGCTAGAAATAATGCGAGAGTTGTATTCAGTGGATCTTTGTCATTTTTCTCAGATGAATATTTCACATCTGGCGTCGAAAAAACACACGTAAGTTTAAATTTGTTTAAATATTAATTATAAGTATGGATATCTTATGAGAGTGGTAGGTAATTCTGCACACATTTCACTTGAATTTATAGATTATTCCTAAGCTATAATGGTTTTATTTGGTTTGTTACTAATAGCTTTGTTCAAACAAGGGTTGTGTCAATCAGGAACATGCACACTTTAAAATTTTGTACATTAATTTTATTAGATCTGTTCCATAGTGCAGTTTTGGTGTACGGTCCTTGATCACATAAACCAATATAATGTCATATTTCAGTTTTCTAAACTTCAATCTTTTGTCACTGCATGTTGGAACAGGCCTTTAAAGAATTGCAAATTAAGTGTACTTTGGTGACAAACGTGGCTAATATTTCCTACAACCACTCTACTTTCGCGACAAACTCATAACCAGAGATAATAATAATAATATAATACATGCCTTAGCATCCCCCAACAGCTTTCGCCAATTACAAGGGGCATCGGCGGTCATGAGTTATTATTATGCTTGTGCCCGTGGAGCGACTTAAGATGTTCGTCTCTCAGCATTTGCCAAGGAGTAAGGGAAACCACGAAAACCTCACTCTGAGAGCATATAATAATAATAATAATAATAGCTCATATTATTTAGAACATGATTCGAATAACAGTTAGATAAAGGTTTAGAGCTCAGCTATTCAAGTATATACAGCTATGTCTGAGAAAGTTGGCAACAAATGCAAAACTTTTTTATTATTAACTTTAAAAAACAAAATATTCTTCACAAAAAGTTCTACTTCGCATATAAATAGATATATCAAATGAAGAAAATGATTATTTATTGCGTAAGATTCTGTGAAACGTACAAAGGTGGCATGTGACTGCATAACTCCGGCTGTTATTAATGATGTAAAACTTTCAGAAAGAAGAAATACCTGCTTAGACAGGGGCTATGTTGAGGCATGTATGAGGCAGTGAGGAAAGAATTAAACCATATTTTTTTCGCATGTAGTATGTAATCTATGATGTTGCATTTAGAAAATAAATCATTCTAATTAGGGTTTTATTTTTGATAATTTTTGCAAAATCGAGTAAAAGTTTGTTAAATTTGCAATGAAAAGATGAGTTATGAATCAGTAAGTGCATTCATTTTTAATTTAGTTTGTAATTTATCTTATGCAATAATAAATTATTTACTTTCTATGGCGAGAACACGTTTCGCCCATCCTGTGATAGCAAAATTTCTTAAAAAAAAATGTTTAGCTTTTTTTGCAACCACTTCCCGTTGCTTGTAAAGTTAATTTTGGAATGATAATTCTTGATGCTCAATTTTAATATAAGGAATCAATTAGAGACGAGTTTTTATGATGATTTTAGTCCTCCAGGGGGATTTATCACTTCAACTTTTCGTTGTTGTATGTGAGATTTGTATATAGTTAAAGGACGACCAACCTATCCAGTTTGAAAGACAGTGCGCTGCATCTCCGGCCATTACCTGTTTTCTTTCTCACTCAAACTGGACGTGTTGGTTTTTCTTTGGCGAACTTTTTATTTATATAAGTAACTGGCTTTTCGTCTTGTCTAAACCTACTGATTTCTCACAAGTCACTCGTCCTTTGAAATCTCATATTATTACACTTTATCGATACCTGTCGGATTGTGTTTTTTTCCATCGAAAAATGAATATTCAAAATATTTATCTATCAGAATCCCCTTGTTGGCGCCTTATAATAAGCTGTACATGTTGCATTTTTATTATCAGGGAGTAACCAAAAGTAGCAATGTAACTCGTTTTACTCCTGTCTCTCTTATCAGCACGCCAATTTCACAAAATTCTTACTAAGCTAGCTCTCTCCCTTTTCTAATGTGCTATTCCTCGAGATATATGTCCAGTTGTGCATATTTTCACATGAGTGTTCTTTTAGGGTTCAGAGAAGCATACGATTTCAGGTAATCAAAAAATGGCATTTGCTATAAGTCAGTGGGTATTCAAAGAAGCTGGCGAATTAAGGGTAAGATCAATCAAACACCACAGAGTTGATGAACAAGCACCACCAGCTGCCTATACAATTATGGAGGATGTGGTATGTTATTATTTTGTTAATAGTCAAAAAGCATTAATGCTTCATTTTTTTTTCTAGGTTTACACTATCGAAATAGACATATTCGAATATACCGACTGGGTGCCTTACATAGCAGATGATATCCAACTAGAATTTGTGCGCATCGATCCCTTCATACGTACCACTTTGAAACATATAGGAAAGGGGAAGTACGAAGCACGTTTCAAGATTCCCGACGTGTATGGTGTATATCAATTTAAAGTCGATTATAATAAGATTGGGTACACCCACCTATACAGTACAACACAAGTATCAGTTAGACCATTGCAACATACTCAGTACGAACGATTTATACCGAGTGCGTATCCGTATTACGTTAGTGCATTTTCGATGATGGTTGGTGTGTTTTTGTTCTCGTTTGTTTTCCTGCATTTTAAAGAAGACACGCCAAAGAGTAAATCAGAGTGAATAATAATAATAAAAAAACAGTTTGTAAATGTTAAATGTTTTATTTTAAGTTTTTTTTTTTTGTTGTAATTGTTTTTCATCCTGGCTATTTTTTTCCTAAAGAATAAAGGTTTTGAAATTATTAACAGTTATTACGGAATTGGTTCTATGAGAAGGTATATGTCATACGTTTATGTACGCAAATATATGATTGCTGTTGTTTAATTTAAATTGTCTATACATTTTCATACAACCTTTCGTTCTTATTACTTAATTTAATAAATCCTGCTGTACTAGAGAAATATTTTGCATTGGCTTCTCCGACCTTAACTTCAGCAGCTTGTGGATTCACAATTTCCAAACCCTAAAAGAAACGATCTCCATTATTGCTTTGTTTGAATCATAAATTATCTAAAATATCCTAAGCCCAGAGGTTCGGCCATAATTTTTTATTTATAATATATATCTCAAATAAAATTAAAAATTTTTATTGCAAATTTGTAATTACTTAGTTTATATTATAATCTTTTATCACTTCCAGTTTTATCGGAAATATCAAAATTTCAATATTTAAATTTTGAGCAATTTTCTGGTACTGAAAAGGTCGTACCCGAAGCGTAGTGTGAAGTACCCTTGAAGATAACTTTTCTTTCTTTGCCCAATAACTTACATTAACGGTTTCAAAAAAATTATATATATTAAAGAATATAAGATCACAGTGGAAAGCAAGTGATCTTGAAAAAGCTTTGGAATAGACTAGATACAGAAATGTGTTACACTTGTTTTCACATCTAAATGTGTCACATCATTTAAAAAAAGAGTGCAAAACGCTATTATCCCAATGCGTCGAGGCAATAGCGTTTTTTAAAAACCAAAATAAAAAATTGTAAATTATATATTTGTCAGACTAAATTATTCATTCATTATGATCACATTCTATACATCATTTTATCATTACGCCGGGTTTTACATGAAGAACAACATAAAATGTAGATTTTATAATTTTTAAATTCTACCTACGCTAATACCCTAATTTCCCTTACTTATACTGGTTGCCGCTTAATTGAACTAAAATTTATAAATGTTAAAATTTTCCTATCTTCACCTTTCAAATATAAGTTGAAATAAACGTATAATAGCATTTAAATTCTTTATCCTGGCCAAAAATATTTGTTGACATATGATCATTAATAATAACTTTCTGTTTATTTCCAATGTTAAAGTAACATCATATTTTAATTTAATGGTGGAAAATAGGCGAGATAGTTGCGTTGTCCACACAGATGTGATGTATAGGGTCACCGTACAAAATTTGTGATAACACTACGCCTATATGTCGTGTTATTTACGGCAGAAACCTTATGATCGTTTGAGAAGTAACTTTTAACTACCAAGTATGTGTTATCATTGAAATAAGCAAAAAATTCTCTTTAAAATTAAAGATTCACATTGTCGTTCACGATTAGAGAATTTAATGTACTATTCACATCTAGTGGTCAATCAATCTGATCTCAGATCAGTACTTTGGCCTTCTAGCATTACTACCAAACAAGGACACGTTTGAAAACTTTTCAAGTTGTGATTTAGCCATTATGGCTCTTAGTTTGGATGGAAAGACAAATGAACAGATTAGGCATAGAAGGAAAATATGTCGCATAACATTTGGGTGCATTCAGCCCTTGTCAATAGGACAGAAGGAAAGTTTTTTACTTTGTACAATGGCCTCGTGGATTACGAAGACAAATTTTATCAATATTTTCGCATGTTAAAGGATACTACACATAACGAACAAAATAAGTGAAGTCGACATGTCAGAGCAGAATACATTTCAAGAAGCAATTTCCCCTATTGTTCCATTTTAAACATTGCCTTCAAATACGACAGGTACGTCTAACTACCAAATTCTAAAATAACTTTGATCTAACGAATACAGGCCCATTCACATTATCACGGTCAGATCAAATATTGTTACATGCATTCTGTATTGTTTGTCCGTGACCTGACCGTGCACCCGAATGTGAATTTAGCAATATAAAATGAATGTTACAATATTTGATCTGACCGTGACCTGACCGACAGTGTGAATCAGCCTTGTTCATATACGCGGTCAAAGCGCAACGGTATATTGTTGCTTCGATCAAAATATTCCTTTTGTAAAATCATTTGACCTGACCGTGACTTGACCGTACGCCCAAATGTGAATTTAACAATGTAAAATGTATTTTACAATATTTGATCTGACCGATAATGTGAATCTTCCGTAAAGGAAAGGGAGGACCAACTAACAAAAAAAAAATGTGAAAAAAGACTCTATTAAACTGTAGTTTGTGGCGCCCTAATAGGTACTAGTGATGCCATGAATACGTGATTTTAAACGTTCGCGAATGCGAATACCTGCACTAGACATTCGCGAAAGCGAATATTAACGTTTTTACTTTACTAGCGCCATCTGTTAGCTCTCAATTCACAACTATATAAACACTTATACAGCGAAAATAGCCGAGTACAACCGAATCGTTTCGTCTGCTTTTACGTCTTATTCTTGTCAATTCAAGTTTAGTTTTGAGGTTATTGTTTTTCTACAGTTAACTGAACATTTGTGCTCAAAAAATTGTTTTCTCGTTTCAAATTACGATTTAATGTCGTTTGTAAATTGTCTAAAATGAGTAAATTAAGTACAAATGTCAAGCCAAATTTTCCGATTCTTTCTCGATTCTTCTCCGATTCTGAACACGCGAAATGCAAGATATGCAAGAAACTTGAAAATAATAAATATTTAAATATTGGTTTTTTTTCTTCTAAATTATACATTTTAACCGGTATATTTTTTATTCACATATTTATTGAATGCGAATATTTAGGCAAGGCTTGAGCACAGTTCGCGTCATTCAATAGAAACCAAGGAAACGAAAACTTCAAATTTCACATTTTCGGTAGTGTTCGGAAGTGATATTAAATAATTATAAATTTGCAGTAACTAATACCACGCTTATACCGGTATTATTGACGGTATTTTATATTAACATAGTGTAAATCTATCAATATCCTGACTAATAGATTTGCAATATTATTAAAAATATGTATAAATAAGAAAGTTATAAAGAATAAAACAGTACAGTAACATAGGTTACCTGTAATGGCGTAAATGCCACACTGGATGCAGTACCAGAAATTTGCTTTTTAACTGTAGTGCTGCCACCCCATACTTGCTGTTTCTGTAGGTTCTTTTGAAGCGTTTTTGATATTCGAACTTTCGTTTTTTC
Source organism: Protaetia brevitarsis (assembly GCA_004143645.1). Taxonomy (NCBI): domain Eukaryota; kingdom Metazoa; phylum Arthropoda; class Insecta; order Coleoptera; family Scarabaeidae; genus Protaetia; species Protaetia brevitarsis. Next base: position 1,543,175 of record RXPK01000052.1, on the reverse strand, counting down.
ATCAACTTGTGGTAACCTGATACGCCCGGTTCCAGATTTACCGATTGTTCCTCGGGTGTACCCCAAGTCGTCCTGGTATGCATCGTCTTCTATCTAAATAGAGCAATATTTAATTTGTTTCTAAAGTATAAAAAACTTGATCTTTAATTCTTTCTACGCAACTTACTTCTGCAAAGTTCATTCTGTTGGCATGTTTTCTAAGTTCAGTCATTGCATATCTCTCCTTCATTTTTCTAACCCGTTTGCCACCGCGCTTCTTTTTGCTAGTTTCGATAGGTTTTGGCAATGGCTTAACAAATTTAACTGGTGGTGGTTCCTGAAGTTTATCTAACTTCTTTTCTATTTCATCACGCAACATTCTACCAATATGCCCATCTGGACTTTCATGGCATGCATCAACTCTAGCAGCTAATGTACACTTTGTGGCGACTAACCTTGATGCTTTCCTTCGTAAATCCTATAAATAACAATAAATTACAAATACTATGATATGAATTTAGAGCCATTATATTATTTACAGGAGGAGTGTTTTGTACTATTTCTGAATAGTATACAAATCCCGTATGAGGTAACATTGTAGCTTGTGAAAATCCACTGAGAGTTTTTTTTTGCTGACCCAACAATAATACGTTACAAGCTGGTATTTTTGATAATTTTGTTAAACCTCCTGCTATGCCCATCATTTTTGCCGCAATAGATGCACCTACGAATGCTTGAAATATTTGGTGCAATAAAAGCCATTCTACTCTCGACATATTCATATATTTCTAACTTGAAGTTATTCAGTTCAATAGCCATATCACAAGCTTCATTTATTTGTTGTAATTCAGTTTGAGACAAATTTGTCCTAGAAGAATAGAAAAACTGAAATCAGATCAAATGGTACTCCACGTGTTAACATACAACACAATTATTTCTTACCCTTGAGTTGTAGATGCAGTAACAGAAACAACCATAATTGTTGCTTGGGTTAAAAATTGCTGCAACGTTTCATTATTTTTAGCTTGGTCTAAGTCATTTCCTAATTCTTTCACAGTTTTGACATATTCTAAACTTCCAACAACCAATGAATCTAATTCTGGAAATCTTTTCTGATATTTGTCTCTAACAAATTTATGTATTGTTGCTAAAATTTTAATAATAAATACAAAATAATTAACAAAGAACTAATATGCAAACCTATTTCATTATCGACATCAGCAGCTGTATTATTTGCTTCAACAATAAGTTGATATTCTGGATCCGATTCAACTGGTCCTATAATATCAGACTGCTTCCGAATTCTAGAACTAAATGCTTTCACTTGTTCAATAATATTTTTAAGTGTTTCAGAATCCCGTAATTTGCAAAGTTCTCGAACTGATGATATTTGTGTGGTATCTTGTTCCATAGGTTCTTCCTTAACATCTTCAACTTTGATTTGCGGCGCTTCACTCGGCTCCAAGATATCTTCCAAATCATCCTGGTCGTTCTCCTCTAAATCTGCTAATAATTCATCGGCGAGAGACATGTTGAAGTATGCTTATATATACTTGTGATATACTCTCAAATATTTTTTCTTAAAGCCGCGTAACTACAACGCAAAAGATATAACATATTTTAAGGTTAGGACCTTAGGACAGATGTCAGTGTTCCCAACCTTTATGTCTAGAATTTCCCAGGAGAACTATCAAAATTTCCCTCTTTTAATACAAAATTCCCAGGAAATCACGAAACAGTAAATAGTGTGGTACAAATTAGTGATGTAACGAATATTCGCATTCGCAATAAATATGCGAATATTGGGAATAAAAAATGGTACCTGTTAGAGATCCTAAAACAACCTTTTGAGCACAAATTTGAAATTCCATTGAGCATCCTAAAACAACTTTTGAGCGCAATTTGCATGTTTACAAACGATTCGGTTGTACCTGGTTAATTTCGCTGCGGTGATGGAGAAATTTAATTCTCTGCGTGTGCGCGGTGTGCGCATAAGCGCTTAATGCAAGTGTTCGCATAGTTGTAAATTGAGAGGTAATAGATGGCGTTAGTGAAGTTAAAAAGTTAATATTCGCATTGGCAATCGCATTCGCGAATGTCTAGTGCACATATTCGCATTCGCATTCGCGAATGTGTAAAATCACGCATTCGTTACATCACCAGTACAAATATACAAGGTATGTTCTTGCGCATCTCGTGATAACGCAGTTGGGATTCAGTCTTATACTAGCAAAATAAAGTAGTGAGCTAATAGTATAGCCGCACCATACTATAAACAACGTAAACAAATAATTTATTAGTAGGTAATTCTGATATATAGAATAGCCTGCATTTGTATTCTAAGGGCGTTTGCACAATATACGATTCTGTTATTAATTAAATATTTTAAAATGCATCACAAACTATTATTCAAACCGATTAACGAATCATTAATTTGATTAAACAATCATTAGCACATAGCTATACAAAAAAAATCTCACGAATACCATGCTATTTCCCTTTTTTCCTTCAACTTCAATTTCCCATGAATCGGGAAATTTCCCACGAGTTGGCAATACTGGTGGCAGTATCCATTGCAGTGTTGCCAACATATAAAAATTGAATCCGCTAGATAGCGCTTGAAATTCCGCCAGATTTGAAAAAAATCCGTCAAATATTTAAACCAGTTTGAACTCCATTCCTAAACTTTTGTGTGTACTGTGAAATTCTCATGTCAATTGGAAACAAGATCGTTTGGAAAACATAACCACTTAATTTTTGATATGCTTACAATGAATATGGTAGTAGTTCCAAATGAAACTTACTGATTTGGTGATTTATGTAAGTATGTACACATTAACGGAAACAACATGTTTCTCTGATTTCAATTCTTGAATTTAGTTGAGTTGATTTTAGGCAAAATAGGCGCTAAATTCAAATGAATTCGAACGAAATTTGATCGACTTGTAAGCATCTTGCAAGTGCATTCAACATTGGTTTGTTGTTATTAGTTATTAGTCACTGCAAAGAGTTTACCAGTGTCTTAAATCATTATATGACGATGTTAAATGTTATAACCCATATCAACATTTTGGTGTAAATACAAAAATAAGATATTATTACTAAAATCCACTAGAAATTAAACCGGTTTTGCTAGTTTTCCGCTAAAAAATCCGCCAGCAGCTAAACGTGCAATTCTACCGCCAAGTGAAATGTTAATTAAGCTAGCGAACTAGCGGGAAACCCGCTAAATTGCCGACACTGATCCAGTGAAATCCATAGGCATACCAATAAACTAAACCGTGAAGATGGATATTCCCTACACGACATCTGGAATCCCTGCTCTTTCCCAAACAATTAAATCACAGTAGTCACGCTCCTCTGAACCCTGACCGTCACGACCCACTGATGCTTAACGTTAAACGTTATATAAAACCCCGCGTGTTAGTCTTTTCAGTTTCAGGTCAACAGCAATAGCAGCAGCTCTGAAGATGTCCCTTGCGATTGCGGATGAAACGTCGGCCAGAAGAAGATTCAGGACACGTTTCAGCTCGGAAACTAAGAGAGCCAGAGTATAGCATAGTTTGGACAACGACCGCGGAAGTCTACGTGTTAATTTAAGTGGGCAGCAATTCGCTGCACAACAATACAAAGTTTGTTCGAACATGCAGTTCGCGAACGGTTCACGATCATGTGAACCAATCAGACAACGCACTCCAGTTCGCGAGAACTCCAATCTGCGCTCTGATTGGTTCACGTGATAGCGAATCGTTCGCGAGCTGCATGTTCGAGCAGCCCTATAGTATATTCAGATATTAAATTAAAAAACAAAATTAAATTATAAGAGTAATGATCTAAAAAAAAAAACGTTTACATGAAAAATATATACAGTGTGTCCCACACCTTTTTTCACACGCTTTTAGTCGATAACTAATATAGAGATAAAAAGTTGCAGTCAAATCCAGTGGAAATGAGACGGCATTGTACACTTCTCACGGAAAAAATCGGGACACCAGCAGTTAACAATTTTTTTTTTTTTGTTGGTGTAAATGAAGCTTTCAGATAATAATAGGTAAGCGAGCTATGGCATTCACTTCGTACTGCTGAAATGTAAATATATTCTCTGAAAGCTTTATTTGCACCCTAAAATTTTTTACATTCCAAATTGCCTGTGTCCCGATTTTTCCTGCGAGAAGTGTACATCAAATTCTGCCATATAACACACCCCGTATAAATAGCCTTTTACCTCTCTCTCCCACTTTATTTTTTTAAATTGCACTTCTAATTTTTTTCGCAAGTTTTCGGTGGCTACCAGGCTTAAAAGTACAGTCATATGTATTTTTTATTATTATTAAATGAAAAATCTGAAAAAGTAGTTCCGAATAATGCATGCAGTGAGAGCTAAATGCTGGACTAAAGTGTGCCGGTTCCATGATATATGATTTGGCATCCCTTCTAATGTCAAACCAACCCATATGATTACAATAACAATGATAGGAACGCCAATTAATAATTGCGCAATATGACGAAAAGGAATTTTGATAACATTAGAAGAACCACGACCTGCTTGATGACTGCGTTATACTTGAATCATGAGTCGCACGTGTTCACCGCTGGCGCCACTCACCGGACTTTTTTGGGAAAATTGCTTACCCTTCGGATGCAGTGACAGCAAAATGTCAATCTAATTTAAATGAAACAACAAATATCGTGAAAATTTCGGTTAAAATTTATTCCTGTATAAAATGACCTGAAAGTGTCGCGACAAAAATTTTTACGAAAATTGTCACAAACATTTCGAGATAATTTTTGTTATGATTTCTGTAAAAATTCTCGTACGTGTTTTTGATTCAATATTTTATTATTTTCAAATAATATGTTCAAAACGCCGACCATTTTCCATTAGGCAATGTTCATACCTACAGAGAAGCTCTGTTGTACAGATTCTTCTTATTGTCTCTGCAGAAATAAGATTTTCCTAGCAGGCTTGACATATTTTGTTTTGTAAGTCCAAAATATTAACTGATCTTTCGGCATAAACAACCTGCTTTAAATATGCCCACAAGACAAAAATCTAGCGGTGTCATATTTATATCTGGTAAGCACGCGGGCCATTGGTCATCTATTTCCAATCCAGTTCTCATGAAACTGTGCGTCCAAATACTGACTAACTATATGCGAATTATGAGGCGGAGCACCGTACTGTTGCCACCACAAAGGAACATCTCAACAAAAAATCAGTAATAGCTGTTGTGTCGGTTGACCACTCCATTGTGGAAACGTGATTTTATTAAGGAATCCTGGGTTAGTCTATGTTCAGGATCATTGGATCTCAAAGCCTGAAGTTTTACTGATTCCGATTTCTTCAGCAACATTTCTAATTGACGTAGGTGGATTAACATGTACTGAAGCTAATGCGTTAACAGAATTTCCCTCATTTCTAATAGGTTGAAAACGCTGAACATTTTTCACACTTGGGAAAGTACCAGTGCGCATTTTCTGTTCGACATTGGAAAATGTGCGATAGTAAGGAGGCATTCGGTTCGGAAAATGTTCTCGATACGTATGTTCAGCTTGTCTAGCATTTTTTCTACACTCACCGTAGATCAGCAGCATGTGTACATATTCATCAGGGGTGAATAACAAGGGCATTTTTCTGGGATATAATTAATTTTATTAACACTAATTCAAACAAACAGTAACTGAATAACAGAATAATAGAAAAACCAAAAACAAATAACTTAAAACACAGACAAATAACAACAACAAAGGAATTGTACCCGTATGTATGCTATATCAAATAACTTTAGATGACTTGAAACAGTGTTGACTATTTGACAGTTTGAAAAACGTGAGATTGTAGTAGCATGGGAGTGGTACACTTCAGTCCAGCATACATTTGTCGCAACTACTTTTTGAGAACATTTCGTATAATAATAATAAAAAAATACATATGACTGTATTTGTAAGCCTGGTAGCTACCGAAAACTTTCGAAAGAAATTAGGGATGCACTTTAAAAAAAATAAAGTGGGAGAGGGGAGTAAAAGGCTATTTATACGGGGTGTGTTATAATGGCTGAATGATGTACAATGTCGTCTCATTTCCACTGGATTTTACTGCAACTTTTTATCTCTATTAGTTTTCGAGTAAATGCGTGGGAAAATAGATGTGGGACACATTGTATAAAGGTGTTTTAAGTTTAAAACTTCGGGTCAAATATCTCAGAAACGGACAAAAATATTTGAATTTTGTAAAAGGCAATTTGTAAAGAATGTGATAGACTCCAGTTTGCTATAACAATTGTAGTTTGTTCGTGAACATAAAGATGGTGCTACGGTCAACATTTTTTTTTTATGGCTGAAATCTTCAATTCTTTTTTATTTGAAAGAATATTAAAATTAAAGCAAATTTTACTATTGTGTTAGTTTCTAACATTTAATAGTTTTCGTGGATATTTGTGTTTAAAGAAAGTAAGAGTAATTTAAATTTTTGTCGCTATTTTTCATTAAATATTTGTAAGAACAAAAAACTAGCGAACATATACACTATTCTTGTCATTATAGTTACTATATAATTTATATCTTATAATTCCTTTTTATTCATTTTTAACAATATGTATGTACCTATAATAGGCTACCTATCCCCAGTCGATATGTAGGTATATGGTTTTACCAATGATGATACCATATGATTCTAATTTATGGGAAATCTCGTAGTAATTTATCTGAAGCAGTGCGATTATATGCTCTACGCTTTCCGAAAAGACCTCTACCAGATCACAAAACATTTACAAGTTTATGTGCATAGCTCAGTAATTATGGTAGATAGCTTCAAAAAACCAAAACGATTCAGACAGAAGAGAGTTAGGCCTCTTTCAGATGGGGCGATTAGTTGATTAGTTGATAGTCGAATCAACTAAATTGGCTGGTTTACTCTTAACTAGTTGATTGTCATTGAAGACCTATTGAAGCCGCCGAAGCGGACACGTTGACTCCGTGTGAAAGAGTTCATATCAGTATGTTCCTTGACAATCGTCCGTTCAACTGGTGGAATCAACTAATCGCCTCGTTTGAAATAGGCCTTATTCTTCGTGTGCCGTAGAGTAGTAATTTCGTTCAGTCTTTTTTTTGTGAAAATAATGGCATGAATCAACTAAGGCCTGTTTCAGACGAGGCGATTAGTTGATTCCTCTAGTTCATATGTGGGCAACAACCGGCTCGCGGGCCGGATTCGGCCCGCTGTAAGATTTGATCCGGCCCGCGAGACATTTTGAAAAACACAATTAAAAAAAAATATTACTTACTCATACTCACTCCAAATGAGGAAGATCTAGTGATATGGGGTTTGTCGCTTGCTCCTGCGGAATCAAGTGAGCGAGCAAGCCGAGTGGCGGCGATCATCAAAGAGTGAGGAGGCAAACATCAAGGCCTTTGATGTTTGCCTCCGCAACAAAAGATTATAGCTTCTCAAATGTTCTACACTAGACGATTCTAGATCATTCTTTCATTTTGCCTATATAAGCGGGTGGATGGCCCCAAACTTTAGTTCAGTTCTATTTGAGCTACGGAGGTGATAACTTCGACAAGCGACATGCAAACTGCTAGTGCCGTCAATTTGCTTTGTGACTTTGTGTGCATCTTGAGTGCTTACTAATTATATTTTGTTATTAAGTTTATCGAACGAAAAGTAAACGAAAATGATGTCTGGTGGAAAGAAACGAAAAGTAGATGCAGAGGGTCGCCAGTTTCAAGAAAAATGGACTGAAGAATTCTTTTTATCTTGCACAATGGTAAGCCTATTTGTTTGCTGTGTAATGGATCCATTTCAGTGAAATGAAAGAATTCAATATAAAGAGGCATTACTCAACTAAGCATCCTATGCTGCACTCACTGACAGAACAAATAAGAAAAGACAAAATCCAGAAGCTTACCGCAAATTTGGAAAAACAGCAGCAAGTATTTCATAAACAAAGAACACAACTTTATAATGTTGTGAAAGTTAGCTTTGAGTTAGTTCAAAATTGGCAAAGTCATTAAAACCATTTGCCGAAGGAGAACTTATCAAGGAGTGTATGTTAGAAGTTTGCAGTGTTTTGTGTCCTGAAAAGAAAAATGAATTTGAAAAAATTAGTTTGTCAAGATGAACTGTTGCCCGACGTATAGAAATGATGGTCAATGATATAAAAACAACTTTGACTGACCGTATGGCTGGTTTTGAATCATTTTCCATAGCATTAGACGAGCGCACCGATTTGTCTGACACAGCTCAACTGGCTATATTTAATCGAGGTGTTGATAAAGAGTTCACTGTTACTGAGGAATTGATTGCTTTACAGCCACTAAAAGGAACCACTACAGGAGAGGACATTTTTAATGAAGTTGAAAAGGTATTCACAAGTTTTGGTTTGCCATGGTCAAAATTAGTGGGTGTATGGACAGATGGTGCACCTTCTATGGTCGGCTTACGTAAAGGTTTCATCGGAATTTTGTATGAAAAAGCAACTGAATTATATGTGCAAAAAGATGATTTGATAGCTCTTCATTGCATTATCCACCAACAGAACTTGTCCATTCGACTCCAGAATCTTATGAATGTGGTAGTAAAAACCATCAATTTTATTTGATCCCGAGGGCTTAACCAACGTCAGTTCAAGGCGTTTTGGATGAAATATCAGCCGAATATAACGACGTAACATATTATTGTGAAGTCAGATGGTTAAGCAAAGGAAAAATGCTGAAACGGTTTTACGAGCTTAGAAATGAGATAGCAGATTTTATGCAAATAAAAGATAAACCACTATCTGAATTGAGTGACCCAAAATGGATATGTGACTTAGCATTTCTGGTCGACCTTACAGGCCATTTGAATGATTTAAATTTGAAACTTCGAAAACAAGGACAGTTAGTAAATGATTTGTACAGCCGTTTGAAAGCGTTTCAAAACAAAATCCGCTTGTGGGAGGCACAGTTGCTGTCTGGTAACAGTAACCATTTCACCACGCTGTCTGCGTATATGAAAATACTGCTTATGCTCAATATGCTGAAGAACTCAAGTTACTGTCGGAGGAATTTTCGAACAGATTTAGCGATTTTAAAAACATGGAAGAGTTTCAATTTATTAGCTACTCCAACAAAAAGTAATGTACAAAATGCTCCATTACACTTGCAAGTGGAGTTGAACGAGCTTCAAGAATACTCACTCCTAAAATCTAAATTTGGCAGTACTTATAAATGCGAACAGTCCTTTTCAATGATGAAAGTTAATAAATCAAAACATCGTACAAGGCTGACTGACGATAATTTGAAGATTCTTTACGTCTTTGCATCAGTCGTGGAATTCATCCAAACATCGATGGATTAGTTTCCCAGATTCAAGCTCAAGGGTCTCATTGATTTCGTTGTCGCTATTTAACTTTCGTAGTTTGTAAGAATTCCAAATTTCACGATTTAATATTTTTTTCATTTCATTTTCTTATTTTAATAAATTGCATTATAATAACATTGTCATATTATTTCATGTGTGATACTATCGCTAAAAATTATGAACACTACTTTAAAATGCACTACTTTTAAACGCGGCCCGCGAACGTATTTGCACACTAAAGTTTGGCCCACAACATGTCAAAGGTTGCCCATACTTGCTCTGGTTGAACGGGCGGCTGTCAAGGAGTATACTGATGTACCAAATGATTGGGAATCGCCTGAACCCTTTCAGTCCTTTCACACGAAGTCCGCTTCGGCGACTTTAGTAGGTCTTCAATAGCTGCTTTCCATTTGCACCAAATCCTCGGTTCAAGTTTAAAAATTATAAATAAAATAAGTGCTAAGTTTAAGGTTAATACAGTCAAATAAATATATCTACCATATGTCAAGCAATAAATGTAGAATGTGTGCAAATGGAACAGCTAAATAAGCCAGTTGGCTGTTCCATTTGCACTTGAAAAACCGGAAAGTAAGGTGAGTATTGCATACTCACATTTATTTATTTTTTCCTCGCTTCTTACGCAAATGGAAAGCAGCTATTGACAATCAACTAGTTGAGAGTAAACTAGACAACTTAGAAGGGGAGTGTTACTCAAGGACGCTTTCCGTTGCTGCGGAACTTCCACTTTAGAGGGTGCAATTCACCCTTGCAATTTAGCCCAAATATGGTTTTTTCTGAATAACTTTTAAACGGTAGGAGATAGGAAAAAAGTTTCAATAGCGGACTTGTACTTTTTAGTGAGCCCTTTCGATTGGTGTAGATATTTATATACAGGGTGTTCCAATAAACGTGGAATGACGTATGTTGTGCGTATTTTATCGAATTTCAGAAATCGGTTATAATGGCCTTTTTTTGTGATCAAATAGTCTATAGAAAGGTAATTTAAAAAGTAATACAGGCTGTCCACAAAAATATAAATTTTAGCATATTTCCTTATTCTGAAGAGATACTCTATATACTGTTATGTGGCTGCATTGTCGAAAATCACTGTAAACTTATACCAGGCGCTAAATAGTTATATGTGACAGCTTTCGAGCTATACGCGTTTAGATGTATGTAAGATTATATTATCCCCGACAGCAGGCAGATGAAAACAATAGGTCACATAGTACACTAATTGCTTGCATCTACTATTTCTGGAGAGATGTGACTAGCGAACGCCTCACTTACTAACTAGTGAACTATTTAAAAAATGGTTCGCGGATGTGTACCTACACCGAATTCCTAGGGGAACATCAACAACTTCACCACTAGATTCTTGGGGTAGTCACCGTCCTCGGACTTTACAAAGTTCTATACCATCAGATAAACCAACATCTCTTCTTACGATTCCCAAGAAACCAACTGGACTGGCACAACCGCTCGACGTGTGCGGCTCTCGTGTGTGGAAGGGATTTGTCAAACGGTTTTCCGATCAAATTTTGCTTGCAAACAAACATTGACCTTAATTTACATCAACGCAATATAATGATCAAATTACAATCAGTGGTCCACAACCAACTGTCGTCTTCAAGATATCGAAACCTATTTCTATATATCTGGTACAAAAGCGGTTACATAGAATCCAGACCATACAAATTTATTCATCCAGTGACATGCGTTTTCGTTCGATGCTGAAGGCATTTTACCCATATGCTCAATATGTGGACAGCCCGCTTTTATAAGATGTGCACGTTGTACTCCATATTTATGTTTTCAACACTTTTTTGAGGATTTTCACTATCACGATGAAGAGTGATACACGAATTGGAAGAATGTATATACATATTTTCACTACTGACTTTTATTTTATTAAAATAGAGCAGGCTTGTGTCTTTACACAAAATAAAATAAGGTAATAATAAAAACTTACATATACATATAATTATAATTAAATTGTACGTCGATTGTACATTGTAAGTTTTCTTTTAATGGCTCTAGCTATTTACACATTTGCAAAACAATATGAACTCTCATTCTCTATCAATAAACTAATAAATCAATATTATATAATTTAATTTTCGTACCTAACTACCTACCCACGAATAGTATGAATATGAATATTGAAGTCGTAATCTGTTGTTATTTTGTATATACAGTGTAATGTTAAAAGTATCAGGAACAATCTGTCGAAGTAGGTATATTTTCTTTTGTCTGTTGTCGGGGATAATATAGTCTTACATACATCCAAACGCGTATGACTCGAAAACTATCACATATAACCATTTAGCGCCAATAAGTATACACTGATTTTCGACATACAATGCAGCCACATAACAGTATACAGAGTATCTCCTTAGAATAAGGAAATATGCTAAAATTTATATTTTTGTGAACACCCTGTATACCTTTTTAACTTATCTTTCTATAGACTACTTGACCACAAAAAGGCGATTATAACCGATTTCTGAAATTCGATAAAATACGCACAACATACGTCATTCCAGGTTTAATTGGAAACAGCCTGTAATATAATATCTACACCAATCGAAAGGGCTGACTAAACGGTACAAGTCCGCATTGAAACTGTTTTTCTATCTCTTACCGTTTATAAAGTTATTCAGAAAAAAACAAATTTGGGTCAAAATTGCAAGGGTGAATTGCACCCTCTAAAGTTGAAGTTCCGCAGCAACGGAAAGCGTCCTTGAGCAACACTCCATGGAGGCTACAAACTGACAAAGTTTCATCAAAATCTGCGATTTACAGTTCGCGAGGTTCCCTTGTTAGTTGAATCAACCAAACCGGCTCGTCTGAAACAGGCTTAAGAATTGCTTAACCTGCTAAAGGGCGAGCATCAACTCAAAGAGCGAGACTACAGGAAGATCACCCACTGCATGGTGATATAGTCTTTTTGGCATTGCATTTTGATTTTAATTTTCAATAAATTATATTATTATTATAGGCGTGGAGTAGCAATCATTATTAGATCGAATGTAAATTTTAAGTTGAAGGGGAAAGTCAATACAGTTCGTTCACTTTTTGTCGTGAACCACAGTCTATGATATTTGCGTGCATATATGTATGTATATGGATAACTGATACATTGATGACAAAAAAAGGATTGTTTTTTATTCTTCGCGAAGCCCGTACTTTTCGCGTGTGTGCCGTATGTACTCACATCGGATTGCACGCGTCGATGTGTGCGTGAAGATCCTCAGGTTGTTGTAAAAACAGGTATTGGCCGTCTTCGACTAACGTAATCGTATCAGAGTACGCGCCGTATTCGTTCGGAAACGAGCTATTTGATTTTGAACGGCCATGTGCTGTAAATGCGCGCGTTTACCTCGCAAATGTTGAATTCACATGAAAATTATGCATCTATTTTCTCTATTATTGTTTTAATTTGAAACGTCCAAGTAGTACGGATGAATATCCATTAATGAAGACGTGCGTAAATTTTTCAAATTATAACGGCGGGCGAAGGGCGACCTTTCGTAATTGTGCGCGTAAATCGACAATTTTATAGTTTTCGTTCGGTGTGGGTTTCATGTGTTTTTTGTCGGATTTTGATTTTTTAAAATCTAAGTGCACTATCCAGTTTCTACAATGGCTACATTTAACGAGCTGCAACACGACTGGTCGACTTTGTGCCAAGAATCGCCTGAGTGCTGGACGGATGCAGGTGGGTGGTATACCATTGGACTTTTCATATCAATTTTTTTATTTCGTTGTGGTTTCAGAAATAAGCACATGAGTGTTGTGTAGGGATTCGCAAATATCAAATATTTCAGCAATTTAACATTATACAATGTACATGTTATTTTTTACCTAAATTTTGTTTTTGCGTGTGTGATTTCTAGTTTTTCCTGGTTTATGCTGATTTAATTTTCGGAGATAACAGTGATTTACGTTACTTACATTTTTATATGTAGATATTTAATGATTGCTCCATCGTTTCATCATACCGCAGGCATAAGTATAGAAATCTATATTGATTTTTGATGCTTCTTAAATATTAGGGATAATGATAATTGATCTCATACATGTATAGAGATAATAATTATGTTATCATTAAGTACCTTTCTGTTATGTATTGTATTAGACATTTATATCATGGTTCAAATAGCGGAAATATGTAACTCGAATTTGACCATTGAAGTAAAGATATTTAATTAAAAATTTAAATTTATTATAAATTTGCTAACAATCCTCATAAATAGAAATATTTTCTTCGATATCATCTGAACTTTATGTAGCTCAATCATGGACTGCTGTACCAGTACTTACCTATAATGTTTGTTTCAAATGTGAACAAGGTTCTGTAAGTTTCCGAAAAACAAATGTGATTATATTTTTTTTTGATTAACACTTAAATGCACTATACTTTTCTTTAAGAAAACGATTTCATAATTTCATATCAAATACATAATTTTATTGTTGTATTTTTCGAATGAATTTTCTGAACTTTGTTTTTTTTTATTTTAAAATAGCAGCTCTTTTATACAGCAGAATTTCCTTTAATATTAAATAAGATCCTCTTTGATATTGTATTATTTTTACATTTTTTTTTTTCATAATTGGTGTTATAAAACGAATATAAAAAACGAAATGTAAAAATAATACAGTATTCAAGACGATGATAATAATAATAATAATTCAACGTAGGTACTTGCTGATCCTTGTTTGGTGTAGTTATATTTTTCCAATGGTAATACATTTTTTTTCTAATCACGTATATGTATTTCCACGTCATAAGGAAAATTTGAACAAGCTGAAATCGGAATCATAATAATAAATATTTGAATAACTATTCATTGTATAGATAGCTAATAACTGTATTTACATGTTAGTTATAAATACTATACCGTGTGTAAGTATATAAGTGTAGTCCGACGAATTCGTTTTCGATTTCGAAAAAACGTCATTATATTATGAAAAGGTCCTACGATATATTGCGTACTGAATGAATGATCATTCGATGATGCCCACCACTGGTTGATCAAGTCGCCAGTGATACGCATGTGTAGGCATTTCAACTGGCAAAGGAACACCGGCAGGTGTTAAATTCCGATTTCCATGAAACTTTACAGACTGAAAGAATACCATGGTAGAAGCACAACGCATATTTGTTACTGCAGAAACGATTTAGGGGTACAGCCCTCTCCAAAGTTTGCGCGATTTTTAATTTTTTTGGAATATCTCCGAAATTATAACAGATATTAAAAAACTCTTTAACATAATTTGCAGCAAATTATATGTCTCCAAAGATGGCGTAATCTATTTTCGCAAAAATCTACTAATGGGGAACGGGCTCCCCAATGTTCCCCATTTTTTTAATAATTCCGTTTTTGTTTATTTCTCAAAAAAGGCATCTTCACATAGAAAACTATGGTGTATAACAAATTCAAAGAATGAATAATAATAATTAAAAAATAATAATATACGTTTGAAATAACTAAACCTGCATATTGATATACATCAAATAATAAAATATTATCAGATGCATTTACTAATTAATTCGTTCGCATTTTATATATTTTTTAATAAAATGTCCTTCATTCTTCTACACAATATTTAACATGCACTACATGTAGATTTACAGTTGACACTCTGTGACTTTTAATAATTAATTTCGTACAAATGCCTAGATAATCTAATCAATATCAAGATTTATTAAAACATGAACCTTCGAAAAGGCACGTAGACGATTAATATATATACAAGACGATGATTTCAAATGATGTATTATTTCTCGAGTTGCGCAAAATTGTAGTTTAGTACAATGCCAGTTAACATAGCTAATGTGCTGAATATGTTACTTGTGACGTTTCAAGTAGCCAATATCGCAGTAATTCCTGTGACACCAGAAGAAAGTTAGTTGCAGAGTGCCTTGCAAAATATAATTGTAGCTGCTCAACAAAACAGTTTTCTTTCGAAGATGTAACGGGATTGGAGTTTGCCGAATCAGCTGAACCATACGAAGCGCAATTCGTGGAAGAATTGGTAGAAAATGAAGAACACGATTATGAAGATATGGCATGTGTTCCTGAAGAAAGCGGTAGTGTTATTGACCTAGATTACAAAACTAGAGCTATAGAATACTGGAAAAGTGGTAAATCCAAACGACATTCTTTAGAAAGCGTCAAACAAAAATTCAGAAAAGTGAAGACACTACGACAGTTACGTAGATGGGATTTGGAGCAGGACCTCCATAAGAGGCCTTCCATTTTCAAACTGAGAGTAACTCACAAAGAAAGAACAGAGGGAAGAGCAAAACGACTGGAGCAGATTGGGGAACAGGATAGCATCCATCCCCTCTCAAATTGCGTCAAGGGAGTTGCACTTGGGAGCACGTGCCATCGAAGAGGGAGACTTACCCCTGTATAATATTTGTTTTTTAAATATTTAACAATATTACTCATTTAAACTAACTACAAGAAGATTTCTTTTCAACAATTTCTTTTATATTCCATCAAATTTGGAAAATGTATTTAGGAATACGTCTTCATAAGCGATGACTAATTTCATGCCTGTTGCAACGATATGTAACTTAACGTTAAGATTTTGATAATATTATTTTTGATATTTTTTGAATTATGTGAATATTTAAAAATCCTCTTTCGAAGTACAAATTTTTATTTCAAATTTAGGATAAGATTGGCAGATATGGCTGGAAGATATTTCTCACGCATGCACTAATAATTTTATCGTTATATAGTGTGTAGTTCTGTGATACTGCCAACTTTCAGCAAATTCATAAACAACTTTACGCGATTTTATACAATCGTCATATTCTAACTTTTAAATAAACATTATTGAAACAAAATATGATATGGCCTTATAAATTATTACTGGATCATCGGGTTTGTGCCATCGCTGACTATACTTGTAAGCGGGCATATGGTATATCAACTAATGTATGTATATAAACGTTATTTGAATTAATTTCAAATTTACGGATTGACTTAAGAGATATAAATTTACTTTTACTACTTAATGGTTAGATATAAGGAAACTAATAAGTTAAATATTGCTATCAAACTACTTAACTTACTTTTTTAATGCTTATCGAATATTTTTACCTATTTGTTAAAGCTATTAAAGTTAAAGTTAAAGTTAAGAATTTAAATCTGTCAGTATTTAAGCACATATAAGCGTAGTAGTTAATAATACATACATTATAACACAGAAGAGAAAACGGCTATCATTATTATATTTTAAAAATTTGACTCAATAAACCTTATATCAATAACTTATGTGGCAGTTAAGTACATATGCACATAAAATTCTTTATTTTGTACGAATGTGCAATTTGTGTGTCATTCGTTTCCACTTGCTAGTTTGCGTGCTGTACGAAATAAATAATGTGTGCACATTTATAAGAAGAGGACCTTTAGTTATTTCTGTGACTTAGCAAGATTTATTTGCTCGCAACTGCATCTCCAGGTATCTTAAGGGTGCGTGGCAAAGCAACATGGCGGGCATACATGTAGATCAATGATTTACAGCAGGATTTATTCAGTATTTTTATAACCATAATTTTTATATAATTTGTGAATAAAGCGAACAATCGAATTTTGAAGGTTTTCAATAATAACGTTTGGTACGGGTTACATAAATGCATTGATTACGGGAAAAAAACATTGAAATTGTTAGGGGCAAAAAGAAAAAAAAAACGAATTATAACGAACGCGGGAGCAAATTAAGCAATCCAAGATAGTCAGGTTGAAGGTGGACTTGTATGCTTCAAAATACAACAAGCAAAAGCAAACTTTTACTGCCTCCATTTTGCAAAAAACTAGCGAATAAAAATGAATCTTAAAATTTAGCATAGATGGGAAGAGCATTAAATAATTTTGTTGTAAATGAGGAAGATTAGGCGTTAAATAATTTAGGTACATATCATACAGATACAAACGGTAGCCGAAAAAAAAAACCTAGGAATATCAAAATACATAACTAAATGGGCCAAAATAGACCCTGTGGCGTAACTAAGAATGGGGATAAATACCCTTTTAAAATCTATCGTATCGTTACATGCTACCATCTATGGTAAGAAAACATGACATTTGGTCATAAATGTTGACACAACTCTCCAATTAAGGCTAGATGTAAGTATCGTTTTGAGTGTGTACGTTTAAAGTCTGAATTCAAGCTTTGGAAGCTAAACTGTTTTCCGATACTTTACTGCAGATGTGTAGGCTCTCAAGCGGTTTAACGAAGACGTTATTTTTATAAATACCGCATTAAACCAAGAGATTGGTACATCTGGGATCATTGAACTTATTGACAGATGTGTCGAAATAAGGTTGGTTTGATAGGTTATTGAGCCTATAGCTAAAGAGACTAACCTGTTTGTGTAAAGGAAACTTATTTCCATTTATATAATAGGTTGCAGTGGAAATTTTACAAAAGAAAATCAGAACCTTTATAATATTTTGCATGAACAAATGCTAATAAAAATGGATTCAATACTTAATAGACCTCGTCTTTTATTTTCTGCATTTGCATATAATTTTTGGTTCTAAAAATAATGAGAAGTGTGATATCATCTATTGACTAATGCATTGTAGTTAGCTGTGAACTGTGACCATGCAATAAAAAAATTCCGCTATGCGATGTGGTTAACAATGTATGACTACTTTTATTGTTTAGGTGTGTATTAAAAAGTGCGTATGTTTTCAGAATGTATAAATAATTAAATTGTTAGACCGGTCAATTACAAATATGCCTTAAATGTACAATGCGATCAGTGTCAACTCTGGGAAAGATATTAGTAAAAGGATCCCTATACAGTTTGGTTATAAATTAGTCCACGTTTACTTTCATGTAATAGTTATATTTAATCATCTCTCGCGTTATTTGTGATATTGTGATTTGTGTTCTGTTATTATTATTTTTTCATTTCTGTAGTTTTTGTCTATTTATTGCTATAAAATTTTTTTTTAATACCGTGCCGTTTATAATAAGAGGACAAATTTACTGTAACGGTTTGTTTACTTCACGTGTATACTGAGAAAAGAGAAGAAAAAAGAATGAATGTCAAATGAAAAGTTTTATAACTTTTGGTTTTTATCATGTTCAACGAAAAGAATACCTTTTCTCAGAAAAGTGTTTATTTTAATTGAAAGTAACGTGCTGTTTTGCCGGGAGACTATTTTCTTCTTAAGTACATGCTTTTCGACGAATGCACCTTAGTTTCGAATAATATTTTATAACGTCTGTATAACTTAACATAACATATTATATTGTTATTATTATGTACATATTTAACAACATATTGTAACGAGCGCCAACTTTTGAAATTGGTGATTCCGATAGGCGTCCCTAGATGGCGCTAGCATAGCGGAAAAAGAACTACCTACGAGGAATGACAGAGGGCAGTACCGGGTCGAAGATTCGAGAATATTCTGGAAGGACGTTCTAGAAGGGTCTCGAACAATCTGGAACTTCGCGCCAGCTATAAATAACGCGTCGGGTTGGCCAGGAGGCAGTCAGTCGATACGAGCTGGATAGTGCGGATCGCGAAGTGAATTAGTAGGTGTAATATAAATATCGGTGCAAATAAATCGTTTACATAAATAAAGACATTAGTGGTTAAGTGATTTAATTAATAAGCATTTTTAATAGATTTTAAATACCGTAATTGTGTTAACAGAATAAGTGAATTTAAATATATCGCCTGTGTGTTTTTCTAAACCCCGACAACGTTTTAAAACTAGAAGAAGAAAAACGTTACAATATTTTAGTTTCTTTTAAGTACGTTATCATATTATTGAATTATAAACAGTATTTTAAATAAAAAAGCCCGACGTTTTGGTTTATTTACGTGGACACGCATGTATACATTGATTTAATTTGCCTTTTAACGGAAAATGCAAGCACCTGTATTCAGCTGAGTGGTTTTTTTACGCGGAAGTATTTTAGTTTTATTCATGTTCCTACGCGCATTAGTCTGAGGTACATAAATAATAATGAACGAAAGTGAATATTTTTTGCGCGAGGTTACAGAAATTTCAGAGATAATTGGCTTTTTTTCAGTTAATGCTGATTTACTTCTAAGCGAAGGAGCTTTACAGCAGTATGTAGTGTTTGAAGGTTTTAAAACTGTTATACACGGGAAAAACGATCTTGTTGTTTTCAACCATTTTTCATGCATTTGATTACAGTTACTAAATTATTACTTGATTTAGGAATATTAAAAATATTCCTGTATTCAATCAAAAAAATAATTTGGCTAGTAGATTTATTTGAAGCTAGCGCAGTATTTATTAATTTAACTAAATATTTACATGGAAGCAAAATAAATATAGCATTTTATTTTCGTATAGCAGTTTTCTCCCCATATAGTACAGCAGATGAGCAGATATACTTAGTAGAGAAATTGTCGCATAGATGGCGCATGTCCTATTTCATTCCAGTAACAGATAATATTTCGCACAAACATCTGATAGGAGTCATCGCTATTGAAAGGACGATTTCTTTAACGGCACACTAAAGTGCTAGGATGTGGTCACTGCGACCATCTCCCATAATACTACTAGGATTTACAACATTCTAACGGCAAATCCCTCCTTAGTGCATATGCGTGGGTTTTTGGAGATAATTCATTTTCATTTCGATTGAATGAGTGATCACGGCATTTTGTTGTGTTTACGCATAAGTCTAAAATGAATAAATGTTATAAGAAAAGGAAAAACCTCTTGAATCAAAATGCTTACGGTTTTCTGCCAATCCGCATAGTTTTCAAGTTTAAAATAAAGAGGACTTGAATCAACTATAAATATCACTTAAAAGAATAAACTGTTTCAACAAAAAATATATTATTTCCGAAGAAATGCGTGAATTTAAAATTATATTCCTTTTCAAAGAAACACCAATTCATATAGATACAGAAAACGCAAAAACTTTTGGTTTAATGCAATTTCTTTTAAATGAAAAGGATATTTCTCTCAGTGTATAAACATTGGATGCGAGAATAATACAGCAGCTCTGAATTTCGGAGTTTTTCGGCATATGGTTAAATGGCTCAGTTTTTTTTTCGGGAAAAACCACGTCTTACAAACTAATTTAAATAAAAAAAATCAACTTTTAGGTTACGTTGCCACATAAAACACACTGACATTTTTATTTTCTTTTGTAATTGTTTCAGTATAATAAATAATTATTATTTCTGCTTAAAAAACAAGAAATTTTTATTTTCCATTTTTTTATTCTCTTAAAAAATTGTACTATACGTTTTAACCTTTTTATTTTTTATTTTAATACAGTGAAATCCGCTTAATGTGATCATTTTGGTCCAGATATGTATATTAAGGAGAGTTTCCTTTTTTTTATTTTCACGTGTACAGTATGCTACTGGAATTTGGTGCATTCCTCCTGACTCAGCCTGTATAATCAAAGACATACATATAGTGTTTACAACGTTATAAGCACTGTTAGTGGAAACATACTTTGACGTCACATCTCAGCGGCGTACGGCTGAATATAAACAGCACGTGCATAGGATCGGTAGTCAGTGTTGTTTGGTGGATCAATGGGATTATAATAGCCAATACACTACATTGGTATCGTAGCTTATGTTTCGTTTTAATAATAATTGGTACAACACGTCCAACAGAGCTGTTTTGTTGGGCTTTTCGTCTGCAATGAGGATACCATCTATTCAGAATTATGTGAAGCATTTGTTGCGTCTAACGTTCCTTTATCTAAATTACAAAATTTTAAGTAAATATGCCAATAGGCACATCCCTTATGAAGCCAGGCTCTGCCAAATATATTTATCTCAGTGCCACATCAAAGTAATGGCTTCTATAAAATCTAATAATTCTAAGAACTTTATTTGGATATCTGCAGACGAAACAACTGATATCTTAGGCTTTTGAGTTATAAATATTATTGTCGAAATATTACATAATTTCCGGATTTGCCTTTGCCTATTGCGCCAGTTAAAAACAAGACAGGGCACTTGGTACGAAGCAAATTTTTTTATTGCTGAAATATTGGCCACATCTGAGACATAATATTTAATCTAAAAGGTTACTCACGTTCAACAGTAAAATGCAAAGATATTTTTAAAAAACCCTCTATAATTAATCTTCTAAATTTTATACATGTAAACTTTAAACGGAATAGCTGGACAAAAAAATAAACTACTAAAACATTATTTTGATCATCTTCCGCTTAGCAATACTGTGATGTTAAGCCATCGTTCTTCATTTTCAAAGATATTTTGCTCCCAAAGAAAAAGAGAATTATGGAAAAAATATAGAATGAATTGTGGTAATTCATGTCAATAAGAGGAATCTTACAACAGAAATGATAAATTAACTGAAGTCGTCTTCCAATTTAATTTATTAAAATATGATCAAGTGGGATTTTTCTGTGCCGCCTATGATTAAATCGGCATTGTGTTTACAAGACGCACTCGCACAGTTGTTTTCGATTGTGCCACAATTGATTTGATAAATAGAACCACTATTTACATAGCTGCAACGCGGCCTCTATGCAAAATACTCCTACACCTCGGTGGCGCTTCCTCGATAAATGTATGATGTTAAAATATATTTCCACTAACACTATTATAAGCAATAAGGATTATGCATACGTATATACCTATGTAGTACATTTACGAGTTCAATTAGGTGAGTATACGTAAGTTGTATCGTTCTTTTTATCTTCATCAAGTGATCTTGCAGTAGACAAATTGGTTCATCCGGGTAAATTCATATTAATCTGCTTGTTTCTTTTGTATTATGCCCTTAATGCTTTTCCTGTATAATAGACACTGATTATTTCTTATTACTTATGTGCTGTGGATGTCTGCTTGGATTTTTAACCATCGTTATTGAATCCGGATGCGAATTTATGTCGTTGGTAATTTTATAATTATACAGTACTCATTACGGAATTAAGTGATATAATCTTTAAATCACAGCGTAACGTATTGCGGAAATAATAGGTACAGCAACACTTATAAATATACCACCGCGAACACGTTTATCGAATTTCCATTGAAAGGCCTTCCTTATGCCCGACAATAACGGTTTCGTTATTCAATATTATTTGTGATAGATGTGATATGAATGTTTAATATTAAACATAAAAGTTAAACTCCTCTAAACGGGAATGATTCATTTGTCGAACGTCCGAACAATTAGACCAAGAAGAAACATCATAATCGTGTTATAAAATATAGAACAAAATGGATTTTAATTGCAAAAAAATTAACTGGCTAGCGCGATGAAAATTAACACTATGGGCCAATTATACTAATACGTAATAAACGAGTTGGAGTAGAATCTTATTATTTAATACGGAATTAAACTTCGTTAAATTATAAATATACTTTTTCTTGACCAGCGCAGCTACCGTTCGTCTATTTAAAACCGTACGAATTGTATTTGTGTGCCATAGGAAAGTGGAGCAGAATTTGTGTGGATATACAGGGAGAATCTTTCTACACAGTTGTTAAATCTCAATGCATGCTTATTCATTAATAACTGTAATTACACTTTATATATGAAAGCTAAATAAATACATATCCTAAACCCCGTGCTCCACGTATAGGTAAAATACCAGGCTACCTATTCTAAGTACTGTATGGATTCCATAAGAATTGAAATATTCCTACCCTAACTAAATAATTTCTCTATTATTGCTATTAATAATAAAACTATAATATAGCTGACTCGCAATTATATGAATACTAGTTCATGTGAAATACTGAAATGTGTGAATAATCAAAAGTGTGATTAGTAACGATCTAAAAACAAACAAAGACACAGCAGTATCTATTCTAACACCTAACAACTAATTTTAATTATTTTAACCAATAGTAATTAAATTAGAGATTTTATATTTTAAATATTTATTTATATATCCCAACTATTCTAAAAGCTATAATTTAACACTAATTCAGACCACTAAATAGTATAAAATATTCATTTATAAATAGGTACTACCCAACTAACTATCTAAACATCATGCCGTAACTTGTTTCTATCTACCCCACCACATTAACAATGCGAATCATTAACCTCCCAATTCTACATAAATATGATTTAAAATTAATGTGTTCCGCTATTAATTCTACCACTTGATACAATAAGCGCTCATTTCCCTAAAACGTGTTACGTTATCAATAAATTTCCTAGTCCACCTCCTATTTAAACTAATATCCCACCTACCCTACAAATGTAGTCATATGCTTTTCTTGTGTTGTATTTGTGGTATTTTGATAGTAGAATACTAAAGTATAGTGGCGAAAACCCGTAGTGGCATCTTTTCTATTTTGCAGATAATAATAAAAACAGTCCAAATTACCTAATGGTGGAATGCCATTTTATTTTTATATATATTAGAAGAAATTATAAAACTTCAGTATATTTTTTAATTGTTTTGTATAAACATAGGTCCAGTTGTTAGGAATAGATAGTTCATGTCTCAAAAGTATTTAAGTATAGTAAAACGAACACAAACAAAAAAACGGATTCCGAAGTGGAATACCTATATCCTCAATGTTAAACATCGTTTATTAGTCAATTTTCTTTTAAAAATATAGTTTTTCCGGAGAGAAAGCAAGGGACACCCAAATGTAAGTTCATTTAGGAAATCCCGGTTTTGTTGGTTTTATAACTAACAAAAATTAAAACCTGAAACTAACGGCAGTCACAAACACAGGCATCATTCTCAGGTCCTGCGCATACATGTGCCCAACAATTACATAATATGCGTATGATCCAAATTTTTCCTCGATTATTGTTTCAAAACTTTTCCTTGTTAAAACTAAACTGGAAACAGGAAAACTACGTTGTTTAAAGAATTCTAATGCATAAAATTTCTTGATGCAACAGATTGCGAACTTAAAGATGAATTATTTCATTAGTCGTTTAATCCGTCCTCGTTTTCAATCAGAACGGTTATAAACCGCGCTGAGACGTAGATTTTCGGAAAACATTCTTTCCTTTTTGCTTTTTTTTATAGTGGGTGTTTTTTGGTTTTTAATTTCTCTAGATTGTTGAAGCTTTTTTGTGTAATGTCGAATTTATTATCTTAGCTTTTCGCTAAGGTTTGTTTCGATGGGTATTCGCTCAAGTTCAGCTGTATACATTGTGCGAGCTGGACGTGTTCTTGATACAATCCGTTAAGTGTATGAAGTTATTCGTTAACTTAAACTAGTTAAAATAGTGCGCGTTCAGGCTGTTCCACCATGCCTCCAGGCATCAGATCCAATGCGGAAAAATCGGATTCCGTTATAAATTTTTTAAAAAAGTGAGGAATTTAATCAATTAATTACTGACATTGTGGATAAAGAAACCAGTAAACTTCAACGTGATATTGCAAATTTACGTAATGAAATTAACATTCTCAAAGAATCCAACATACAACTGATTCATTTATTAGTCAACAACAATGAAAATGCAAAACAATTGAAAAATCGCCAGAATTCACAAGAAGTACCTACCTTTGATTTCTTATTGAGAGACAGTTAAAAAAGAACCTACTAAGGATATGCAAAAACCTATGAGAGATTCGCCTAAAATAAATGTCGAAGAAAAACCGGAAACTAAAGCAAATGAAAAAAGTATCAAAACAATAAACACGGACGATGACAATCAATGGCGCAAGGTTATTAAAAAGACAAGGTTAATAAGGAAATTAACGTTGTTAGAGGTTCTGATAAAAGTACCGACCGGGCTTAAAGGAGCGATCCAGTTTTCCCATTTCCATGTCTTTAGATTGGAGCCTAGTATCACATCCGAAAACATTGTTACGCACTTAAATTCTAAAAAAATTAACGATGTCAAATGTGAAAAACTTCAAAGCAAGCACCCTTTGGAATACTCTTCTTTCAAAGTGTCAGTTCCAACTACGTTTTCAGAAGAAATTATGAAGCCTAAACTGGCCAGAAAACGTTTGTATAAACCGTTTTTTTACACCGTCCATCAATGGCCAATATAACAAAATGAAAGTAATGAAAATTATGCATCAAAACATTAGGTGCTTAAGGAACAAAGTTAATGAAGTTCAAGTTATTCTCCAATCTGATGATATCAAAAACATTTCATACTATATTGATCGCAAGAGAAGAGACAGCTGTTTTTTTTGCAATCAATCAGTATCGTCATGGTATTTTTTAACAATTTTGATTTTTTAATATTGCTTTTATTTCTTATAGCTTAATATCGATTTAAATATCATAGTAGTATATAGAGTATATGATTCAAATTAAGTGCGCACCATTGCTATTTCTGTTATTATTGATTCTAGAAAGTAGGTTAAATTAGCAAAGTATGAGGGTTTTTAGCGCTGATTAATTTGCAATATACGAAAAAACAATTGAATGACGCATTTCCAAGAAATTTTGACATTTATATATTTTTTAAATTGAACACCTTCTATATTGTTAAAAATTGAAAGATATTTTAATTTATGATGCAAAAGTATCAATACAATATTGCCTTAAAACGAATAATAAAGAAGTTATGATGGTTTTGATTTTGTAAAATGTAGGACAGTATAAAGAATCGACTTTAACAAAACAGATACTTGTCTTTGTGGTGAATGTTTATTTTAACATATTACATCTTAAAATAATGTCGTTGAAATTAAATTGAAAAGGAGAAAGTAAATGCATAATTTATAAATACTGCTCAAAGGTATCGCCTTCATTCTCAATACATCTTCGTGCCCGCTTGAGTACACTCTGGGTAGCTCTTAAGATTTCCTTCCATCCAATTGGCGGAAAACCTCCCTAACCTTATTTTGCAATTCATTCAGTTGTTGTACCGGGTTCTGTATATCTGATCTTTTAAATATCCCCAAAACAAAAAGTTTAAAGCTGAAAGGTCAGGAGTACGTTCTGCCATCGAATTGGCCCATTTGTACAAATCCACTTATCGGGAAAGATGATGTCCAGATAGTTGTGAACTATTCGGCAGTTGTGTGCCGGAGCACCGTCCTGCTGACAGTAGAAATTTTGGCGCATCAGGTAATTGACGTTATCAAGGAAAACCTCTGGAACGGTACGAATAAAATTCCAGTATCTCTCTCCCTGCTCAAGTTACCATTGTAAAACCAACGACTTCGAACCAATTAATCCGCACCAGACATAAAACTAAATCGAACTTGTGCAGCATTGTTGGACGCCATTTAATAAATCTCTTGCGACAGCAGTGTTCATCTTCTTATTAAACATTCTCTATTGAAGAAATTTGTTTCATCACTCCCATAAAATACATTGTGCTCCATTCAATTTTCATCACAAAAATTAATAAACCATTCACAGAAAGCCAACCTCCTGTTCGAAGCTCCTGGTTGTAATGTTTATGAGGTTCGGTACTTAAAATATAATAGGATATACTTTTGCTTTTTTTAAAATTCTGTAAACTGGCGCGTAACTTAAACCCAATTCCTTAGCAGCATCTCTAATGGAAAATTCGCGATGGGCTTCAAAATATGCTAACACTCTAATTTGTACCTCCTTGTTTATAATGATATTTTTCTTTGTTCTTTTCTTCTTAAATAAGCAATCGAGTTGCCTAAATTGTCTGTAAAGTTTTGGAAATTAACGTCGATCTGACTGCTGTCGTAAAGGATACTGTTCTGTATAATATTCGACAGTCCTTATTGAATTTTTGCCGCATACAATGTATGTATGCTTCCAGCATATCGCATTTCTCCAAATGAGAAAATACCATGGTGAGATATTATCTAATACTTAGAACTAAATATAACGAAAACTGTTCAGGCTACTAATGATCATAATGTAATAATAACAATTAGAAGTAAAGAACACAACACAAAAATGAAATAACCAACTTTTTTTAATAATTAAACGTGTAAATGATTTAAGCTTAGTGCGTTTTTGACAGTTTCAAACAACATACTATTTGTTTTGATTTAAAATGAAAAAACCTACAATAAATTTTACATATCTTTGGCATCAATTAAAAACTACCATAACCTCTTTATTATTTGTTTTAAGACAATATTGCATTAAAACTTTTACATCATAAATTAAAACATCTTCAATTTTTTTAGCAATATACAGGTGTTCAATTAAAAAAAAAACATAAATCTCAAAATTTCTCGGAAATGCGCCATGCAATTGTTTTTTCGTATATTGCATATTAATCAGCGTTAAAAACACCAATACTTTGCTAATTTAATCTACTTTCTAGAATCAATAATAACAGAGATAGCAATAGTGGGCACTTAATTTGAATTAGCCTGTATGCATGTATGCCAGGCAATATGTAATTTTTACTAATTATAATAAAACGTATCAATATAAGAATTGCTCAGTACACAAACTTATCACGCACGTAATAATTTAAGTTAGTATTACATCTTTTCATTAAAATTCACAGGTGACTTTTTCCATCTAATAATGTTTATTACAAAGATAACCTTTTGCGAACTCTCAGTTAATTTATATTCACAAATTGAGTTTCACATTTGCGTAATCTTGTCAACGATTAGTTATCAAGCCGTTTTTAATGTTTAAAACGTACAATTTCTTCCTAGTTATATAATTGTATTTTAAGGTATATCTATGCTTAGGTAATACTTCGCTGTGTACTGCACCCCATTTATCTTGCTGCTAGTGTTAATAAATGCGTTAAACGACTACAATGTACTAATATAATAACTAATGTTGCATACCAATGGGTGGTATGCATAAAAGTATAGTAAATGCTCATCCTTCTAAACAAAAATACGTAGTCTTTACTCAGGGTAATGTAAAAAAAATATATATATTCTAAATATTCTCAGTATATACTCTTTTTTTTCGGAGGATGTACTTTTGCTTTATTTTTATTCACACCACCCATTGTCATAATTATAAACTACTTCTTACATTGTAGATTCATGATGGTATCATAAGAAAATATAATTGCCAATTCGCTATAAACTACAAATATATTACATATTGATAATTAAGACTTTGCGACTGTTTGGCGTTCTAAAGTTGTTGCTGATTTCTGTTTCTCTGCTATATTGGGAAAAAGTGAAAAGAGAAGGTAAAATGATGAAGGCGCATAGCACGTTCAAAGTAAAAGGTCTAGCGCTTATGTGGAGAATTAGGTCCCTGGGTCATTGTGTTAAAAAAAAATCGTTAATAAGGCAATAAACGTATGTTAGAAAGATTGTTGATTACGAACACATTACGCTCTTAAATTTTACCTTGATAATTATAATAATTTTTAAACAATAAATATGATAAGATCTCTTTATTGATGTTCCACCAGCCATAATAAAACTGAGCTTTAAATGAGGACGTACGGTATTGACTGCTTGTTTTGAAGCTTCTTCGTGAATTTTCTTATTTTAGACACTAATTGACTATACCATTTGAAATACATCGAAGTGAAATATAAGGAAATGAATAATTAATACAACGATGAAAAATTGACACATAAAGACGTTCTAATAGATATGGCATTTTTCCTCTGTTTTTTTTTGTCTGTAAATACTAACTCCTTATCAATAACTAATGGTCGGAATAATATAAGGATAAACGGTTATGGATACTCCATACTTTATTTAACTCATCCTCCTAAACTTCTTTATGTAGCTGTTTGTTCTGGTGACTAGTTAATCGTTATAACCGATTAACGGTCGTGACCGATTAAGCATCTTGATTGGTTATCCGTTCTAACCGGATAAATGTTGTGCCCGATTGATCGTCTCGACCTGTTATCCGCGCCTTCACTGAACTAAAAATGGGTCCTGAAACAATGAAAGAAATCATTGTTCACATGAGAAAAACATTAAAATTGGTCCAAAGAACGAAGTTCGTCAAACCAATGAAAAAGATTTTATTAAACACGACGGAGTTTATTGAGTAATAAACAATTCATTGTATTAATGAAACCAAAACCATTGAAAATAAAATGCTAGCTTGATTGGCTCAATGAAATATGTTATTGTTTCAACGAACACAAGTTTTGCTTTAACAACTTTATTGTTTACTCAATGATCGTGACTCATCAATTTTATGTATGAACTCCAGTAGAAGAATGAATAAAGACATTAATACAATGACTGCATCGCAAGTGGTTGACTTAATGTATGTTATTCATAATCCCAATAAATTTTAGTTATTGTTATCTACAAATCCTATATAATTTAAATGGTGACGTGATGGACAGTCTAATATATTCAAATAATAGGAGAGAGAGATTTGATTTGATCATTTAATATTTTTGACCAGCTTGTACACTTAATGGGATTGATTAACCACCGATCTAGATTTTAGCTCTAATTCATAACCGTTTTGAACCGTTTTGTATCTACAACCGGTTAACCGGTTATCCGATTAAAATGCAACAGCACTACTACAAACCTTGCTTTTGTCCAGCCATCGCAGTGGCATAGAACATGAACTGTTTCATGTTTCTTCCTCCTTTTAGCACACTCTATAAATAGTGTCCTTTACTAGGCATTTTTGTATAAGCAATGTACTTGTTGTTAGTACTCATTATAAAGCAGTTTGGCATACCTGTTGCTAATATACCATATGGCCACGGAAAAAGTGACGATGTAACATACAACCACATATGTACATATGCCTATGTATATCACGATACCCTCCAATGCACGTGCACCATAAATGATGGTTATCTCAAAATTCGACACCTATATATACATATAGGACATTGCCATTCAATCTTTCTTAACTATTTATTTTTCACCTAGAAATTGCGCACGTCATTAGTGCAAAAGTAGTGCTATCGTGGTATCTACGCCTATATTACCTACGTGGTTGTATGCTATTCGCACTTTCTTACCGGCCGCGCCGTATGGTATATGTACCACTTTAAATCAGTAACTAACTTTATGTGTTGGGATCATAACATCATCTTGAAATTGAATAGAAATGCCATCAAATGTTACACTCATGGCTGCAAAACGGCAGAGGGAACTGGAATAGAAATATATGGACCTAGAACTAAGTACTTCGAAAGCTTGCGAAAATACCCAAGTATCTTATTGGCGGAAATACACGCTATTGAAAGCTGCGTCTAGTTCATTCTTGATAGAAATTATCGACAGCAGATTATCATTATGTCTGATAGTCAAGCAGCTATCAAGGCGCTGAGCTCATATGAAATCAATTCCAAGATGGTCTGGGAATGCCTAGGGAAATTAAATGAGCTAGGCAAAAGGAATAAAGTAACTCTCCTGTGGGTTTCGGGCTACACAGGAGTGGAAGGAAACGACATAACGGATAAGCTGGGAAAAAGGAGGTTGGAATACCTTTTGTAGGGCTTGAACCCTTTTGCGGGATAAGTAGCAGTGCAATCCTGAAGAAAAATTGAGCAGAGAAAATATAATTATTGGGAGAATCTTCAGGGGATGAGGCAAAGTAAAATTCTTCTGGGAACTTATAACCAGAAGAGGTTTACAGAATGCATCAACCTGAGTAAGACAATGTTCGCATATTAGATCGGAGAATACTTTCAGTCATTGTAGACTGAAAGACATCTGAGTAAGTTTGGATCCGTAAAGAATCAGTAACACTGCCGTCATCTCCCTAAATTGTGTAGCATGTGCAATCAAGGGCGTTGCACCTGGGAGCATGTGAAATCGAAGAGGGAAACTTACCTAACCTGGGGCTTTCTAATACCCTACATTTTCTGAAAAGAATAGGATTGTAAGGCCAGCTATAAAACAAGAATAGGGGACACAATAGATCTCTTAGGTCGCAGTATAACATCACCCTTCCCACATACATACATCTAAAACTTCATGTGTGCCAATCTCTCCTGTCAGTAAGTTCCATAGAGTTGAGTATGTTACCTATTCGTGGTGTACATTTTAGTATTGAATAAACAACATTAGAAATACAACTCGTTACTTTAGTAACAACATTTAATTTAATGACATATGTTATAGGACCGGGAGACCAGCAATAACAGAAATATCCAGGAGTTCTATGGTGTACATATACACAGTTGAAAATCCCGGTTAACGCTTACAAGGGTACCACAACTGTCAAATTCCTATTTCCATGAAACTCTACAAACTGAAAGAGTACCATGGTAGAAGCATTACGCTGCAGCTCAAGATTCTCGATTAGTATTAAGGCTTAGTATACCTATTTCCGATAGTTTTTAAGATATTCACACTTATTGCACTAAACCGGCAGAAATGTGTCAAATTTTTTTTTCTGCCCAATCGCCCAATTTAGGGGTTCACCCCTCTCCAAAATTTGCGCGCGATTTTTTAATGTTTAGCAATATTTCAGAAATTATAACAGATGTTTGAAAACTTTTTACAGCAGATTACATGGACCAAAAGATGACGGTCTTTGTAAGAAACTAATGATGGCAGATACCATTTTTTAATAATTTTTCTTTTGATGTAAACTACATAATCAGCTGCCATAACATCTGAAGAATTACCTCTAGGCGCTTTCAAATCCGAGATTAAGCGCATGGTGATTCAGAGAGATTATTACTAAATCCAGGATTTTTTTAACTATGAACATCAGATTTGTTTCATTCGTTTAGATATACTTCAGTGTTATGTTTATCTCTGTTTCTTGTAGTCTGTTATTATGACCCAATTTTCTATTCTCTTTCTTTATTTCAAAACCTTTAAATGTTTTTATTTATACAATTTTATATTTTACATGATTTATACATTATTGACATTTGTAGAAATTTCTGCGAACTGTTCTTGTTAACGCTTTCTGTTTTTGTTCCAAATATAGGTAGATTATTATTATTATTATTATTATTTTATATTATTATTATTATTTATTATTATATTATTATTTATTTATTATTATATTATTATTATTATATTATTATTATTATTATTATTATTATTATTATTATTATTATTATTATTATTATTATTATTATTAGAAGCAATAGAGGTTGTCTTCTCTCGGTTCTTAAACCTAGACCCACAGAATCCCTCAGGCTAGCAGCAGTCACCATCCGTTTAAAACATTTTTTGGGACAATAATAACTCTATATTAAGAATAATAACAAAAATGCCTAAGTATAAAAAAGAAAATTATAAAGTACAAAATTAATATTAAATGAACAAAACCTGCTAAAAGTAAACTATAATTTTTTCTAGCCTTCTAATGATGATTAGCTGGAAGATTTAGCTCTTAAGCTCTGCAGGTCTGTAGCTCAATTACTTTAGTATATTTTGTAAAAAAAGCACCTATATAACTAATTATCCAAATGCATGATCAGCTTAGGTTTGCCAAAAAAATGAAATTACGCGAAGGTATCTTGCAAGTAGTAACAGAACACAAAAATAAATAAAATTCCATAAGAACAACTTTTTATAATATTACAATATCCTTATATCAATTTATACATAATATCGATTAAATAAATTAATGGCAATTGTAGGCTCATCGTCGTCAGGACCAGCAACAGTAACTGGTAATAGTATTATTAGAGAGCTAATAATTAAAAAATTCTAAGGCTTTCGTAGCGCGGGTTGAAAATAATGTCATATTATCAATTTTACCGAATAAATCTTCTTCTGATATATTAGATCTTTTAAATTTTGTAAATTAATACATATTTTGCTAGCTTTAAAAGGTCGGTAAATTTATTTTGAAAACAAAACTCTCAGAATACTTTTAATAGTACCGAACTGTGTGATTCAGTGTGAGTTTCCTTCCAGACCTTATAGGTTTAATTAATGGAATGGAAAGGTCATACGCAATAATTTCGGCAATTTGCTGTTCTTGCATAACATAAAACCATTATTCATCCAAGATCTTTTGTGGGTAACGTTGTCCGGTAAATCTTGTACCGTCTTCTGACATAATTATGTTATGTTATTCCAAGAACTATAGACTATAAACCTATATGTTTATTGAAAACATAGCTGATTAGTAATCTATACACATTTACAATTAAATCTACGAATATGTAACAATTTCATACATTACATGCTTGTATATCCAATCAGCAATCGACATAATATTACATTCACAAGTCTGGTATGCAAAACATGTGAATGTCTGCTTGCTCCTCAAGGTTAATCAACGATAACTAAATATCGAAAGTTAAGAATTATGTTAATGAAATAGGTAAATTTATTTTTTCTCTTCAGCCATACTGTTAGTAGCTGCAGGCTAAATGTTCCTGTTATAAAACGCGGGATGTTAAACTTTCAACGTCATAAATAACTTATTATGGCTACAAATCGGATGTTATTTCGTAAAATGCCAAATCCCGCAGGCGTATTTACAATTTTCTGTTTTAAGTTAGTATATAGTCAGTAAGAAAATGTATTAGATATTTTTTTTATTTAACTTTACGGTATTTTAGTTGAACGAATCTTGCGTTAAATATACTGTTGTATCGAAGGTGAATAATTGTGATGTGAACTACTGATTTGCAAGTTCATTAATCTCAACAAGATTTATATCATTTAGGTGTCACATACTTGGAATTCCGTTCTTAATCAGAGAATCAAACAGACTGTTTGATTACTATCTTCCAGAACATTAAAACAACATATCTGTTCAATTAGGTACTTTTATCGCATAATTTAAACACAATCACTATACCTATAGACAGCGTACAAAGGAGACAAATACATAAATTTACTCTGTTCGGATTGTGGTAGCGTTTATGTTAAGCGAAAGCGCACTAAACTAAAAAAAATATTGATGCACACAGTGAAGTAGTTAATGGATGTGCTCATATTTCCTTTAGTAAGATATTAATGCGGTAATGATTCATAATGTCTATCTATCATCTTTATTTTTCACAAAACCTTTGTAAATTACTGATGTACAGTTTTTGCATAGATATTAACTATATCTTCACATAACAGCTTTCCATTAGGTACTCTTACGACGTTTAACTACTGTAGCGCTTTTCATTAGGCCATAATAATCTATTAGAGTATTATAAAGAGGCATACAATTGTAGAACGTTTCAATAGACAATAAACAAAAAAATGTTAAGCGGTCTTTACTAAGTGCTGATTTGCGTTAATAGTACTTCAGAAACGTTTCCATTTTTGGGATCTGGACTTAAGTATCTAATGCGCATTTCTCCAAATCATCGTTCAATTGTCGAGGTGTGAGAAAGCTTTCACCTTCGAAAGTACATGACTTGACCGCCTGAATATTTGTAATTAAAACATCTTCCTTAAACAGTGATAACTGGGGTGTGGATTATTAGGCAACGAAAACATGAGAAAAGACACAATAAATATCAAAACAATACTTTAAGCAATAGATTAAAGGAAATTGTTGTATTCAATAATTGTATACCATGGTCTTAAATTTTTACTAGGCTGCATCTTCGTTTTGTTTTTTTTTTGTGGAGATAGAGTCGTCGGAAAACAGTGCAACCTCTCTTGCCTTTTTGTATTTAATGTCTCATTTCTTTTATCCATTAAATTATACCTGCAATATCAACATCTTGGAAACCTGTACTAACCTGTACAACTATTTAGTCGATGGATCAAAACTATTGGCTGGTTAAAATTATTATTTATTATTGATATGTGAAAAATTGTTTTTTTACTCCCGGGCCATTGTATCGATTGTATCCAATAGGATGTTGCATGCGATTTTTATTCAATATTTCATATTCATTCTATTACACAGTCTCTGCAGTGGGTATCTCCAGTGTTGGTTCTAATTCTCTGTAGCTGTCTTCAACAGTATCCCAGTGTCTTTGATGGTTCGGTAATAAAAGTCTTTCCATGAATTTGCCTGGTTATAGTATTCCAACTGCTTAAACTCAACTCTTTTTCTGCATCTATGCTTTGTTTTTGGACATATCATATCTGAAGCGGACTCTGGGCTATGTACTTCTTGCCTACTTGTTGGTGTTTTTTTTCTTCGGTTCTTGAATGCTCGGACACTCTCATCTCGTATTTTTGCTTAAAAGACATGAAAAATAGAATACTTTTGCAAAGTTAAAAACTAAAATTGGAAGAACAAATTCCTCAAATTATTGAAGGTTATTCAGAAAGCAATACCAAGCAAATTGTTCAAAAGGATATAATAGTAGCACACAAACTTTATTTTACAAAAAAATAATTACTCAATTTGAATATAACATAACTTGCTATATAAGCAAGAAGATAGATGATGTATTTATATTGAGAATAAAATTTGTTCAATTTTCCAAACCCGCGTGAATTTGTTAGACAAAACAATTTTTTAGTTCAAATGTAATCTTTATACTAAAATCATTATGAACATATAATATTTTCACCACAAAAATAATTTTAGATTTGAGTAAATTGATTTTCTCATCTGGAATCATATTTATGCCTTAATAATTTATGTACATTTGATAGAAGTATATAAAAGTATTATTTGAAGTATTGCCATTATTTGCTTCCAAAATATAAGTATGCAAACTTCTCCTAGACCCCTCACCACAAACTGCACTAAACTA
The DNA here is from genome assembly GCA_004143645.1 of Protaetia brevitarsis. Taxonomy (NCBI): domain Eukaryota; kingdom Metazoa; phylum Arthropoda; class Insecta; order Coleoptera; family Scarabaeidae; genus Protaetia; species Protaetia brevitarsis. The sequence continues at coordinate 1,507,397 of RXPK01000052.1, read as the reverse complement.
CGTGGACGTACGTTTCGATAGCAAAGCTATCATCATCAGCAGAAACACTGAATTTCAGTTCAGTTCAGTTCAACTCTAGTTCAGTGTTTCTGCGTATGTTTCGATAGCAAAGCTATCGAAATCGTACGTCCAGTTTAGTGCAGTTTGTGGTGAGGGGTCTAGGAGAAGTTTGCAGCATTACCAGTACCATAGTTTGTAGTATTTTTGTCAAAAGTATAAGTATTTTGAACTGATAATACTTCCTTGCTTAATCTAAGCATTTCTGTTATTCAAGCGTAATAATTACCTACTAATTTTGTATCTGTAACACCAAAAAACCTCGGTAGGGGAAAATTAATAAATAAAGAAATATTATGTAACTAAATAAATTTACTGTCGTACTTTATAGTTTTACAATGTTTAGGAGAAGGTAACGTATCGGAGTACTCCAGGAGTGCGCACGGGATATTGATGCGTAAAGGTATAGATGTTATGCGTATCCGTCGTTGCGACCGGTATTATCGGGATACTTTCCACTTAATGCCTGGGCCTGGTATCTAGTCGGCGTTGGTGATTGATATAATTTCAATCAGTATAACAATTTGCTGGTATTACCTACTGAAAACTAAACTAGTAAATACCTACATATGTTTGTTAATGTACACAACTACCATGTTCATATTATCGACACAATGGCGCTGACTTTAAGTATTATTTCAAAGTTTTTTAAACCAGTAATCCTTTAATATTAGATAACACGTACGTACTTACCTTCGAATATTTTAATGGCATTATCTAGCACAACCAACAACACTGTTCGCTGGTCAATCAAAAAGTGACGCCAAGTAAAGTGCATGTATATGCAAGACTCCCTAAACCCCCCTTAAAAAGAGGGAAAACAACTAATGACATTATATAGTAATTATATACCAAACCTATAAGATTTTATTTGAATCTATAGACTTTCTCACTATGATTGAATAGATTATTCCTACAACAATAACAATGTTCATTTGGAGGAGGTATACTTCCTATTTGTTCTAAAAGTATATTGTGTTTTCGGAGAATTTACTCTTACGTTCTAACCAACCAGATTTAGTTTATATATATCTATATTAAGTTTCGATTTCTGAATAAATAAAAATATTCAGATTGATAATAGTTTTTTTTGTGTTAGGGGAAAAGATTATGTGGAGCTACTTTTAAAAAATCAACAACAGCTTCACCAAGTTTTCAGGACCAATAAATATCTTATAAAAATATTTTAAATTCAGAATTCATTTGCATAGGATTCGGTGCGTTGAATTTTCGACGCTGACAAAAATTGGCAAGCACGAAGCAAGGTGGTAAAGAGTATTATAGGATGAAATAAACGATGAACTATAAAAGCATTCAGATTGAAAGTACATTACATTAATTGTCAATTCATTCATTGTCAACAGTCCAATTCTTTTTGGAAGTTTTAATGACGAAGATACGGCGCACCGAGTTTTTGTTAATGCAGATTAATATTACCGAATTTATAGAGTGGACAACATTTATATATATCTAATGTCAGTGGCAGTATCAAGTTGATTAGTGAATACTGCTAAACATTTTTTAAACATAGGTTTGTTTATTATGTATAATTCGGTGTTAAGAATTAATTATTTAATTAGAAACAATCTACTTATTTGACTCAAAATAATCATAATTATTTGAAGGATATATTAATACTTTGTTGGATTTGACATTTAATAAATCTCTGTTTGATTAAACAACTTTTTACTGATAAATGATACGCTCGAATTTTCACCCGATTTGCTTTTTTAGCTCTGAAGCGATCTTTTATTACCATCAGAGCAAGTAGAAAAAACTCTTGCCGCGTTCTTATATTAGCTTTGAGATGCTTTAGAGTAGATTTTTCTGCTCGGGATTTGAATCGGGAGCTCGCAGATTTATAATGGTGGGAGAAGGTATCTTATGACGTCTTAACGGTTAACGGTGTAAGCGACAAGCGTGATCTAACCTGTCTTCACTAAATTCCATTCTCATTACTCTTTTTACATTATGAACAGACAAAAAATAGAGGTAATGCGTTCAAGTAGTGTAAAATTTACTGTATTTATGACAGACTATGAATTGAATCGGGCCAAAAATTATAAGTTAAATTTTAACTAAGAGCATACTTTTATTATAGACTTTTTGTTTTGTTTAGATGAGCAGTTTTTACGTCAATTAATTTCTGTCAGACAAAAATTTCAAATACATATCAAAAATCGACCAGATAAACGTTCTTTTATTCCAGCACAACTCCCTTGTATCTAAAGTCACGTGGTCAACAAAACTCGCTCTGCTCCCTCTAGCGAGTGGAAAATCGAACAAAATATTGTTGTATGGCTAAATAACCGAATGTGTTAGGCTAAGCAAATTCGTGGAAAATATATTTTGTTGCTTTAATAAATCTTTTTTTTTTCCGTGTGCTAAAACTTTAGGGATATCGTATTTCTACACACACACAGTAATCATATTTCTAAATGAAACTAGCTAATTATTTTACTTTGCCAAGCAATTACTTTTTACATACATTTATCATTTTCTTCTCACTTTTACTAAGCAAGAATCATTTGTTCGCTCTTATAATACAAATTTCTATGAATGTTGCATACACAACTTATTGAAATGTCAATTAAAACTGAAAATGCGTGTTTTAACGTCTGCATTTTTTTTTTCTTTTAAAACATGGGCGCAAATTGCCTATAGTCTATACCATGTGTTAAGAGATTTTATTGATATATGCAGCAAATAAAAATGTACCACTTTCTTCTAATTTGTAGTATTTCCAACTCGTGAAACAGATTGCTATCTTGGAAGACACCTGTTTTATTAGTCTTACTTCGTTTGCTATGGTATGTATAGTCTTATTACCTCGTTAAGTGAATATATTTCCTGGTTTGAGATTTATTTAATTAAGAAAAATAAAATTCAGTCTCGATGTGAGTTAATTGAATATTTAGTAAGTTGATCTTAGAAATCGTAAATTCATATATTTTTTTTTTTTGCTTTACTCAAGCCGCCATTCTACAAATTTGCGGTTGGAGTTTACACTATGAGGTATAAGGCATTACAAACATTCCCACGAATGTAACAAGTTCTCATTTCTGAAAATACACGTTTGTATTAATTAATTATTGCCTACGGCGTATATGGTACATTTCATTTAAATTCTAGATCACGTGGTCAGCTAGCTCTGCATCGAGCTGGTTGAATCATATTAGGAACGTGCTGGCTGACGTACCAGTTATTTATTAATGATTTTTAATCTTGGTTTGTGCTAGGCGAACGAATTATAAAATAACAATGGAGAATGTCTTTTTCAGAGAATAGTGCTGAATATTGCAGGTGCTGTTATTCCTGGACAAACAGAATTACAACTATTATTATTATACAGGTGTCCCACTGAATTAGTTTTTTTAACGTCTAGTAGGATTTTGATTTTGAAACTTGCAGTGTAATCATGGCCCACTGTGATCTATTTAAGGAAAATATTTTCAATTTTATAGCACTTTCGGTATACAGGGTATATTTTCTTATTTTAAGTAAATTGGTGCAATTTTTATCGGTTTAATGAATTTACCGAATCATTTGCAATTGAAGACACGAGTGGATGAAGGTGTTACGTTACAAAATCAAACTTTTTCAGAAATTAGAAATTTTCTCAAAAGTAGTGTAACATAACCCCTTCATACACTCACAAGTCTCGAGTGTTTTTGAATTTCTGGAATTTTCGATGGTGTGTGAAAGATGGGTACAAAACACCTTGATTCATGCAAAAAAGACAGTTTTTAAAATGCGATATAGCACATTCATCCACTCGTATCTTCAATTAGTTTGTGTCAGCGTTCTCTATCCCCACACTGAACCGTTTTTGAGATAAGATTTGCAATTTTGTTGAACTTCTGACGTTTGCACCTTTTCGAATAAAATTAAATATATCATGAGAGTGGTTCGAATATCTAAAATCAACTTCTAATGCCACTGAGTATGCACGTGATTTTAAATGGGTTCAAGATCTTCCGACTCCGGACTCCGACGAGGATGTTGTGATTACGTTAGGACGTGAAGAAATTAAAACCATAAACCAAAATTTTAGATTCATAACATTAATCTCAAAAGAGAAACCTCTCAAGAGTTTTACAACTAGATTTCTAGATTTATTGGGATATGAAGAAAGTTCTTACGAATTACGTATATTCGAATGTCTACCATTAGTTTTATGAACTTGTTCAACTGTTATCTGTACCGCACGCGCACTGGATTGACTCGGATCGGTCAACTGTGAACGTACGGTCTGAAGTTTTTCTTATTATGATATTAAATGCAGGGCCCTGCAACAGAAGTTTCACTCCGGTGATTAAATAGCCAGATATTCTGTCCTTTCTCAATTAAATTCTGGCGATGTTTATATCATTTTTCATTCACATTGCCATATTTCTGTACGCAGACTCGTCGTATATAAAACAGCAACAAAAAATAAAATCGTGACCGTAGGGAATAACATTGAAGTGTTTGTGGCCCTGCAATGCTTCGGATCGGAATGGTCGGATCGGCTCGGCATGGCAGAGACTTGTCGAAAAAGCAAAAATTGCAAAAATCTTCCAATGCCACTCAGCGGGTGTGGAATGATTAGAATTGGATTAGGGTACTGTTTCCAGATGAGTCGCGCTTTTTCCCTAATAGATCAGACTGACGTAGACGAGTGTGGAGAAGAACCGGAGAAAGATATACTCCAGTTTGTATTGACGATCGAGTTCTATTTGGACGTGGGTCGGTTATGGTTTGGGCAGGAATCACTACACAACCACGCACATAGTTGTGGTTAGACAGACAGCTCATTAGGTATACAGTATGGTTCATTAAGTGCGCTATTGTAAAATAAATACTGCCAAACGTTGGTGCATACTTGACATCTAAACTGGACACAGATTGCCTTAAAGTCAATTAGCCTACAGGGCAGACCAAGAAATATGAAAATCGTTTAAGAGTAAAGTATCCTAATTTCGAAGAATATTATATATATTAATATTATATATAATAAAGTTAGTTATTTAGAATTAAAAAATGGGCCCAAATATATAGTCACAGCCTGCTACTTTAAAGAAGAGAATTTTTAAATTTTGTATTAACCCCTATATATTTGTTTTTTTTTAAATATTTAACAATATTTGGTTTGTTTTTAAATATTTAACAATATTACTTATTTAAATTAAATACAAGAGGATCTTTTTCCAACAATTCCTTTCATATTCCTTCAGATTTGTAAAATGTATTTAAGAGTACTTTTTCATAAGTTATCACAAATTTCATGCCTGTTGCAACGATAAATATTTTACAATAATAATATGAATAGTCAAAAATTCTCTTTCTACTACACAATTACCAGTAGAATTTTAAACCATTTTAAACAGACGGGCTCATTGCAAAACAAATATAAAAAAATAACGTACAAAAAGTGCATGTTCCGAAGAAAATCAGTTCCAAGTTCTTCAAGCCGTTATCGAAAACCTAAAAGGTCCACATAAGATATTTCTGATTTAATTGGTGTTAAAAGAACATTTGTTAAACGCATACTTACGAAAAATAAGTACTACGCTTACAAGCCAAAATTTATTTGTGCATTTCAAGGAAGAGATTACGATTTAAGGTACGATTTTTCCGATGGGTTCAAGAAAAAAATCAGAGAAGAAGGTGATTTTCACCGACATAATTTGTTTGACGATGAATCTACTTTCATCTCAAAGCTATAGATGGTGGTGAAATAAAAATCCAAATTTTATTATTGACAACAGAAATTAATATTATCAAAAAACCAACTTATAGTGTGGTATACTAAACGGCATATTGGACCTTTTTCTCGAGAGAATTTATCTGGGGAATACCTATTTAAACTTTTTGGAAAACCAATTAGAAGAATTTTTAGACAACATGGCATTAGATGAAAGGCAACGTTTATGGTTCTAAAATGACGGATGCCCTGTCCATTGCAGTATAGTTGTCGCCCAATGGCTAAGTCGGATATTTGGGAATAAATGGAAAGGGCGAAACACAGATCCACGATGGCCTCCTCGTTCCCCAGACCTTACACTGCTATTTTTTTTCTTATGGGGACACTTAAAACAAAGAGTGTACAAGGATCGGCCTTTCAATAATGTTGAAGAGGTAGAAGATTTCATAAGAATGCAGTGTAGAAATATTCCTGCCAATATGTTGCGATCTGCAGTTCATGAATTTTATGTGCGGACAATTAGATGCATCGAACGTAAAGGTAAACATACAGAGACGCTTAGATAATTTTGTTCTGTTTGTTTTTCTTAATTTTTTACCATTCAATTATTAGGTGTTTATAATTTTGTATTATAATTTTTGCTTTCATTTGATTTTGTACGTTTCGTTCATTATTTATGGCCTAACCAGATTAATTTTACTGTATTTTGTGCTTATACCAGCCTTATTTCTAGCACCTTATCGTGAATTTGAAATGAAAATTTTGTACTTTGAAAGAGAGTTTTTGAATATTCATATTATAATTGCAAAATATTTATCTTATCAAAATCTTCACGTTGAATTACATATCATTGCAACAGCCATGAAATTTGTGAACTCTTATGAAAAAGTATTTCTAAATAGATTTAATAAATTTGATGGAATATGAAATTACAATTTACAAAATTTTCTTTTCGAAAGTAGCAGACCGTGACTTTACATTTGGGTTCATTTTTTAATTCTACTTTGCTCTTAAACGCTTTTCGTATTTTTTGTCTGCCGTGTAAGCTAATTGACTTTAAGACAGTCTAACAAGGGAACCTCGCGAACTGTAAATCGCAGATTTTAATGAAACTTTGTCAGTTTTTAGACTTCATGGAGTGTTACTCAAGGATGCTTTCCATTGCTGCGGAACTTCAACTTTAGGAATAGGTATAATATAATCTTACATACATCCAAACGCGTATAACTCAAAAACTGTCACATATAATCATTTAGCGCCTGGTATAAGTTTACACTGATTTTCGACATACAATGCAGCCACATAACAATATACAGAGTATCTCGTTAGAATAAGAAAATATGCTAAAATTTATATTTTTGTGGACACCCTGTATAACTTTTTAAATTACCTTTCTATAGACTATTTGATCATAAAAAAGGCCATTATAACTGATTTCTGAAATTCGATAAAATTAGCACAACATACGGCATTCCACGTTTATTGGAACACCCCGTATATAAATATCTATACCAATCGAAAGGGCTGACTAAACGGTACAAGTCCGCCATTGAAACTTTTTTCTATCTCTTACCGTTTAAAAGTTATTCAGAAAAAAAAACAAATTTGGGCCAAATTTCAAGGGTGAATTGCACCCCCTAAAGTTGAAGTTCCGCAGCAATGAAAAGCGTCCTTGAGTAACACTCCATGGAGTCTACAAACTGCCAAAGTTTCATCACAGTCTGCGATTTACAGTTCGCGAGGTTCCCTTGTAAGTGTGTTCAGTCTAGATGTCAAGTATGCACCAATTTGGCAGTATTTATTTTACAAATGCGCAACTAATAAAAAAAATTCCCATTTGCTGCACATTTGTAACAAATTGTATAACTAGTGATGTAGGTATAAAACTGTTTCTTTACGTTAGCAGCTAAAACCGGCTTCTGCTACTTTTTGTTAGCAGTTTTCTTTAAATAGCGGTATACGTTAAATAGATAAACTGTTTTTACAACTTTGCACACAGCAAATATTTTTCATGGAAAAAGTTCCTCTTAAAAATATATTGCAATTAGCAGGAATGAATTAATTCATTAATATACATATATGTATACGATAAATTTAGGTATATATATTTTCGTAACTAATAATGATCTACTAATATAAATAATTGATTAGTAAATAAAAAGTTATAGTTTCTGGAACGGAATAGTATAAATTTACATTTTCTATCAATTATAAAACGGTGATTGTAAAAAGTAGCAATAATACCTAGTAATAGGTTCTGGGGGGTTACGTTTCATAATGATCATGTTTCTGTAATGACATGTATTATGTGTTTTTGCATAAGTATTTCTTAACCAAAATTGATATAAAAACCTTGGAAAACTAATCAATCAAGTTTACATTGTATGGGGTTGTTACACAAAATAACTATTATTACTTGGAATAAAATTACTTCTAGGTTTTTTTTTTACCGCGTACGCTTGTTTTTTATTTAACACACCCCTAAAATATTGTGGCTCCGATCCAAATCGACGCACGGCACTCCTTTTACAAACTTTACATACAATATTTTATACACTGCTTTAGTGCTATACTGTTACGAATATAAATGTATGTTTCACAACAATCGCACTTGTCTACTGCATCAGAAAACTGCTACAAAAAGTAGCAGCTTCTTTTGATATTGAATAGCTGCTACAAACTGCTAACGGTTGTTAGCTGCTACAAAATAGCAGTTTGCTTCGTAGTAACCCATCACTATATATAACGGAGGTTCTAGAAGATCATGCTATGCCCCTCATGATCACTATGGGTGAACTTTTCATGCAAGGTAATGCTACGCTTTCGTTTAAAATGTAAATTTATTGTTCTTTCAGAATAAATCATGAAACTAAAAAAATGTGCTTAGCGATTCAACACTAATATTTTAATTTGATCTGTAAAATATAGTACAATTGTTTACAACTAATAAGGTTAAAACAGAAATTTTCAAAAATAACACATAATTTTAATGTGACTTCAATTTTTTGCTCGCCAGTGTACTTTATAGAAAAGTAGTGGTTCGTCTTGTCGTTTACTTTCATATTCTTTTGTTAAAAAAATTTCACGATTTGCCCTATCCTCTGGTGATCACTTCTCACTTCATCACTAATCACTCTGATGATTATTTCACTTTCCTTCTTTGTTGCCCATATTTCTCAATGATTTGATTTAATCTTTTATTTTGGGATTCTAGTATGTTGTCTGTTTCTGATTTTCTACTACGCCTTTTATTCTTATTATTTTTAGTTCCGTAGCTTCTGAGATTTTTAATTCAGTGTATGTTTAATTTCGCCTTCATTAAATAGTAAAAAAAATTGAAAACTTCATTCTTTTCAAATTTTCACCTAACTAATAGATTTTCTCGATTCCCCGCTCATAACATCGCTATAAACTTTTCTATTCGTGTTCACCACGGCTCACGTGTACACACCATTAGGGATTTTTAAATGGGTAATTACACGAGAGACCAAATAATCTATATCCTAGATCTACGTTCCCACTTTACCACTATCAGTGCCATCAGTGCACTAATACCCTTTCTCATTTACTTTATTTACGGCGATTTGGTTGGACGATTATCCATGGACGGTGACGGACGAAAAATTCTGGATTATGTTTCTCGATAAGCTGTAAAAACTAGCTAGTGCAGATGTCACAGAGCATATAAGTGAACAAATGTACAATATACGGGCTTCGGACAGCGGAGGAAGATAAGTATGTACCTTCACGGAGAAAGAGATATAACTCAATAGTTTTTTTCTCTAGCCGTTTACCGATTGGTTTCAATTTTCACCGGCTGGTGCTCTTATTTATTACTACTGGGATTTTTCAAATTTCCACTTGAAAAGCGCATCGGTATTTGTAGCTATCCGGTATGTTTGAATTATATCACGTGTCCAACAGGAAATTAAATTACAAACGCAGACGTCATTTATGTCAGAAGGAACGGCTTCGTAATTGGTGTTCGGTATAAGATAAAACAGATAGATTGAATCTGTCGGCCGTGAAGTCGTCGAAAGGTAAAGACCTCCATTTAGTGGATCGAGGACTTAATAATGATACGCTGTTAGCATTTGCGTCCAATCTCGATTGCATAAATCCAATTGATTTTGTTCAACGGAGCGTTTCGTAAAACAGCTTCATTTTTAATTACTGACATATTAGAGAATTATAAGGAATAGATATAGAAATTGACGCGTTTGTAAAAAGAAATCGATTATATTTGTTTATTCATTTATATGCATTTGTATTAGGCGTGCAAGTATACAGGTATAGAATGGCATCATTTTGAATTCGAGTTTCCATACAAAATCAGCTACACGTTGTCAAATCGTACTGATCATAAGAGAATTGTACGGCCCACTTCCTCCCTTCCCAATACTTTAAGGATTTAACATTTATGGATCATTAAAGCTAATCTTCCTTCGTAGTGGAGGATTAACGGCAAAATTCACAAACCAAATTGGTACTACTAGGTAGCAAGTAAAGCTTGAGGTTGTAGAAACTTAGATATGATTACTTACTTGATGCCAATAAAAAATATAGACAGAAAGGACGATTCCTGCTATTTAAACGAGACGTGGTATGACACCTTCTGGATTCTGGATTGTTGGTTGGGAAAGGTGGTTAGCAACGCGCACTTAGGCCACTCTAACCGAGCCCATTGTGTCACTCACCCGCAGCCTACTCGAGCCAACCCAAGCGAGGAATAAACTCGAGCAGTGTAGCATGTGAGATGCCGCCAAAACTGGCCATACTGGGCTATACCTCGCCCAGGATGGAACCTCTAAGTTGGGCAAGCATCGGCCAGTCACATAAAATGTACTCCAGTGTCTCGACCTCTAGGTAACATGCACGGCCGGGTGGACTGCTAGTCAGTCCTATGCGGTGCATGTGCTTATTAAGTTTGCAGTGACCAGTCAATAGCCCTACAATTTGACGTAGTTTATTGCGAGAAAGCTGCAGACAGTATCTTGTTGTCCTGGACAACAGCCTGGGGATGGCTTTGCGTGCCTGAGAGCAGGTGGTTATGGATACCCATCTCTCTTCGTGTAGAGTACTGGTCCACTGGTTTATTAGGGGTATTGAGTGTAGCCGAAGAAATGGGAAGAACAGGCTCCGGTCGCATGTAAGGAGTACACGAACCCCGTCTCGCCAGCCTGTTGGCAGCCTCGCTTCCCAGATTACCTTTATGACCTTTAACCCATCTGAGTATCAAGTCATTATCAATAGCGATCGCTTCCAAGGTATCGTGACACTGAAGTACTAGGCCTGAAACGATCTTATAACTGCTGAGGGCTTTAAGGGCAGCTTGAGCATCACTGTAAAGAACAATGCGTCATCCCTTAATGCCCCTTGCAAAATTTTCTTCGGCACCATGCAGGATCGCCAAAACTTCAGCTTGGAAAACCGTAGCGAACCTATCTAGTGCCAACTCTAAGTTGAACTTAAGGTCTGGAGAGAAAACTCCCGCACCTGTCCCTGTTTTTGTCTTTGATCCGTCTGCATAGACGGTAATCGAAGGCAATGATTCGACGCAGGGACCGACATGAACGTGATAGTGTCTGCCGAAAGCAGTCCTTCGCAGCACCAAGAGAAGGCGCTTTAGCGACGCCCACGTGCCCGCGGCCTCCCTGCTCCCCGATCAGAAAACCCCGGGACCGCAACCTTATAGCCGCTCTAAACGCCGTCTCTTCCACGAACAGATCCTGGGGGAGGGAAACATAAGAGGGCTTCAATTGCCGTCGTCGGCGTAGTGCGTATTGCTCCTGTGATGCTAAGGCATGCTATGCGCTACACATGCATCAGGTCATTCCTGGCTACCACCTTCATGCTGGGTCAGAAAAAAGTTGGATTGGACAGCTGGCACTATCTGTTAAACAATGTAAAATCACCAAGTTTAGATTATCATGAAGACATGACCTCATCTTTATTTGGTTTTGTAATACTTTGCTGTTAAATTTAATAGAAGGTAGTGTGATTGTAATGGACAACGCTCCATGTGATTAGCGATAGGAAAGGGTTTTTTTACAAAATATAATAGTAAGAAAGATTAATGAAATGAATTTATATTAATAGTAATAATATCTCTTTTATTTATTGATGACTATTATATGGAAATATGATATATATGATCTAAGGTTTTTAACTTTGTGATACTGTTTGTGGTAACAGTTTATCTAGAGTGTAACTCATGGTTTGACATTTCACATTTGACATTTTTATATAGGCTTTTGCATGGAATTGTACATGACACAAGAATCCGACATGGAAAGATTGAACTTCCTGGCATAGCTAAGAAATCCCATATTAAATAACAAACGCAAAGTGCGCGCAATTTTTATTTTAGTATTTTAGTAATTTTTGAAGGTCTTCCCGTGGTTGACTTATACATAGTATGACAATGTATTTTTATTGGCAATTACACTGCGTGACACGATTTTCGTACCTGAAAAACTAATTACTAGTATGGTTTTCAATTAGTTACAATATGTAAGCAGTGGATGTTTTTTGTTTCTATCACGTCTTGTTTTTGAAGTATACACTGATGGCATTAGATAGGCTATGCCGATTCTGGCACAAAATCTTGGGATCTTCAATGGGGGTAGAGTTCACATTTTATTCCCTCATAGATACAATATGCATATTTACATGTCACTTCGCGCTCGTAGCGACAGATTGAAATATTCTACCTGATATACATACCGGGTGTCCAGCCTAAGATGCAACGGTCCATAGCCGATTTATTATTGCTTTTTTGGAAAAATATTTCAAATAAATGTTGGCTCGAATCATATTCTACACATTTTAAAATTAGTTTCAGTAATGGCGGACTTCTGGTTGTACCGGAAGTAGATACTCTATTATTTTAAATGGAACACCCTGTATATTACTGTATTTTTGGATTCCCTTGTTAAATTTAAATAACAATACGTTAGGCATACATTTGGGCTAAGTTGTACCGTTTCCGAATTACATGACGTTTTTTTCTAAAAAAATTACATTTGCAATGTCTGCGATGTTTGCAAATATCTCCGGAAATACGAAAGTTAGAAAGATGCGGTTTTCAGTTTTCGCTTAATTATGAAACAGCACACGTCTTTTATTTTAAAGTTGTTGCGTTTATATTACAGAATTATTAAATAGGGCTCTGTAATTTTCGAAGTCTAAAATCATGGATAACTTGATTTTTTTAAAAAATTGAATGGTATAGCAATTTTTACATAAATGGATGTAAAATTTGATTTTCTTTCGATTTTATACGAGTGTCATCGTGTCTATCTCCAAAGGTTTTGGAGATATTCGCGATTTTTCAGTTTTTCATGATAGATACGTATTGCGAAGCGCCGGCCACCTTCCCCTCGCATTTCACCAGGATTGGGACTAATTAACAAAACAAAATAAGTTTTGTCGTTAGTTTTAATTTTTTGTCGTTAATTTAATCGAATTATTGATAATTAAATAAAGCAATGTGTGTATTTTTTAAGTTTTTTACCAATAATTATTATTTACCGTACCCAAAAAACAGTACGTGATAGAGAAAAAGTACATAGGTGTTCTTATTAAGCGATTTGTATAAATAAATAAACAGGAAAAATTGAAGTGGATACTTAATTTTTTTTTAATTTGTAACGTAGTGTGTTTTTAAATTAAATGCCTTTCTGTTTCAAATTTATATTATTCTTTTCTTAATGTGTTTATTAATAACATCCATTGGATAATTATAATTTAATTTAGTCTTGCCTCATGATAGGGCGAAACCGATAGTGTACTATTAAAGAATTTGAAAGGATATAGACCTTTTATTTGACTCCACCTGGTACAATGCACTCACACAGAGTCGACTTCGATTATATAAAAATCCACATTAAGATTTTGATTGTCCCGTTCTTGATTCCCTGCTGTTACGCTCCCTTTATTCTAGCTGACAATTTGACATAATTACTGACTGCCACACATAAATCGAGCCAGATAGCCAGAGGTGTTAACGGCGTATAAAATATAAGCGTATACTTTCTCAAATATATCTTACTGTATAACCCTAATTTACAAATTCTATCTCCTAGAATCGTCTTATAAATGAAGAGTTTTATAAAGCGCGATCTCATTTTGTCTGTAAGTAGTGAAGCGTCACGGATTGTTTGGAATTATACTTGCTGGTAGTTTAAATCTGTCAGATCCTGCGTCTGAGTTCATTCATTAACGTCCGTTGGTATGTTGTGTATGCATACGGTAATGGTATTATAACTTTCTCCCTGTTCACCCTAAATGGTTGCGTTTCTTCGAAATATAAGATACCCTGCGGTTATTCAATTTGAGAATAAATTAGTGTTAATATAGGGTAGAATATAGATATTGGCTGTTAAAATTGATGTCTGTAATTATAATATATAATAAGTTTAGTATGATATCTGCACCTACATATTTGCTCTCTCTCATATAAATCATTATAATCAATCATATAAATTTCATTGGTATTCGTTTGCTATCACAGTGAATATACACACTGAAAATTTAAATAATTTTTCCTGGTAAAAATCACTTTTTTTTTTGACAACACTGACTGTTGGTAAATGTACAGAAACTTAAGGAAAATGACAAAATGTTAGAAATTTTCCCATAGTATAAGGATTTTATCTAAATATTAATTGAAAATTTCTGTTTCTTAGAAAAAAACTATACTATTGTAATATTACTAAGAAAAATTTTATACCTCCCGGAAAAAATTCTTACATTTTGGAAATGTGGAGTTATAAATAAAGTAATTTTCAAGTGGTAATGAAATAAGCAACGTGCGCATGCGTAAACTTAGAACGTTCCAGTTCAATAAATGGACCATCCAAAAAGCATGGCTTATTATTTCCAACAATGCGCCGGTTACTTAAGATATAAGTGGTAACAATTCTAATTTTGTGTTAAAATAATAGAATATTTTGTTTGTCATTTATATATTTTTTCCCAGCAGGGAGGAAAGTGTCCACTTTCCTCCCTCATTTGAGGGAGGAAACTTGCACTTTACCTCCCTAGGGCGGAAAGTTGTACTTTATTTCCCTAGGGAGGAAAAGTAAGTGACGTTGACATGATGAAACTGTACATCTTATAATATGTGACATTATTGATAGATGACATTAGTACATTCGGCCCAGTCTGAGCCCATTTATGAGATAATTGCTAAGTTATTAGGTATTAAATTTCAATTAAACCATTATTACTATAAAAATATTTGACATATTAAGCCTACTATCTATCGTGTCACTCACAGGTATGTCTTTATTATTTTTAGACATTTAGTTAGAATTGGACTGGCTGGGAATAAAATAGTATTCGGGGGCTGCAGATTCCCGCAGCCGCCTTCAACTTTTTTTTATTTTAAACGGATTCCTATATTTTTTAGTAGTTATTTTGATAGCCACCTAAAACACCGTTGCAATAATATATGAGTATATGCACTTTCGACAATTAGTTTTGGATATACCGCAAATTTTGTTCAAATTTTTACAACTGCAACTTCTGAGATTTTAAGTTTTATCTTAAAAACAGATGTAGTGTCGCACGTTATTCTTTTGTTATCAATTGGGAGGTTAACACTTTATATGAGGTGATGGAACGCAAAAATAATACAGGGTGTTAAATATGTAGTGTCATATTTATCAAAATTCAACCGCTTTTCTTTCGGGTTTTCTAAATAGAAGTTATATTTTTCGATATTGTCAGCAAATTCCCTGTAAAATTACCTTGGTACCAACAACATAACATTTATTTCCAGTATTTTCGAAGATATTGCAATTTCAAGGAAAATATGTTTGCAATATTTAATGTGTTGGATACTCAATATTGCTAGGTGGCCATGATTTCCAAACAAAAACTAAGAATCTAACGATACGTCAAATCTCTGCTTAAATTTTCCACCTAAGGTCGTTTTCTGTAGTTGCTCCTAGGTATTATAGAGTTTTAGTATTTGTTATAATTTTATTACTGTACGTTTCTTGCAATTTGGATTATTAATTTGTTGATTATTAGATATTACGTATTACTTTAATCTGGTTGTCAGTTATATCATTTTGTTCTTGTTATTTTTTACCTGTTCAATTACGAAAAATGAACTTCTCGAAGAAGGAACTCATAGACATGATACTTGTTCTTTGAGTTTGTAACAGAAATCCACGATTAGCATCAAGAATGTATGCAGCGGAGCATCCTAATCGTTGAAAGCTGGATAGTAAGAGCTTTGACAATTTGTTGGTAAGGTTTCTGCGGTCGGGGTCAGTGAATTACGCCAACCATGGCAGGACAAAAACTATGGCTACAGAAAATAATGAAGTGACAATCATTCAATCCGTTGTGGAAAATCCACGCGTGTTTACAAGAACAATTTCGAAAGAACACGGAATTACAACTACCACGAGGAGAATTCTACAAAAGCATAAGCTTCACTCTTATAAAATTAGTATTCATCATGGCTCACTACAAACGGATTTTGAAAAGAGACTTGTGTATTGTGAATGGCTGCTTTGACAATTACGTCAACATGAACATTTTCTAGATTATGTGCTTTTCACAGAGAAGCAACATTTGCTAAAAACGAATAGAAAAAATACACACTATTATGATACAATCAAGACAAGTGGAGTTTGAATACTTGGGGAGGCATCTTAGGAAACACCGTTGTAGGTCCATTTTTCTTTGATAATACCTTAAATTGTGAAAGCTATAGAAACTTCTTACAAAATAATTTATCGATGCTACTGGAAGGCCTTCCAGGTAACTTCATGAACAGACTGTGGTACCAAGACGATGGTGCGCCCGCACATTATGAAGCTGCTGTAAGAGCGCACCTATGTATATAGGGGTATTTACTAATAAGTGGATTGGGAGAGAAGGCCCAATAAGCTGGCCACCGCACTGAGAAAAAAAATTAATAATCATAAATGAAAATACAATTATCGTAAGTAAAAAGTTCAGCTGGATAGGGGACAAAAGCACAGATTACTTAGCACTAGTAAAAAAGAGATCCTAAACACTGATACTAACAACAAGCAATCTAAGTTACTTACGGCCTGATTCATTCCGGTAACTTATGAAGTTACTTATGATAAGTAAACTGAAGTAGTAAACCAAAGCATATATGCAGTTGCGGTAAGTAAAAATCTGCTCATGTCAAGTAGATGTATTGCTATGAGTAAACTATTCTATAATGGCTATACACCTTCATTATTAACCCCAATTAATGCAAGCTATTTGGATTACTTGTGATAAGGAAACAGTATCATTAATGCACGATCACTAGATGCCTGATATATAAAAAGTAATGGTTTTCTATATATATACAATATACTTACCTTAAATTTGTTGTTCAACTTATATATCAACTAAATTTAAATAAAAACCAGTATTATTAGTAATAGTTTTATTTTGTATAGGACAAACACAATGACTACCTGATATGAATGAAAGATATTGGTTTCACTTTAACAACAGTTTTTTTTTTTAAACAATTTACAACGTAATGACTCATAAAATATATTCCTTAATAATGAAAAAAAATAAACAAAGCAATAATAAAAGATAAGGTAAATGGGGCCCTTTTGAAACGTTATTTATTTATTGAAATTATTTAAATCTAAACAAAGGACAAAGAGAAATATGGCTTTGAAGTTACAACTAATAACAAACCAAGAAATAATATACCTAGGCGGTAAACTTGCGGTTTCTGTTGGTTCTTTGTACTGGGCGTTGTCTCGGCGAGTTGATCCTCTGTCGGCTTACATCGGCTTCTTCGTCGCGGTATCCTTAGCTGCAGATGGCACTTGGACTGTCGGATCACTAGCGACGACATCTGCACTTTAACTTCACCAGCGGACGCAGATATCATCACAGTGATGAGGAATTCAAATATCCCACCACGTGGTTTAAAACTGCAATCTTGAAACATCCGATTGCTTATAGGCTCGGTGCTTCTTCTTTCGCTGGGATTCTTAATACGGATGAGGCTTTGAGTCAACCCAGCCGGTATTTTTAATGTATTTGCGTTCCAACTGGCCTACAATGGCCGTACTCCTTGGCCACTCTTTTTCACACGTCCGCCGTCCGCAACTCTTATTTGACGCTAGCCCGCGCTTGCGCGCGTAGCAATCTCGGGGACTATTTTATTCCTCCGCCACGTTAGCCAATTAGGAACACTAAAACAATCACGGGTGTGCAGCAAAACTCAAACAATGATAGTTGGGCAAATTGTTAGCTATTTAAGAAAATACATGAGTTTAATAGCGATCAGCATTCTTGTTACTTCTACTAACCGTGTGCTGTAGTCATAAGTAATACGTTACTTAGCACAAATTCGTCAAGCACGCTGTATAATAGCCGTTAATAAAACACTATTTACAGTAACAACTTGCATTCAGGAAACTGGGTTAGTTGCAGGTACTAATTGAAGATAATAGTTCCAAGCAAAACATTTACCTATGGTACAATTTTTTGTCAAGTATACAGTTTACTTAACCCATTTTTCTCAGTGCGCGATTACCAGATCTCGCCTCCTGTGATTTTTTTCTGTGGTCTACTATAAAAAACATCCTTTATATGACACGCCCTACAACGGCAGCAGGCATGCAGCAACGCATAAGGAATGCTTTTCTTCAAGTTAACGAGGACAATATGGCAGAAAATGTAAGGCAGTCGATACGTACACCAGTTGAGAATATGCATAGAGCAGAATGGAGACATATTTGAGCATCTTTTGAATTAAAATTGTATTATTATTAAAGAATCTGGCAGTGTAAATAATAATTTTGTACTACGTGCAGTTTTTTGTTGTTGCTTTGAATGAATAGAGTTAAATGGCTTCGCACCATTTAATATTTGCACTGAGAAAAAAATTTAATAATCATAAAAAAATACAATTATCGTAAGTAAAACGTTCAGCTGGATAGGGGACAAAAGCACAGATTATTTAGCACTAGTAAAAAAGAGATCCTAAACACTGGTACTAACAACAAGCAATCTAAGTTACTTACGATCTGCTTCATACCGGTAACTTATGAAGTTACTTATGATAAGTAAACTGAAAGTAGTAAACCAAAGAATATATGCAGTTGCGTAAGTAAAGATTTTACTCATGTCAAGTAGATGTATTGCTATGAGTGAACTACTCTATAATGGCTATCACACTTTCATTATTAACCTCAATTAATGCAAGCTATTTGGATTACTTGTGATAAGGAAACAGTATCATTAATGCACGTTCACTAAATACCTGATATATAAAAGGTAATGGTTTGTTACAAATATTCAATATACTTACCTCAAATTTGTTGTTCAACTATATAATTTAAATAAAAAGCAGTATTATTAGTAATAGTTTTATTTTCTATAGGACAAACTCAGTGACTACCTGATATGAATAAAAGATACAGTTTTTTTTAAACAATTTACAACGTAATGACTCATAAAATATATTCCTTAATAATGAAAAAAAATAAACAAAGCAATAATAAAAGATAAGGTAAATGGGGCCCTTTTGAAACGTTATTTATTTATTGAAATTATTTAAATCTAAACAAAGGACAAAGGGAAATATGGCTTCGAAATTACAACTAATAACAAACAAAGAAATAATATACCTAGGCGGTAAACTTGCGGTTTCTGTTGGTTCTTTGCACTGGGCGTTATCTCGGCGAGTTGATACGCTTGCGCGCGTAGCAATCTCGGGGACTATTTTATTACTCCGCCGCATTAGCCAATCAGGAATAATAAAACTATCACGGGGTGGCAGCAAAACTCAAGTAAATATAGTTGTGGCAAGTTGTTACATATTTAAGAAAATACATGAGTTTAATAGTGATCAGCATTGTTGTTACTTCTACTAACCATGTGCTGTAGTTAGATACAGTACCAGTAGTCATAAGTAATACGTTACTTAGCACAAATTCGTCAGGTACGCTGTGTAATAGCCGTTAATAAAAGCACTATTTACAGTAACAACTTGCATTCAGGAAACTGCGTTTAGTTGCAGGTATTAATTAACGAGAATAGTTCCAATTAAAACTGTATCTATTGTAAATAATTTTTTATCAAGTAAACACTTTACTTAGCCCATTTTTCTCAGTGTGACATATTGGCCATTTAGCCATATTGGGTGTGCGGCATATTGAACATTGCAAATTTATTTTCCTTAAAATTGCAATATCTTCGAAAATACTGGAAATAAATGTTATGTTATTGGTACCACTTCTATGATAATGTTACAGAGAATTTCCTGACAATATTGAAAAATATAGGACTCCATTTAGAAAGATAGAAAGAAAGCGTTTCGATAAATGTACCACGAGATATTTAACATCCTGTATATCATCTACTCATACTACATCCGTTTTTAGGATAAAACTTCAAATCTTCAGAAGCTGTAATAGTAAAAAAATTTACAAAACTTCCGATACATCCAAAACCAATAGTCGCACTTTCGACAGATACCCTGTATATCATTGTAAAGGTGTTTTAAGTGGCTATCAAAATAACTACTAAAAATATAGCAATCCATTTAAAATAAAAAAGTTGGAGGTGGTTGCAACATCCTATATATTTGTAAATTTTTATGATGTGCAGTGATATGCTATATATTTATGGAAAATCTCACTTTCCTATCCTTGATAGCTTTCGTGCTAAATGCTGCCGACACACTAATGGCACACCCGGTATATATATTTATAATAAATTGAAATAGATTACTTTCTGACTTTGGCAATTAATTACTTTTGTGTTTTACATTGGTATTCTTTTTATGAAATGCCAATGTTGTTTCTGTCACATAATACTTTGTAAACTTAGAGTGGGTATGTTGTGACTACCATATAAATTTTACATGAGTTTTGGAAAAATACTTTTGCACAAAATGAGCTACATTGTATAATTGACGATCACAAAGTAGCTTCCATTTATGGATAGAATATTCTTTTCAATATTAAAAGAAATTCTGGTGGTTATCAAAATCATTGAAGTAATCTTGGCTTACTGAATATTACATAACCTTAATATAGTAAAAATAAAGATGAATTTATAAATATCCATTTTGAAAATTAAATGAAATGTGAAAACTTGTTGAAAAATTCTTTTTATTTCTTTATTGGTTTGGTTCTCAATTTATTTCACAAATTATTTCAGCTGTTAGGACATTCTCAATTAGAATGATATGTCGGTGTATGTTAAAGTGATAAAATGTCATTCTTTTTAGTTAACTAAACTGGCAAAATTAATATTTAGGTAATCAAAAATTGAAAAATTTTAAAAAGCTGAAAGGTCAATATGAAAAGAAACTTCATTAAAAAAAAGACAAATTAAAACCAGTGAGAATTTGCGCGCGGCAAAGCCAAAACTTGACCTTGGAAAAATAAACACTGAGTTTACAAAACCCGGAGTGCCAGGCCACAGCAATATGTTCAGATTTAATGAAAGTAAAAGTTCCAATTAAATTAACTCTGCCAGGGAAATTCCATTTCGAAGATACTTCTTTTTGTTAGAAAAAAATCGGAAATACTTTTCTTTATGATTTTACTTTTAAAAAATTAATATTTTTATGGAAATTATCACTATCTCAGAAATTGTGAGTATTTCAGACTACAATTTTGGAGAAAAATTTCGAAATTTCACTATGAATATGAATAAAAATCGAAATATTAGTAAAATAAAAGTAAAAAAAAATATTGTGTAGAATAGATGCATCAATTCTCGTGAAAAAAAAGTATATAGGAACACGCAAACGAACCACAATGTAATCACCGCCTAAATCCATAATAAGTACAGTCTTGAGTAAAGTAATTGCGATTACTTTTATAGATACACATTACTTATGTAGAGAAGCAAAAAAAAAATGGTTCTCACGAAATCGAGGTGTAACGAAACAGTTTCGCTTTTCGTTTGTCTGGAAGATAGTGCTCTTTTACCTTCTTATGTATCAACTTCGACTTTCTCCTTTTCGAGACCTCTTAGCTACATCTATATGTATTTTTTTGCTGTGTTAATGCAATGTGTGAGCCTCGAACACGATCTCTTTCAAAATCTACTCGCTCTTCTAATCTATTGTTTCGTATATGTATAAGAATAGATGGTGATCAGCCATTAATTATTTGCATGCCCCAAGGTACAGTTGAAATTATCAAAAGAAAAGTTTTAGGATAGGCGTGAGAGTATTGTTTTCGAAATATTAGTTTGTGCCACAATTGCATTATACTTTATTATTAGTATACTTATTTTAGCTTGATTACAGCTCGTTTATTGATAGAAAAAGATTCTTTAAATGCCTTTGACATTTTCTTAAAAATATTTCTTTGCTCCCAAAATAAATCTAATAAATTAAGACTACACTTAAATAAATGATATTTCTAATTACAGAGATATTGTTTTTTTTAATTTAAAATTAAACCCTTTCCTTCCTAATAAGAATATACTATTAAATCAAAAAAAAAACAGGCTTTGAATCAAAATTTATAATTTCCTTAAACGGATGTTTATTTTGTTTTACCTGAGGAAATATGTATTTAATTTTATTAAAAGCTCAAATTTTCTGAGTGGAGTAATTTTTTCATTAGTTTGCATTATATATTACGACTTTTTTTTAAATCAAGTACATTGTTTTTTTAATATTGTATCTGATCACTATAAGTGTTTCTTTCGGCTGAGAACGCAATCAAAAAAATTGAGAGTTTCTCTTTACCATCTCTAAACTCTCATAGTTTTTATTTGCCACTTCATCAGAAACCAGTCTACAGGAGTAATTAGTTTATAATATTTTAATTGTTCAAAATTAAATTTATGATCATTATCCTTGCTATGTTCCGCCAAAGTTGTTTTATTACTTTTGTGAATGCAATTTAAAGGTTGTTGTTATAGTAATCTGGTAATTATATGTATTATGAAATTTGGGCCATCATATTCCCTGTCAGGCATACAGTAAATGATATTATAAAGAATCTTTACTAAGGTGCCTTTATGTTCTTTAAATAGATGAGCAATTCTAGATGTGAGCCTAGCAGTGAATAGGAATTTGTGGTATCATTTTCAGGGACTTAATCAGTGAAAATGATACCATGATAATGGCTATAGCCAACTAAGGAGACACTGTCAAGTTATTTTCTCCACCGTTAACAGGAAAGCTATGTAACAACTTCCCATGGAGGCTTTTCGGGTAGCCATCATTACTAAATATATTGAAGATTTTTGGGGGGGGAGGGGGGTCTCCCCACCATTTTCCAGGCCTAAATTATTGCCATCCAGATTTGTGCTGAGGGCGTCTCAAACTGCTTGCGCAAGAATGGAAGGAGTAGAAATTATTCTCCGACAGTCGGGCTGCCCTCGAAGCTTCGCGGGCTGTCAGATTTTACTCTGAGGTGGTACTGGGGGGCCAGCGAGCTGCCGTTGTTAGGTCCTAAACCGACGTGTGGTAGCTCATATGGCAGCATTAAAACGTTTGTCAGGTCCCAACTTGCTGCTAAGGACTGTTCCTTTTGGAATGGACTCGCCGGCACTAGACACTGTAAATCTCTAGGGCTTCAGCTGAATGAGGAAAAACTCCGTAAGTCGGCAGTCTTTATGAGCAGGGATAGATTGAGATTATTCACAGGAATTTTAACTGGGCACTGCGCACTAAATAAATACATGTACCGCATGGGGCTAGCGAACTCTCTCCTGTGCAGGAAGTGTGGGAGTGCGAAGGAAACTCCTGCTCACCTTCTTGTCAACTGCCCGGCAGTGGACGAGGAGAAGCTGCCACACTTTGGGGTCGATCGGTTGGACGAACCCAGAGTCGGTAAGTTAACTCTCAGAAATTGCAAACTTTTTTGATAGGGTGTACACTGTTGAAAAGATTATCAGTGTTGGCGTTAATTTTGGGTTAGCCAAATATGTTAGTGTTGATTTTTACAAACTTTGCCAGACGATGTTGACTTAGGTCGTGCTTTAATAAAACAGAAATTACCTAGAATTCATCGTGTGAATTCTTTGTCAGATAGAGGATTTACTATTTTTCTAGTATTCAGCAGGCTTCACCAATCACAATTTTTTCCCTCGGATAGAATGTAGAAACCCAACCTATCTAAATACGGTATTGCATATACGCACAAATTATTACCTCACACTTTTCGGTCTGTTTTCGCATTTCATTTTAGTTAAACAACTAGTAAATTTGTCTAGTCCAGATCGAACAAAATGTGACTAGAAGTATTTTATAATTCCACGTGTCAGTTGGACAAAATAACTCCTTAGCAATAGACACTACTTGACTATCTTTGCTCGTCAGTTTAAACTCGTATAGTTCTCGACAAAATAACACGAAAAGAGTGTGGACCTCTCCTGACTATAAAATTAGTCAAAAAAGTGTTAAAATTTTCAACAGTGTAACCTGACTAAGAAGGTTAAAATTGACATGTGAGCACAATAGATCTTTCTAGCCGAGTTGCCTTCTTCGGGTTACACTCGCCCATAGTTAAAAAAAGGTTTTTATTTATCAAAGTATTATCTGATTTTTTTTTTATAATTCGAATCAGCATTCTAAATTGTTGTGTTCAGTCAATGCGCATTCTTTACATCTTCCTTGTGGAAAAAAAAGTGACATCAAAAGAAGTATTAGGTAATTAAATGTTTGTAGCATCATAAAAATTAATTCGACACAAAAATATTATGAGCAAAAGCTAGACCTATAAAAGTGGCATACTCGGCAGTTGTAAATACATACCAACCTACCTAGTTTGCTATCTTTCCGGATGCTTTATCGAAAGTAAACGCTCAGTTATACCATTACAACAGTGATTCCAGTTATGCTGAAGATGACGAAATAGCCGTAGCATAATTAATAATGAAAAATACAACTCATTCAATTAAACCATTAAACGATTTAAAGCAATAGTCGAAAGCAAAAAACCTAATAGGCTAAAGCATTAAATGAACTAGCTGCATTTAGCACCCTAAATTATGCAAAGAGGAATAATTTATGTAATTGCTTTCCTATGTCAATTCCTACCTCTAACGTTTTACTAGACGATTAACATGCAGTAGCGTATTGCAGTAGCTAGTATACGATAATTTTCTTCTTGATACCTATACTTGTACCATTCTGTCTTTATATATGTTTGTTAGTAAAGGTAGGGGCGGCCCCTCTTAAAGCGCCATGGGACCAAGGGCCGCCATTCCAAATCACAAAGTAATCATTAAGGAGCTTTTATTTTCTGTAAAAATACCGATTAATATACATACACACAGACATACATGTAAGTACAGAACAAACATTGCGATTCCCATGATTTGATGCGACCAAACGCGCTTTGTAAGTTATTTATGCAGACAAGCGGCGAACTGGAGCCACATCTAGATTGGCCCCGACTTGTAGAAGTTTGAAGAAGAAATTTGTCTAGTCTAGATCGAATAAAATGTGACTAGAAGTATTTTATAATTCCACGTGTCAGTTTGACAAAATAACCCCTTAGCAATAGACAATACTTGACTATCTTTGCTCGTCAGTTTAAACTCGTATAGTTCTCGACAAAATAACACGAAAAGAGTGTGGACCTCTCCTGACTATAAAATTAGTCAAAAAAGTGGTTAAAATTTCTAACAGTGTAACCTGACTAAGAAGGCTAAAATCGACATGTGAGCACAATAGATCTTTCTAGCCGAATTGCCTTCTTCGTGTTACACTTGCCCATAGTTAAAAAAAGGTTTTTATTTATCAAAGTATTATCTGATTTTTTTTTTATAATTTTGAATCAGCATTCTAAATTATTGTGTTCAGTCAATGCACATTCTTTACATCTTCCTTGTGAAAAAAAATGACATCAAAACAAGTGTTAGGTAATTAAATATTTATAGCTTCATAAAAATTAATTCGACACAAAAATGTTATGAGCAAAAGCTAGACCTATAAAATTGGCATACTCGGCAGTTGTAAATACATACCAATCTACCTAGTTTGCTATCTTTCCGGATGCTTTATTGAAAGTAAACGCTCAGTTATACCATTACAACAGTGATTCCTGCAATTAAGGACGTGTTCCGAATTGCACCTTACGTATTCATTTAATAGTAAAAATAGTTAGTGTGCGTGCAATTAAATCCCATATTAAGTTGTTGGAATATAAAGATTGTGAACTAATGACCGCGTTTAAGAACCGAACTGTTCGCAATTAGAAAAAAAGATTATCTTGTAACTATATCTAAATGGTTTGGAAGTGATTATAGTTATTAATAATATTTCGATATTTTGAAACAGTGTCAGTAAAAGAAAGAGTAAAAATGGAGTAACGTGATCTACATTTTAATCATAGGTGTATGTATTTAACATAAAAAGAATTGCTTCATGTGCATAATTGGAACTATTGGTACTGCATTACTAAACCGTTTGTAGTAACTATCTTTTTCTAACAATTTCTGCCAGGTTATCTTGCAGTGTTGCTTACCACCATGATAAAAGTAACAACACAGATATAATATCGAAAAATACTGAATCCAAATCTGGTGGATGCGCCTGCAAAACCTAGTTTGTTTTATTTTAGATTACTAAATGCAGGTTGTCCTAATTAACACATTCTTTGTAGGAATCTCGCAAATGAAGGCAGCTGCGTTTTCTCATCAGTCAATCATGTTCTCATTTTTTTTCCCAAAAGTAAACAAAGAAATTTTTTTTATGAAAACCTACTGGTTTTAAAGTCATTTGAGTTCTACGAGAAATTAAACATAATTTTGGCATCTCTTATACGTGAAATGAGCTGTATAAGAAAAATGGGGCACGTGGCGTTCACTGATATCAAATCTGATCGAAATTATGAGCGCATTGATTGAAACATCTTCAATTCTTTTTAATAATCTAGTCTATAGTTGCGAACGTACACACGATCTGGTAAATTCCACGTAAATGGAATAAATTAAGAATAGCGTACTTGTGTGCATTTAACGCACGGTTGCTGTACTACCTACTTCTATTGCACGATGGACGGACACAAAAGTGAGGAAATAAGTGCGAGATTTAAAAAAGAAATATGTAAGTCTGTGGGTGTAGGTCAGTTTAGCTAAAATATTTTCGACTTCCGGTAATGTTCTTTTATACCGGTAGTAGTTGTCAAGTTTGTTATTGCAAAGGGAACCTAGTATTTTTATTTCAAATTTGGAATCCACTCTGAATTTTATGTCAAGTTTATCTAAGATGCCATGCACCTAATGTTTATGCTTTACAAGATATTCGCTTTCTTTAAATAATTTTATGTTATTGTGGTTTATTAACTTTTAAGTTGCTTGCAGTTGGTACAGTGGAATTGTTTCATTTTTATTTGTAAATAAGATCCATCAAATGGGATATCTATTTCCAACAATAAAATTAAGAAACTTTAAACTGACTGCCGAAAGAGAGGACGCAAAATAAAAGATCTTCAATTTGTGATATGTAACTCATTTTGTTTTAAATAGCAATCCCTAACTTTCTTTGCGCCGATCAATTGTTCGTCGACAACACGCGCACTCAGAAAAGTTACTGTGTTGAATTAGCGAAATGCTCTTTGTTTTTTTTTTGGTTATTATGATCAAAATTTGAGTTAAACCAAAGCAATTTCTCGGGTTCTATAAAGAAAGAATTTAGCTTGAATCTGTTTAGTTTCAGCTTGTTTCGATTAACAATGAAAATGGTTCCTAATATTACTAGAAAGTTAACATATCAAAGTTTTCTCCATTAAACTAAAAATACGGTTGGATAGAGAAATCAGAAGCATTAAATCAAATTAGGTGGATTGTGGAAACTGAAGAATTGATGTACTATCATAGTAGCACATCTATTTTCAGTGGCGTAGCACAAAATCTTGGGCCCCCACCGCAGAAGTTTGTTTAGGGCTCCTTACCTACCGCTGTATATTTGCTACCAATAATATCTGAGGCGCCTCAGACGGCTGGTTGCGAAGGTGTATTTTACGCCACTGTCTATTTTGTAGCTGCTTTCTCTATATATAATACAGCAAACACGTTAAATATTTACGTGTATTAGAGAAGTTGTCCCATAGATGGCGCTTCTCCTATTTCATTCCAGTAACAGAACATATTTAGCAGAAATAGCAAAGTATATACGATTATAAATTATTAATAAATTAATTTATCAGACAAATACCTAACAGGAGCTGTGAAAAACGGCTTTTGACATTTATACGTATTTTTCGACGGACCATTGATTGGCGCAGAGAAAGTTAGGGGTTGCTATTTAAAAAAAAATCTGAGTTACCACAAATCGAAGATTCTCTTCCTGCACTCACTTTAATATTTCTTGATTTTATTGTTGGAAATCGATGACTCATTTTGTAGATATTATTTACAAATAAAAATTAATAAAAAACCCTTGTACCGTATAACTTTAACGTTTGTGAACCACTACATAACACAAAATTTCAAATTCAGTTGAAAAAAAGTGAATATCTTGTAAAGCATAATCATTAGGTGCATGGTATGTTACGTAAACTTCAGAATAGAATCCAAATTTCAAATAAAAACACTACTTTGCATTTGCAATAACAAAGTTGACAACTACTTCTGGTATAAGGGAACATTTTTATATTAATAATATTTTAGCTAAACTGACCAACACCCACAGACTTAAATGTCGCACTTATTTATTTTTCCATATATTTTTAATGGAAGCTCGTCGTGACACACACTGTATACGTATATACATCCATAAGTTAATCCACTTACATTAAATTTTAAACACAGGAAAAATAACAAAAAGAAAAAGAGTGTGAACCAAAAATGCTGCCCGTATTTGCCAGAATTGGACGGAAAACACTTTCATATATTCTCGTATAATTATGTAATATTTTTTTTATTATATCTTACTTTAATTAACATAACTTACAACATTAAATTTATGGACGTTTTCCGAAAAGGAATTACTCAAGTTAGAGTACTAAACAATTAATAGAACAGTGGCAATACAACAAAAATCTACTTTGCAAATTGTAGTTAATTTCTAAGATATTCTTCAAAATTAAAAAAAGATACATACTTGAAAAAGTTATGCTGAAGATGATGAAACAGCCGTAGCATAATTAATAATGAAAAATGCAAGTCATGCAATTAGACGACTTAAAGCAATAGTCGAAAGCAAAAAACCTAATAGGTTCAACATTAAATGAACTAGCTGCATTTAGTACCCTAAATTATGCAAAGAGGAATAATTTATGTAATTGCTTTCCTATGTCACTTCCTACCTCAAACGTTTTACTAGACGATTAACATGCAGTAGCGTATCGCAGTAGCTAGTATACGAAATTTTTTTTCTTGAAACCTATACATATTTTTTGTGTCATTCTGTCTTTATACACGGGGTATTCCACGTAACTGGTTTATGATGTTCTATTATTTACTTATATTTGAGATTTTGGAACCAATCTGTTCGATTGGAACTATAAATGCAAAATACCTTAACCAAAATATCACTTCCGGTTGACCGGAAATGGATGTCAACTTTCTTATTTTAAATAGAATAATATAATTTTTTATTCATTTTTGGATTCTACAATTGTAAATACGTCAGTTTTCATTAGCTATTCCTAGAGCTACATGTTGCCGTTTTTGAGTTATTTAAGTTTTTCTTTTTTTTTAGTCATAATCATTGCATCATTGAGAAATTAATATCTCGGTTAATACTGCAAGTAGAGACTCCAAATCTGCTATGTTATGAATGTAGATATTACTCTAAGAAACGGTAAGCACACTTTACAGTCTAACATATAGGGTGTTCAAAACTGAGGAACAAAGTGACATATTTTCAAATGCAGAAAACTCATTTTTTTTTAAACAGAACACCCTGTATTTTAATTCGGAATTAGGAAGTAAATATCGTCCCCTATCGCTTTATATGAGCATTCCCTATACCTATCTTTAATAGATTTTGAGATATGAGCGACTTTTTGTTAAACAGACTAAGTAGCCCTATGCCCTATCTTTAAAGTTTGTAGCTGGTTCTGAAAAGGATTCACGTCACATTCATGTATTATTTTTGAATAACCATACAAGAATGTCTGTTCGAATAGTCATTTCTATTAATATTGCGTTGTACGAAAGTGTAATTACAATGATATACATAAACACTTTTGGTTAGTCAAATGAATTTGACATTAATCCATTCAGAGCCAGCTACAAACACGCAAAGATAGGGCTACCTTAGTCTGTTTAACAAAAGTCGTTCATATCTCAAAATCTATTAAAGATAGGTATAGGAATGCTCATATAAAGCGATAGGGGACGATATTTACTTCCTAATTCCGAATTAAAATAAAGGGTGTTCTATTTAAAAAAAAAATGAGTTTTCTGCATTTGAAAATATGTCACTTTGTTCCTCAGTTTTGAACAGCCTGTATGTTAGAATGTAAAGTGTGCTTACCGTTTCTTAGAGTAATATCTACATTCATAACATAGCAAATTTGGAGTCTCTACTTGCAGTATTAACCGAGATATTAATTTATCAATGATGCAATGATTATGACTAAAAAAAAAAGAAAAACTTAAATAACTCAAAAAACGGCAACATGTAGCTATAGGAATAGCTAATGAAAACTGACGTATTTATAGTTGTAGAATCCAAAAATGAATAAAAAATTATATCATTCTATTTAAAATAAGAAAGTTGACATCCATTTCCGGTCAACGAACGTTGCGATTCCCATGATTTGATGCTACCAAACGTGCTTTGTGAGTTATTTATGCAGACAAGCGGCGAACTGGAGCCACATCTAGATTGGCCCCGACTTTTAGGAGTTTTTTTTTGGTGCCCGCGCGGAGCTAGCGGAAGAGTGGTTGCTAAATTGCATTGGAGTGGGGCCAGCCGTTTCGTGGCCCGCTGTACGGACTTCGGTTTAAATACTTACCCACAATAAAAATTGGGTTCAAGAATTTTAATATTTATTAATTATAGTAATAAAGTGTAGTATTATTCTAGGATGACATCACAATTTAATAACCATAGTATTTCAAATCAAAATGAACTACCATTCATATCTTTCTTAGGGTAAAAATTATGAAAACGAAATAATAAATATAACAAGAAAGTTATTCTGAAAAATACATCATAATAGTGTTTTAAGTAAAAAAAAACAAGCCATTTGCTTAGGTAAACAAGCAATGAAAATAAAAATTGTGTTTCCCTTTCTTTGTATGAAATACGTGGGGTTATACATGAAATATCCATTATATTTTACTCGACGATCTTCCCTTAAATAACTCATATGCTCTGTGTTGTGTTATGTTTTCGTCGATATAAAATCGCAAGAACACCTGAACTTGTACTTACGTGTAGTTTAAAAACTAAATATATGCATTTCTGAAGGAAATACGTTAGTATTTATATTTACGTAGATAAGTATTCCCGATAAGAACTTAATGTATTTTTCATTTTAAAATGTCTTCTAAATTTGTCTACATTCAGTTTTGTGTATTATTTTAGATACCAATAAAGGAGGTAATAAATTACTGCCAGCTGAATTAAACTGATTCAAAACTTTGTAAAATTAATACAAAAAAAATCGAAGAGAGAGGGGGGGAGTTGGTCGGAGATTGGCCCTTCATACATCTTTAACTATACTATTTAACTGTATTGACTTTCAATTTGATGATTTTTGCCTATCATAAGTAAAAAAATCTCAAAAATTATTACTTGTATAATGCGTTTAATTAAGAATAAGATGCCAACAAGTATTATTAATCTTACGTTCAGGAAATATTGCCTATATTTTAAATAGTGTTTAGTTAATTAAGAATCATCATTGGAGTAGAAGTAATGTGGATTCATATTGAACAGGATAAACAGGACAAAAAAAGGGTTTAATCTACAATTGCCAATATTTTATTCAGATTACCGGTTTCGCGTTATAACATAACGCATCACCAGACCTTAATGGCAATTATTACAAAGAGTTGTTTAATAGGATAGAACAAACATAGTACAAAAAAAATTAAAATTATGGAATTGTAACGTGATAAAATCAAAAGTATAAACTTGTTGTTAAAATAAATTTTGTTAAATAAGAATCTTTAGTGCTCGAAATACTAAATAAATTTATATTATTAAATAAGAATCTTTAGTATTTCAAGTACTAAAGATTCTTATTTAATAAAATTTATTTTAACAACAAGTTTAAACTTTTGATTTTATCACGTTACAATTTAATAATTTTAATTTTTTTTTACTATGTTACAACTCTTTGTAATAATTGCTATTAAGGTCTGGTGATGTGTTATGTTATAACGCGAAACCGGTAATCTGAATAAAATATTGGTAATTGTGGATTAAACCCTTTTTTGCTCTTGTTTATCCTGTTTAATTATGAAACAGTTGACTCAATTATTTTTCTCTTTACTCTGCCAGTTTTATTTTTAAGATTGCTCTTACATTTACAAGAGTTTTTAAACAATAGAATGAATAATTTTTCATTGTTTTGGATATATTTATTTAGTTTTCCTTTCATCTGAAAATCTGTAGTCGTCTCGTCTAAGATTAGACATTTAGAATGGTTGCCTAATATTAAATTTAATGCTAATTCATTAGTTATCTTTATGATTCAGTGAAAGTAGATATTGTGTCACATATAATTTATGTAAAAAAACATATAAATTGATAACATTGCAGTTAAAATATTACCAAACATTGACTAATTAACTTTTATCTTAATTATCCAATTTGTATTCTTCTAATATCCCTTTCGGATATCTCTCTTTTCTGTCAAATCTCGCCTAATTTTCATCAAGACAAATTTCGAATCTATAGAACGATAGTAAAAGTCTGCTGCATAATTTACGTCCTTGATTTTTAGCATTTTGCGCGCGGTATCTGTTGAATACATTTTATTTGACGTTTGCCGCGAGAGTTAACAAAAAAAAAATATTACGTATTTGCCATTCGAAGAAGTTACTTCGCGGAAAGTGCTGCAGGGTGCAATGAGTTCATTTTTCATTTAATCCCCACAAAAATACCATCGACAACTTTCTCTTATTAAACCACTGGCTTCATGTTGTTGATTTAATTGCTAGTCGTGCCTTTGATTGTCTTTTCGTTCGAATCTGGAACGTCCACGTTTTTTATACTCCCCTTTTAGACATTTCTGTACTTATGTATGTCCCTGTAATCGGTAGCAATTTCCTTTTACGTTTACTTGAAGAAAGTGGAAGGAAAGTAAGGAGAAGTAGTGTTATGGTTTTGGTATTTGCATAGCAGAATTTCCGAAAGCATACCAGCCTTAATCGGATTTGCGACGCAGACTTTTAGTGTAAATACCAACATTATAGCATTTCTCTTTTAGTTTTAATCTTATAGAAATCATTTCAGTATCAACACGTGCTCGTTGAAATGTGTATTTACCCACGATCATGATTGCAATTTTAGCATGGGAAAAAATGAAGAACTAAATAAAAGCAAAGCTAGATGACTGTTACAATTTACTTGTTGTAATTTGTCAATTAAATGTAATTATTGCTTGATGATATTTGCCTTACTAAAGAAAATCTGATGAATATAGAAAATATTTGCTTTACTTGTTATCACTATCATTTTATATAATTATTAAAACAGTACTTAATAACTTAATTGTTAAAGTAACTCAGCCTAATATATCTGAATTATAATTCGATAATTATCCACTGTAGTCTAAACCATCCAGAAGAAAGAAACAAACTTTTCACTTTAGCAGAGACTTCAATAGTGAAAATGTTAATACTTGTACTCAACCGAAATATAAAAATTTTATTAACATCTTTTTATATTATTTTGAGGAATGTTTTCCAGTGAAAAAATATGCTGTAACCAACACATCGAAAAATAAGTGGATGACTCCTGAATTAATATAAATGTCTAAGTTTCATAAAGACTTATATGATTTATATAAATCTAGTAATAGTAAGGAACTGTGGGACTGCTATAAAATAAAAAAGAAAGAGTATCATGTCAGTTTCGTTATATCTAAAGAGAATATAATGAGAACTATATTATGAAGTCACAAAATCGGTCTAAAGCTGGGTGGCAAATTATTAACTGCCAGAATGAACTAAAGCGGGGGTATGAAATTGTTTTAAAAGATAATGACATTGAAATTAAAGATCAAATTATCGTATGTAATATGTTTTCTAATTTTTTTAGTAGTTTCAGTAATGTATTAAAGAAAAACAAGCCTTGCAAAGTGGTGAGAAATGAATCCAGCTTATTTCTATGTTCTGTTGACTGTAATGAAATAGAAAATGTAATCAAATCCCACCTAAATTATCATCAGGAGTGGATAATATGCCCAGGAAAATATTAAAGCTTCCATACAAACATATTTCTTTGCTCTTGAGTAATATAATTAAATCTGTTTAGCAGAGGTTCCTTAAAGATAGCTAAAATTCATCCTATTCACAAGACAGGAAACACGCAGGATATCGAAAATTATCATCCAATTTCATTATTACCTTCTTTCTCGAAAATCTTTGAAAAAAAAATATATAACAGATCACTAACCTTCTATCAGAAATATATCATAGTTAACAATCAATATGGTTTTTTACCGAGTAAATCTTGTGAAGATGCGGTTTGTGATTCGTTATCTGTCATACTGGACAATCTCAATAAAGGACATTATGTTTGCAGCGTATATTTTCACCTTACTAAGCTTTTGATGTGATAAATCACGATTTGTTGCTGAAGAAGTTGGAATTGTACGGCGGCGTACGGGGAGTATCATTAGAAATTTTTCAGATCTTATTTGACTAAACGTAAACAAATTGTTCAAGTTCCTGCCATAGTTAATAATATTCACACTAAAATTAGTAGGGAATATACAAAAGTCAACCAAGGTGTCCCACAAGGGTCCATACATGATCCATTATAATTTCTTACCTTTGTAAATGATCTGTTTCTTTCGGTAAATACGGGTAAGCTATATCAGTATGCCGATAATACGTCGTGCATAGTGGTGGGCGACCCTTTGGATAGTTTGTCGATAAAAGTAAATAAAGTAGTACATTGTATGATTACTTGGTGTCATGAAAATCTTTTGTGCGGTATATCAACTGCGAAATACCGTGAGCTTAGGTACCGGTACTGCGAACATTCTACTTTGCGTATGTGCAATCACATATGAGGTATGGTTTATTGGCTTGGGATTGTAGTACGTTATCGAAAAAACATTTTTGCATTACAGAAAAAATAATACTGTAACGAGCCCAATTTTAGACTGGTGTTTTCGTTAGGCGCTTTTGGATGACGCTAGCGGAGCAGTACAGGGAACTGCGTACGAAGGTTCGATGAAGGAATGGCAGAGGGCAGTAGCGGGCTGAAGTTTGTTGATTGTTTTTCTCAATCTCGAAGCACGCACTAGATATTTCCGGTATATTCTAGGGCCCAGTGGGAGATATGAATATCGCGCTGTTATTGGCCGCAGTCAGTTAGTCGGTGCCAGTTGAGTCGTGCGAGTAAGCGGACAGCGAGTCGAGATAAATACGTGCGAAATAAATATCCGTGGATATAAATCCTTTACATAAATTGAGATGTTGAAATTGAATTAAATCAAAAGCTAAAATTTTATGTTTAATTCAATTTCAACATTTATACACCAATCCCCTGGGACATTATACACTAATAAATGGACATATTAGTCATTTACGTGATTAATTAATAAGTATTTTTATAGTAATTAGAGAGTAATTTAATTAGTAATGTTTATTTGATGTTATTTAGTAGATTTTTAGTAGACTTTAAGTGTGTAAATAAATCAAGTTAATTTAAATACATCGCTGTTTTTTTTTTTAAACCCCTACAGCGTTTTAATATAGAAAAACGTCACAATACGTTATATGCTATTCCTTTCATCTAGAACGTCCTGCAAGGAGTATTTCAAGAAACTAAATATTTTAACATTACCGTCATTGCTAATTTATGAACTAAATAAATACTATCATAAAAATTCCACCCAATTTCGAACCAACGCTGCAGTGTCTAAATGAACTATGCAAACTAGGAGCGATCTATCGGTGCCGCTCAACCGCTTCAGGTTGTACGAAAAAGGTTCATATTACGCAGCCATAACTGCGTACAATGCTTTAGCGTCACATTTGAAACAGGCGACAATTGATAAAGACATTACTGGGCCATAAAACAATATTTGATACATAAATCTTATATAGCTTAAATGATTTCTTATTGCATCGTAGTTTCTCCATTCCCGGTGACATTTTTTTGTTTATTTTTATGATCTGTTATTATTTTGAATGCTCATGAAATTATTGATGTATATTATATTGTATTCGATTTTAAGTGAATTATTGTTATTATTATATCTTCAAATATTCAATAGTAACTAGTAGAGCTCTAAGAGCAACTATTTTTGTGACAATTTACTTATAAAAAATGCGCTAAGAACACGAAAAAAATAATAAATAGTACTAGGGTGAAGTCAACACAGGTGTTTTATAAATGAATATTATTATATCTCAGCGACATTTCGTTCGATCCAGCACAAATATCATACGCTAAATAAAACATTTTTCGTGTGTGTGAATTTGTCGTGCCTATAAGCCAAACCGAAGCCGGGAATTTTTCATCTATGCAATCTACCGCTGAATTCCTATAGCGAATGGACTGCAAATGTGTGCCAGATTTATTTTTGATTGAATAGGAATAAATTAGTAAATAATAACTTTGACAACAGCCAACCTCCGTTGCTTGGGTGAAACCTTAATATTATACAGGTGTCCTGCAGTCAGGTGGCCAAGCTTAAGGTAGAGATACCTGACATAATTCTGAATAAAATATCTTATTTATTCATGAACCTTGGTCCGCAAATGATTTGTTACGGATATACAGACCAGCTTTGATAAGGATACTATTGTATCTCGGTAAGTATAGGAGATATACAGTCGGTTAAATAAATAAAAAATTGTGTTAGAGACTAATGAAATACATAAAAAAAATAACAGTTTTCGAATGTTTCCGAAGATACACGAAAACTATTTGGTATTTTTGTGTTTTTGTCATAGGGTATTGGGTTTTGAAGATAGGAAAAAAGTGTATTAAGGTTTTTTTTTTTGTAGAAAATAACTTGGCTATACAACACTTAATTTTATTCTTTGAATGGTCTGTTCCAGTAGTTTCTAGTGTTCTTAATGACTGTTGCATATCTTCATTCATTATAAAGCACCTGAAGAATGCGCTTTACCGAAACCGGTGGTGCAGAATGTATAATTATTAAATGCAGTAAATAAAAATTACCATTAAAATAATAACTGGGAATAATTTTCTTTACCTATTTTAAAAGGTGGAACACTTGGCAACAAGGTACACTGTAAACCAACAAACAGAGATCGCTACCTCCATTACAACTCCAACCGCCATCCAAGACAGAAAGGGCGGTGATCAAAACATTACTGCATCGTGCTTCGCAAATCTGTGAAGCGCAAGACCTAGCCGAGAATTACAGCACCTGGATCAAGGTCTACAAGCCGATGGGTATGAGAATCAACTGAGAAGGAGGGCAATGCGGCCAAGTAACACAAAATGGACCGCTAACAGATACCATGCTCCTGAGGGTTGGTATACACTGGCACCATGAAACGCTTTAACACCAGTCTGAAAGAGCATAAGCGAAATTGACATGAACAAAGAAATCCGCAGTAGCCGAACACTGGCTCCAAGGCCGGAATCACGAAATTAATTTTGCAGGCACTGAGGTTGTTTGTGTCCACGGTTTCTCACTACCATACTCGCCTTAGCACCCAGAAAACTTTAATCGGAATGAGGAAAATCTGCCCATTGACAAGGTCTGATAGCCGAAGCAACTAGGCAGAACGAGAGACACTGCTTGAAAAGTATAAAACAGCCGAACATCAAACACTGACTCTTTCGACGACGAGCTTCCTAGAAGAACACTTAGACCTCGCTGCTGAAGATGTTTACCGCAGTTGTAAACGAAACGCCCGGAAGAAATTCCCACCGACCACGGATGGTGAGCAGGAGTTTCCTCCGCATTCCTGCACAGGGGAGAGTTCACTAGCCCCACGTGGTACATGTGTTTATTTAGTGCGCAGTGCCCAGTTAAGATTCATGTGAGTAATCTCAATCTGTTCCTGCTCATAAAGACTGCCTTACGGAGTCAGCGAAACTAATTTCCTTGAAAATTAGCTCCCATGTAATCATACGCGGCCGCGGCAACTAAAGCTAAGCGAAGCGGAGTTAGGCTAGCGAAGATATAGAACATAATTTATTTTCGTTTGGTTTAGCTCTGTTCTGATTGGAGCGAATTCAGCGCTGGTGCAGTTCAGTTTGAAATGCGCACTTGTCGTAACTTGTGTCGTCAAAATTACATGCTGGAAAAGAAACAATGGTTGCAAAATCTGGGCAAACGCAAGAAAAAGTAATTGAAACTGTTCGGGAATATGAAGTGCTTCATAAATTTGCTTTTAATTATCTATAGAGATCATTGCATGTAATTCAAAGAACTGAACACGTGCATTCTGAAGTAATATCTAAATTTTTCTTCATTTAGTTCATTAATTAATCTGTGAAATTCCCATTTTTCCAATTTCATGTATCCCCTCATCCAGAATTTCCTTTTTTTTAGTTCTGTACATAATAGCAACTGCTCATCTTCCAATGCATCATCAGACTCC
Organism: Protaetia brevitarsis; assembly: GCA_004143645.1. Classification (NCBI taxonomy): domain Eukaryota; kingdom Metazoa; phylum Arthropoda; class Insecta; order Coleoptera; family Scarabaeidae; genus Protaetia; species Protaetia brevitarsis. Next base: position 1,468,990 of record RXPK01000052.1, on the reverse strand, counting down.
GATTCGGAAATTAATTTCATTAACACTGATTTAAGTAATTGACTCATGTTATGAACCTATCCAAAACTGCGACCTACGTCTTTCTTCTGCTCTTCCAAACTAACATATAAATCGCGCGCACACCGCTTTTAATGGCCGCGGTCCATTCGTTTCGTCTAGATTAGTTTCGTTTCTCTAAGCGTCGCTTCGCGCGCAGTGGCCCCGCGCCTTTATCATTATCTGTTATATTGAGTAAAATGGCATAAATCTGTTGGTGTAGATCCCCTTCATAGAAATCCATGTTGACTTTGGTCAATAACGCCGTAAATATGCCACCAATTTGACACACAACTAATACATTCATAATCAGTAATGCTATATCCAGCTATTTTACGCGGTTTCTTAAGTAGTAACTGTAAATGAGTTATTTGTCATTTGATGTTTTAACAAATACTACTCGCTGTGAAAGAGAAAGGATGAGGTTTCAGGTAGATTTCGCTGTTGCGAAAGTTTGTGTAAAACTAACTGTTCATTATGCAATTGCGATAATTTGTTAAGATCTTTCAGACAGAAAATGAAATGTATACATTCGTCTTCTGATGTAATATAATTGCTGTTAAGTGTATTGATTCAAATGAACGCTTTCAACTACATTTTAATAAATGTTAAAACCAATTACTTTATCTAGATATTGTTCAAACTACAGCATTTAAATGTTGCAATTGCTGTTAGCAGATTGACTTTCAAAGAAACCATTTATTAACTTTTTTATTTGAAATGATGGATTAATATTTTCCGAGGCAAAGTTGATGGAAATGACTTAATTAAAAAACTTCACAAATAACTTCTTTATAGTACTGTTACGACTGCAATTTAAGAATTTTGTATAAAAAATAGTACAATGTTTTTCTGATGAAATAGCCAATACACATATATATTTTATAGGCGAAATATACAATATACAAGAAGATTTCAACAAGTTAAATTTTTTTATCGGATATTAGGTATCAATTAAGTACGTAGAAGTCAAATACAAACTGTTTGATTCATTTTATTAGTTTTACAAAGCTTTGAATCAGTTTAGCTCAGCTTGCAGTAATTTATTACCTTACTGTGTGCTAAGGGCCATTACTACAATCGCGATTTTTGTGTTAACCAAAGTAAGCCGGTAGAATATCAAAGGTGTCGTAAATGTGTACAACTTCGATATATTTTTTTTTTTTTTTTTATGAATGGAATGTCATGTTTTGTTCCTTTAAAAACCGTATTTGTGTATGCCGGCATATAAATATAAACAACGCTCGATTTTTCGGAAATTGTTGCCTGGAATGTGTTTTACATTTCAAAGTAGACATACCATTTGCCCACGTCGACATTTTAGGGAGACGTGAATTTTGTATTTCACTGTACTCAAGGATATAAATGTTAAATTAAAAACTTAGAAAATGTTACGAAATTTTAAATCATAAATCATCGTGTTCTCGTAAGGGTAATTCTAGTGTACCGCAAAATCGAATACAATTTATGATTGTGTTTAATAAATATCGAATTTTTGTCAACTCCAGATGTGAAGTCCATAATACCGTCCATCGCCCATGTTAATTCTCCGCCGAATAAAACGCAAGGAAAGCAAAAAACAGGTTGCTTTTGGTTGTAACCACAAATGCAGTCGTTTTTTAAGTAAATGTTTCTATTAAATTTTAGAAGCAGACGGACAAACTTTTTGAGTTTTTGAAATGTTCAAATCCGGTAGCGGCCATCCTCATTGTTTTATTTCGGTTTTTTCCTAGGGAATACGAAGAAAATGCTTTATTAATAGGTTACGGATGCTGTTCGTTGTAACATAAAATAACAAACACACACGCATACATGGCACAACACAGAAAAAAAAACACAATAAAGAATAACGAGGTTGTTGGCCTGATACTCACTAGCGTCTTTCCTATACTGATGACGCGCTAAGACTGCATCATGACTAACTACCGCGTGACTCGATCAACCAACGGACAGCGGGCCAAGACGCGGCTGGCCCCACTTCAATGTAATTTTTGCCGTGTAGGTCGACACCCTTTCTTCCACTAGCTCTCCGCGCAGGCCTCCAAACGTCTGAAATCGGTGCTAATCTAAACGTGGCTCCTCGCTCGCCGCTTGTCTGCATAAATAAATACAAAGTGTGTTTCGTCGAATGAAATCATGGGAATCGCAATGTTCGTTCTGTATTTATATATCTGTGTACGTGTATTTATTGGTATTTTACAGAAAATAAAAGTTCCCACCACATGCTTAACACCCGATATCGTTTGAACATTGGCATCGGCGTGTATTGCAAGGCCATCTTATGCACTGTATAAGATCCTTATGCTAAAATTAAATTTTATCGGCTACGATATAATAAAACAAGAAAAAGTAAGATCAAAACTAACGGTGACATATCGTGCCCTTTTCTTGTGAGTCCACCTGGTATTCGATAGGTACACAGTGACCGGCAGAAAGTGCGCAGCATATGGGAATTTTTTTTTGTCTTTGAGTTTAGCGAATCTTTTTTTGTAAATCACCTCCGCATGTTTTTAAACTAAAATACCACTTAACAAATCTGCCGAGAATCTAACTGTATAGGCACAGTCAAAAATATAAAATTACGCTAAGAGTAAAGTACCTCAGTTTTTGGATTTAGAGAATTCTTCCATTAAGAAATGTTGTTCCAAATTCAACTCTATATCTAAATATGAAATTGCCCTTAATTTTAAGCAAGAAGTGAAATTAATCGTTTTTTCGGAATTACCCTGTGTAAAAAAATGATCGGGGTCATACATCTGTCATATCATATTCCGTATGTACGCTCTAAGAGAAAATCATGCATACTATGTCAAAATTAGTTTCAAAAATATTATAGCCTTGAAAAGAAAAACTTGAAAATGGATTATTATTTTTGCTGCACACCTTGATTTGTTTTCAAATGAAACAAAATAATTACTTTTAATTGAAATTTTAGTGTTTAGTAATTGTTAGAAAGTTACAATTAGTTTCCTTCCTCTTTCTTTTTTTTTTGCAGGTCTTAATGTCAATCACCACAAGTAAAAGAAAAAATAAAACACAATGCTTTTTCAATAATGTCAACAACAGATGTTAATTGACGTAAAGAATAAATATTGAACTTTTACATGTCGTCTTACGCTTGGTAAACATTTTATCCATTTAGTATTAAATTCTATTAACAATGTTCCGTAAAAACACAGGATTAATTTTCCGATACTAATTACATTACATTTTCTAAATGGTCGAAATTTGTAAATGTTGTTCATTATGCAGCCCTAAAAAAAAAAAATTCATTGGGGATAGGTTTGACGATCTCGGAGGTCAGGAACTTTTTGAATAACTTCGAAGAGGAAAAGAAAGAACTATTTAGTAGCATTGGGGCAAACAAAGATTGGAAATGTGTTCTATGTTGTAATTAATTGTTTTACTTCAAAAAAAATCTTCATATTTCGCTATAGTGTTGAATTTGGAACAGCATTTATTAATAAAAGAATCTTCTAAACCCAAAAGCTGAGATACTTTACTCTTAGCGTAGTTTCATATTTTTGACCTTCCCTCTTGTACAATTAAATTTTCGGCAGGTTTAATGAGTTTTATTTCAGTTTAGGACATGCAGAGGTGATATGTAAGAAAAAAAGATTTATTAAATTCAAAGGCAAAAAAAAAATATCATATGCTGCGCAGTTTCTGTCGGTCACTGTATAATATTATAACCGGAGTGTAAAAAAAATGAAATAATTAGCTATTATTTGCGGAGATTTAATAAGCTGCATATCTATTTTAATTATTGCATATGGGCTATTATGCTGTAGCATTGCTTTTAAGTGGATGTACCTACAATATATGTTTTAACAATATGTCAATAACTAGGGCTGTCGAAACCCGTCTTTTCCAGGAGTCGGGCACCCGTTTAGTGCACTAACCGGTTCTGAGTTACTCGAAATCGACTTTTAGTCGAACCGGGTATTACCCGAAATCGAGCTTTATCCGGGTGCCAACTACTAGAGGAAGTGGTCATTGGACTTGAGGCAGGCGACACAATAGTCGGTACTTTTATGGATTTGCCAAAGGCTTTCGACCGTGTACATCACCAAGTCCTGCTTGAAAAGCTAGATATAGTTGGTTTTCGGGGATTGCCTTTGAGATGGATAAATTCGTACCTCTCCAACAGACGTTAGTCTGTGATCGGTCACGACGAGGCAGGTAATGAAAGTCGATCAGAATAGGAATCTACGGCATGCGGAGTCCCGCAAGGCTCAATTCTTGGCCTCTTGTTATTTTTATTATATGTTAATGATTTACTTGTTGTTGTTCCTGACCTAGTAATGTTTGCAGATGACACGACGACTGTTACTCGCGCGAAGGACAGCTCAGCGGTTGTGAAAATTTTAGAAGCTAATTTAAGACTGCTAGATGAATGGTTTGTGTATCACAATTTAAAAGTCAATATTAACAAAACTAAATTAATAGCATTTTCTAACAACGTTAAGACACCTAGTGTTAAATTTAATGACAATACACTTACCTGTTCCAACAGCACGATTTTCCTGGGCTACAAATTCGATTCCGAGCTTTCCTGGAAGTCGCACGTCGAGTACATTTTAGGGAAGCTGTGTAGTGCGTGTTATAGTTTGAGGGATATCCAGGACCGTCAACATTGAAGCTGCTCTTGTAGCATATAACGCAAACGTTTATTCTTGGTTGAAATACGGCGTCATTTTCTGGGGGGAACTCTGTCGAAGCGGAGAAATTGTTCATCCTGTAGAAGGCCTGCATGAGAGCGATGTTTGGCATGGGTCGTCGAGATTCCTAAAGAGACTTTTCAGTCATTTAAAATTCTTACATTACCATCAATTTACATTCTTGAATGTGCTCTCTTTACAAAAAATAACTGCAATGACTTTTTCAAAAAAATACCCATGATTATAACACCAGAGGCATAGTAAATAATTTTCTATTACCACCGGCGACACATTTAACAAAACTTCAAAGAACAGCACTATACCAATGTATTAAGATACATACCAACTCACATAAAAAACTTACCGTTTAGGCAATTTAAAAACAAATTGAAGGCTCACTTGTAATTTATCACTTTGTACAAAGTTGAGGATTTCTGTACGATTAAAATGATTTGATGTTGTAATGTTTTAATATGTTGTAAATGTTTCATATTACATATATTTATATACGAATGCTTTATATACACTGTTGAAAATTTTAACACTTTTTTCACTAATTTAATAGTCAGGAGAGGTTCATACTCTTTTCGTGTTATTTTGTCGAGAACTATAGAAGTTTAAATTTGACGAGCAAAGATAGTCAAGTATTGTCTATTGCTAAGGGGTTATTTTGTCCAACTGACACGTGGAATTATAAAATACTTCTAGTCACATTTTATTTGATCTAGACTAGACAAATTTACTAGCTGTTTAACTAAATGAATGGCGGTCTATTGGGTGATTTAACACCGTTTTCTAAACACGACGTCTTTTAATATGCAACTCTTATTTCTTAGTGCTATAATATTATCTCCTTAAGACGTTTTCTCAATTATAAATATGCAGAACTAGTTATACAAAAGTTTTGGTTTCAACTAAACGTACCAATTTTGAAATGGTTTTTTGAGAACCATTATAAAATTAAGTGAATGTTTATGCTACTTGACTCAAATCTGAACTAATTACGTAAATAGATATTCCTAATACATCTTTAAGATGTTGAAATTTTTTATGCACACTGGAATTAACGTTTAATAAGATAAGGATACACTTTGCAGGTCAGTACACGTTTGGTGGTTTGTTTGGATATGTTAATACACAGAAACAAACCCGAAAACAGATACACTTACAATACACGTGGTGCGTATAATGCAATACTGTATTAGATTAGGTGGGGTTTCTATATTTCTATCCGAAGGAAAAATTTTGATTGGTTGACGCTTCTGAATGTCTAGAAAAATAGTAAATCCTCATATCTGAACAAATAACTCACACGAAATTCTAGTAATTTCTGTTCTATTAAGCACACGTAGTCAACTCGTCTGGTAAAGTTTGTAAAAATCAACACTAAAATATTTGACTAGCACAAAATTAACGCCAACACCGATAATATTTCAACAGTGTATACTTACCTTTATTGACTTGTTCTACACTTTTGTCTATCAACAGAACACAAATATATTATTATTATTATTACCCGAAACCGGGTAGTCCGTAGCCAAAAATTTCGGGCATCCGTGTGCCCGGGCATCTGAAACCAGGTACCCGGTTTTGAGCAACAGCCCTATCAATAACAGTCAAAAGTAACTATATTATCTATATCATATTAAAACGGAAGAGCAAAATCAAAACAAGAACAATTTCCCACACTGAATGAAGAAATTCCCATGTGTTCTCTTTAAGGTAACTTTGCCGGATGACACCTGGGATGTATACACTTGTACATGAGTACCAACATGATTTAGAATCGTGCTTCTTTCGCAATAGCACGAATTCGAAACTTTTAATTTCTTTCGTTCACTTTCTCCATTCATTTAGGGCGGCGACTTCCAATCATGATTTTATGGGTACGTCTCCACATACGTACAACATACGTCCATTCATATTTTTCTTAAATGCAAGCCGACTAGCGAGAAGACCGCTCGCATCGATACGAATAAGGATCGCCATTCGTCTTCGACCAGTCGCAATTTGTTACAGAAATACTTGACGTAGCGAGAGACAAGAGAAAAGTCGAACGTATGTACAGTCAAATACAAAACTGATATCCCCTTAAAGTATTGTTTCTTATTATTTGATGAATATAATGTTTCTCTGTGTTTGCTTAAAATGTGGCCCTTGTTTCATTAAGCGTTAAAACTTTTGTAGAGTGCTGCTTCAGATATGTTTACATTTAAATTAGATATATTATTTTGCTAACAAAGAAATTTTAGGGAGACGTGAATTTTGTATTTCAGTGTACGTGCTCGTGCTTGCCGAGTTGAGATTTCTTTTTCTCGTCAATGGTTCAATGTTAATCTGGGATTGATTTATTACTATTATGCTTACGATAAAATTCGAGACTTGCTTTCCCTTAAGTGATATCGACACCTTCTTTGGATGACATTTATAATGAAATGGTGATTTCTTTGTGTCATGTAGTAGTACATATACATACGTTTCGATTTATTTTTAGTTATCAATAGTGTTGATGTTTGAATGCAAAACATAAACCTCAATCTCATAGTCTGCGCCCAATCGATTAAGCCTCGAATGTTCCAATATTCAGTTAGTTAATTTTCATTTTTATCTAACTCTTCTTGCTTAAATGTCTATGCTATTATCTCAAAACCGCAAACAAACATAATAGGTGGCGGTGGCTATTGCCGGCAGCCGAAAAAGATATCTAAATTTCATTTATTTTATTGAGTAGAGCCGGATGTTACCATATATCCCGTAAAAAAGGTGTTCACGTTATATTTTTCTCTACTTATACCAAACTAGTCGGAAACTTTTTTCTCCTTGCTTCATTTAGCAAGAAGAGTTAGATAAAAATGAAAATTAACTAAACTGAATATTGGAACACAACAGCTGGCGGTGTCTATCGCCGACAGCCGGAAAAAAATCTAAATTCTTTTCATTTATTTTATTGAGTAGAGCCGAATATTACACTATATCCCGCAAAAATTGTGTTCACATCATATTTTTCTTTACTACCAAGCTACGCGGAAACTTTTTTCTCTTGCTGTACGAGCGTGAAGTAGCGCCACGTTCTGAAGATAAGTTTTCCGTAAATAATATCATATCGTATCATTTCAGTACTCTAAATACCATGCTTTCAAATACTTTACTTTACTCCTGATTAGAGTAGGCTGCTTTTTAAGCAAATTCTTCAATAAGATTGGCGACACTGGGTTACTTTTAAATTGTACTTCAAATTGTGACAGCTGTCAGTGACAAACCAAAATTAGAAATGGTTGCAGTTGATTGTATTATTTTATTATAACATAGTTAGAATTACAACACAAAATATTTATTATCCAAAGTTACTTTAGAACTGGTCGAAAATTAGTTAATAGAGAATGGGTTTGTTCTTTTATTTAGTGCAGAATTTCCGGCAACAGTTTCCTAGTCTGTTGTATTAATATATTGAGTTTTTGAAATATCAAAAAGTTTTTAGCAAAAACATGTAATATGTTACTTTGAGAACATGGATGATCGTCCACTAAAGTCCATACGTACCAGAATACAACAAAAAGCCAACTGTGACCAACCTTTAACTGCGTCGCTTCATCCTCCCCTCTCATCGTTGTAAGCCAATGACGTTACATTCATTATCACGCCTCCTTGTTTTTATCTGTATACGCTTATTCATGCATGTAATTATTAAAGCGCGGACAAACGGGTTCGAAGAAGCGGGGAAGCGGAAAACTCAGTGGCGTTGCCTACACGCAGTCTATGCCTAGGAACTTGCATATGTATCTACATACATATGTACCTACATAGTTTACACGAAATCAGTAGAGAATATTATCTAAGGTTCTGTATTCACATGTAAGAGAACTTCATATTTACAAAGGAAAATCTAGAAAGTATTATGTAGTTACCAATTTTAAAAACTTATTAAGTTAGAATGAAAAGTAACAATAATTAACATAATTTAGTGACAAGAGCTTCTCCTGTTTTTGGCCTAGTTGCATCAATATTTTGAATAGAAGTCATGAGGTAGGGGAGTTGATTGGATTTATTAAGTTTTGATACATTTTTTTTTTATAATCGTTTAAATTTAACGTGTCGCTAGATATAGCAAACTTACCATCATTTTCAAATGTATTGTTGTGGGAAAATTAACAATGTTTTGATCATGAATAATACGTGAATTATTTCTCATCAATGATGAAAAGACTTACCAAGATTTTTGTTTATTATTTAAATAGTTAGTGACTCTTGATTGCCTGCTTGTTTTCGATTTTTTTTTTTTTAATAAAATACAAGAAATAGAGAAAATGTCACTATTACCTATTTAAATAAGTATATTTTTAATTTAAAATTTTTAAATAACTATATTTTATCTTGTTACAGTGCTTAAAATGTATTCAAAATACAAATTATTTTAGGAATTCTTACTTTTCAATGAAAGCCTGATTTGAGTGCTGCACAAATATGAATAAACAGCTACATCTAAGACGCCACCAATGCATAGAATATTGTGAAAACACAGCTGCGTTGTGGTTCGTGCCGAACAAACAAGTTATGTATATATGCGTCATCGCTGTGCATTGAAATATTCCTGGTGATTTACGGGCGCATGTACTTTTTATACATGGGTGTGTTTTTCTTACTCGGTCAAAACAACTAGAGGGTTTATACGGGCAATCGGGTAACTTTCTATCGACACCCGTATGTACGTGTATTCGCTGCGAACGCAGACCTCCTTGCTTAAAACAATAAATATATGTGTTTCCACATTCTTTTTATTGCAATATCATTAAAGAATCTGATGTGAAACACTTACGCGAGTTTCCTTACCAGATGTTCTAATTTTGAATATGCTCATTTTGTAAAATATTCGTAGTAACTTTTTTCTTATTGTTAGCATTACTAGAGGATTAATTTTTGTTACAATTTTTTTTACTACATCGAACGTTGCGCATATTGACATTAAGCATAAGAGTAAAACTCTCCTCAGATAACCTTCAGGACAAAAGTGACATAGGCAAATAGAAGCCTGTACCAAATGTAGCAAAAATGTGAATTTCAAAGATAATCGTTAGAGCCGTTTTCGAGAAAATATCAAAAAACCAAAAAATTGGAAGAATAAACTTAGCTAACCCTTAAGCTGTTTTTAACCAAAACTTTGTTGTCACGTCTTCTAAGGATACCTAACGCAAATATCAAATATGAATGCTCTCGAATATTTCGTTCTTAAGATAGAAAAGAAAAAAGAAGGGACATTTTGGGGTGGCTGTAACCCCTGTATATATTTTGGGAAAAAATCCAAAAACACGTAAATTACAGTAGTTTATGGATTAGGCCAGAAAAATATGAATTTCTAATTTACGTGGTGGAGGAATAAAAATTCGTTCTTATTTTAACCCTTAAACCCCACCATGCACCAGTGATGTCCGAAATGTCAAGGGGAACATTTTCTTTTTTAGTTCAGATCGATATCCCTTCTAATTCCAAAGAAATCGTTGAAATTATGTTTTAGGGGTGTAACTTTAGCGTTCTGTATCTCCCCTACAAGTGAATATCAGCAGCTAAAACAAAATACGGGTCGATTTCTTTTCACTGCCCTACATGCCTGCAAAATTTTATTAAAAACGGCGGTGACCGGTTGGATGACTTTGTTTGTAAGAGAACTGTTTTTGCTATTTATGTATACAAACTGAAATTAATAGGCTGTATATATAAATATCACATCCTGGTCATCACATAAATTAAGAAATAAACTTGTTTCAAAATACACAAATCAAGGAGTTTTAAATATTTATAACACGAAATTACAAACTCCGATCAGCAATTATAGTAACTGCAACTATTGATACTAACGGTATTTTATTATTTCATTCTTGGAATTCGGTATGTTGACGATTTGGAAGGTGTGAATAGCGAATTATTTAAATTATTTTGGATATACGTGTGTTGAATCTTTCGTTTTAAATTGGAACCAACTCATTACTATTTTCCTAATTTTTATCTGTTTGTTATATCATATCTTACTGCACAGGCTGAGTTTACGTATCTAAAATGTTTGGTAAAGAGTAATTACAAATATAATTATATTAACTTGTAGCATAATTAATTATTTGTTATTACTTATTACTAATTTCACAGCTACTTATACTATTATCGTTAAATAAAATTGGAGAAGCTTTAATATTTGGGTAAATTATTGATTCTAACAATAAGCATTGAATTTCAATTATATATAAAGTCATTTGTTACAAGAGCACGTTTGTTGTGGCGCCGGTAATACCTACCTGAATGAAACAACTGATTTTTATTTATTATTAAAAACTTATTTAAACATGGTAGATATATACTGCGCTTTCCCTAAAAAGTGAATATTCCCGTAAAGGGATAATACTTTTAAAAATACTTTTTTGTGCAAAATAGCATACACAGAGAGAAATTATTAACTCGAGCCGGTCAGCGCTTTCGGAAAAAGTAAGACGAGTAGAGTTTAATTGCTTACATCTCAAATACACATCAATCGAAGTAGGAGATTGTAGTGAACTCGTTAATTAACGTAAAAATCCAGTTTTTATACGGCGCTAAAGTGCACGAGTGTGTATTTTTTTTTTCCTTTAAATTCTAACTTTCTTTAAGGTACGATAAATATCTAACGTGAAAATGCTGCTGGTTTGTTTAGACTTGTGATATACAAACATATAAAATGCACTAACATGCAAAAGAATGTTCGTTTTCTAGGCAAGTGATACTTAATTAGTAATTACTTAGATTTATTCTATAGAATTTAATTTTTCCTTTGCGTAACAGCATAGTAATTAGTACGTAGAATCACTGCGAGCTGTCGATTGCATTCTGGGCGACTGGAAATGGGAAGGACTTCAACTGTAGGCGTAGCTACGCACGAACCTGCAGCACAGATTTATTAACGTTCGGCGAATTGTTATAGTTCATCCGAATTAAATTGATCCTGATATTCTTTTTCTCTCTTTATTTATGGTATCACTGACATTTTTTGCTAGGATATTTTTATTTTTGTTATTTATTAATGTAAACGTTGTTTCAAAACGTCGGACTGTATTACGAATAGTAGTCGCGCTGAGAATTGATCTTTCAGATAATTTACTGCAAATAAATCGTGTGTAACTTCTGCTGAATTGCCACGGTAAAATTATTTTACAATAAAAAGTTTTTCTCGGGCGTATAATATTCCGTTTTTTTTTATAAACTTACTGATCGCGATCAAAACTTATTAACCGTTATAAAATTTGAGGACCGTACCCGTACCCTAATATCCATCAACGCTTTGTTAAGAAATGAGCGAAATGAATCGAACGCCGCATCGGCTAAACTGAAAGTGAATTTACACCTGTGTTTATGCATGCCTAGCGAATCGTTCCCTCACCTCGCAGTACACGGAGTGAGGGCTGTTGTTAAATTGACTTAAATTGAAAAGATCGATGTGGTGATAGCATTTTGTACTAGTTAGACAAGCGTAGAGAATAGCGTTGAGTCCTTGCCGTTAGACGGCGAATAGCATGCGTATTTCTCGACTTTGTTAACTGATAGAAATAATATTTCTCATCCTTCTTTTATCATATTAGTGCAATGGACAGGTTACAAGTGCGCTTATGGTATGTGTGTATAGAGATAAAGAAAGCTTTACTTATTTTAGACAACCTGTTATGCATTCCTGGTAAGGTAGTAGTGCATGTTTATATCGATAATCTCTAAACTGTAAGATGAGTTCTCTCCGAGGTTAAATACGATCATAATAATTCTTAAAGAATAAAAAACGGCTATCTCGAGCATATAATTTTATTCTTAACATAGGTCCAAACTAACGCAACGCAACAAACAGCGCAAAATGTTGCATCTGGACATGATCCTGGGCATAAATGCGCACGCGTGCTCCATTCTGAGTAGCGCAAAATGTTTTCGAATGGATGTCGCTACATCAAAGAAAAATTGTTTGTTCATGCGCGTTAGTTTGTACATCCAATTGATTTTAATGTGCGCAGTTTTCATTCGTAAAACCACGTTTAAGAATAGTTTCTTCGGCGAATTATTGATGGCACCACTAGAATTCTCTTTTGTTGTGCATTTGCATCGGTAATGCGTTTTCATGCGAGAATATTAGTAGTGTCATGTAGGATTCGCAGAAGAAACTATATTTTGACTATCTGATACGCCCGCTAGTTAACATTTGGTGAAACTGACCAGTGGAATCGCGAAAATATTATATAATAAATTGAGTTGTGTGAAAAAAAAACCCATATTATGAAATCCGAAGGTCAATTTACCATATAAAGGTTGTTAAACACGATGCTTGGCAAGCAATAGCTGATAATACATTTTTTCGTGAACCAGAATTACGAGTATTGAAATATAGCTACACCATGAGCGAATTGTGATGCGACGAGTCCGTGATTTTGAGAATCGAGTAACTCGTACTCGGTTGGCAAAAGAATCGACTTCACACTCCAGTATATAGACTCGATTCTAGTAGTCGAGTACCCAGACTCGATTCTAGTACTCGAGTTCTCAGATTCGATTCCAGTATTCGAGTTCCCACACTCTATCTCAGTAGTCGAGTTCCCAGACTCGATCGATTTTTGTGTTCGTATTTAGTACGTAGATTCACTCACTAATTCGAGTCTGTGTAATTATATTGTAATAGCACTCATAAAAAGGACAGATTTATAAAAGATTTACGAGAACTTACATACGGCGTACGCGGTTTTTAAATAATAATCATTTCAGACAAGCCGGTTTTGGAAATTAAATGGATAATGAGAATAATTTCCAAAAACAGCTTTTGTCTAAGGTCATTCATATTAAAACCACTATGAATTATAACTTTAAACGGATAGGGGAGGGTGGGGCAAGATGGGGCCACGAGGCATGATGGGGACATCGTCTTATCTACAAAACGCCAGTAAGCATCTGTCAAATAATAGCAGTCCGAATATTGACAAGTGCTGTTTTATGTTTGTTGTAATGCAGGAAACTTTACTAGTTGTAATAACAAAGTTATTGCTGTTTGTGCGTGAACTTTGCAATTTCCAGAATTTCGTTATTATTTTGATGGTGAGTTCAACGGCCAGTATCGGAAGCATAAGTAAATTATTTAAGCACTTTTTTGTGCTTATTAATTGACATGTATTGCATGTATTTTCTATAGTGCGTTATTTGTTTATTTCAAATATTTAATATGTTATTATAGCATAACCAGAGAATGTCCCAAATGGGGCCATTGGTACGGGGCAACATGGGGACATCACTATCTCACTCTTCAGTCTGGTTCGTCATGCCTGGATATGCCATTATGCTTTCTCGAAGACATAATACCTATTTCTCATATTAGGAATAAAGTACAGGTTCAGTCAAAGCGTAACAAGGGAAAGACAACAATCTTTACAAGCACTACGTATAACAATCTGCTACAAGAAAATAGAAGTCTGGAGAATCTCTAAGGCAACTAGAAGTGCTGAGAGAGAGTTAAAGGAAAAAGAAATGACAAAGAAGAAAACAGAAGAGATCAAGAAGCCGAATTTTGTAAGGAAAGCGAAGAGATAGATTTCTAGAAAACGTTAAGGAAATAATCAAGTTCTTCTGTTGAGGAAGACGACGGTAAATGTTAGTATTGTAAGGGGAAGTGTTGATACAATGCCACAATGCCATGGATGGCGAAGTTGGGTACATGGAGACTGTGCGAATAACGTGAATGAGTTCGTCTTCTATTGTCTCAATTGTGAAGATTAAGTTTAATATTCTTATCGTTATTGTATTTTTTATTTTAAGTAGTTCCGCTTTAAAGAGTTTAAGCTTTGTTCTTGCATGTTTTTAAGAGTATTTTAAGAATCTATTTTTTTTTACCTATTACCTAGGTTTATGATGCGACCCATTCTTAACTCACCTGGAACCCCATCTTGCCCCCATGGTGGGGCAAGATGGTGTATTTACACATTTATTTTCAAAATTTTCTCACAACATCAAGAGTAACCATCGAAAAATTGTAAATTCATCCATCAGCAGATAAATGTTTAAAGATTACAACAAGCGTACTTAGAACCTTCTATATCAATTTGCAATCCTGATGCAGTGTTCTAAAGCTTAATGTTCCCATATTGCCCCACCTTCCGCTATAAGCAATTTCAGTAGTTCCTAGAATACTATTTTGCAATGGCGGATCGTGACAATACTCCCTCCTCCCTCATTTATTACCTCATTTATTACTAATTAAAATAATATCAACGCAAACAATTTAATGTAGACAAATTTAGAAGCAATTTTAAAATGAAAAATACATTCAAGTTCTGATCGGGTATACTTATTATCTACCTAAATATAAATACTAATAATTTCCTTCGGAATTGCATATGTTTAGTCTTTAAACTGCGCTACATGGCCCACTTGTTTATATTCCCCCACCTAACTAACACAAAATTATTCAGGTGTTTTTGTGATTTTGTATCGACCAAAACATAATACAACGCACAGCACATGAGTTATTAAGCGAAGATCGTCGAGTAAAATATAATGGATACTAAGCATAAGCGGACGCATTTCTTACAAAGAATTCTTTGTTTATTTACCTAAGCAAATGACTTATTTTTTTTTTACTTAAAACATTGTTATGATGTATTTTTCAGAAATGACTCCCTTATTATATTTATTATTTCATTTTCATAATTTTTATTAGATTATTTATTAATTAGATATGAATGGTAGTTCATTTTGATTTGAAATACTATAGTTATTAATTTGCGATGTCATCCTAGAATAATACTACACTTTATTACTATAATTAATAAATATTAAATATTGTTAAACCCAATTTTTATTGCGGGAAAGTGTTTCAATAGTCGATCTTCGACGGCCGTCTGACTCACACGCTTGTCTACCGTGATAGTGGGAGATTCTTCCCCCACAGTGCCGAGCACTAACGTATACTGATGACGCGTGACTCGATCAACCAGCGGGTAGCAGGCCAAGATACGGCTGACCCACGTAATTTTTGTGTATACTGCTTCATTCACCTATTCAATGATAAATAGTCTTATTGTCACGTTATTTAATTTTTAAATTTGCTATTATTTTGAACACCACTGTATTTGTTCGTATCTCTTCGCCTTAGGTTGTTATTATTTTAATAAGTATAAAAAAGAAGAAAAAAAAATGGTTTTCTAACGGTTCCGTACAGCGTTTGGTCTCTCGCACCTTTGAGTCGTATGTTAGGATTTAATTTATTATTGCATCTCTTACTTCGAGTTGCACAATTTAATTCTAACAATGATTAATATTGTAAAACTTTTTACTATTATGATTCCAACTTGTACTATTTATTTTGACTTTCTTATTAATCGACAGGTAATTAGTATTATGGTATTAATATTAACATTCTGGCGTTTCATTTTCTGTCTGAAAAAGACTAATGTATTTGGTTGAAACGCTGTTGCTTGAATTGTGATATTATTAGAATAAAATTATCTGCTCGAGATACCGGCTTTTTTGTTCTTTAATGTAAAATGAGTGCTTTAAAATCTTAAAAAAGGGTAATCATTCTCAGATGGAAAAAAAGTTACGGTGATTATTAGAAGCTATTTTAAAACATAAAAAATTAAAAGAAATTATTTTTACGCATTCCTTTAATCAGTTATTTTGTTTAAAAAATTACTTGTCTCGATCATTGAAATTGCTGTTGGCCTAACGCCGCTGCATTCTTAACTAAAGTATTTGGGTTAAAGTACTGTTATTGTGATTACTTAACATTTTTATTTTCATCTTTGGTCGCGCACAAATTACCGCACACTATTTTAGTTGTCAGAGCTCGACATACATTCTTAAAATAACCATTTCGAGAGGATATTTATCATACACCTGTATTGATGTATAAAGCAGTGATTGTCATTAATTAAAAGTGTAATATTTCGTTTTCAAACTCTCCCTAGACTAACTGTGACATCTATTTTTCCATATACATATAACAGTTGTACAGGATCTGTCTCTATATTATGGTTATTATAGTTAATAACACATGTACAGACAATGCATAGATAAAAATATAATTAAAACAGTTTTATAATTGAAAGAACCAAGCATGTTTTATTTGTATGTAATTTTGCTTAGGCTTTGTCGAGAATTCGTTTTTCTATTTTTGAAACGAGAAGTACCATATGGGGTATTAAAATAAACAATGGGTTTGCACTTCAAATATTTTCATTTAATTTGTGTAAAGTAATCAATTAATATTATAGACCCTCCCAGAGAATATCAGAAGCTACTTGTATGCTCTAATAACATGCATAATTCTTATATTAAATCATATACCGTTTATCAATTACACATAAATTACAAAATGAATGTAACACATTCGCTTTCTAATTATAAAGTAGGTTGTTTTGTAATGTGATACTAACACAGTGTTCTTGTTTCTTTAGAACATGATTTTAATTTCAGGAATACTTAAATATAAAACCCAACTTGGCATTTATAAATTAATAGATTAAGAGCCAACAGCAAAAAGAAGTGTAACCATTTCGGAGAGCTCTATATTAGTAGGGAAAATCAAACTGCTTTTAAAAATGTCTGCCATTCTTTTCGGCAATATGTAAAAAAAGGCAACATTCAAATGTTTGTTTCAAATTACGAGCCGGCTATTAATCTACTAGGCTGCAAAGGAGAAACATTACGTAAATGATTGCAACCGCCTCCTTAATGTTAAACATTTATCTCGCTACGCTTGTTTAAGACAGTTGCAAAAGATGACGTTTTTTTTCTTATACAACCACATAAGGGCAATTTGGTTTTCTGCATTAGAACTTACGCAAATCGTTACATTTTTTTTTTACAGTGTCATCGTTTTTAGTAATCATGTAAAATATTTTACTGTTTCTGTTATTTCCTATTATACATAGGTATTAGATAATCTTTTTTATGGTTACAAAATGGAAATAAACCTTAACTTAATTAAAAATATTTGTAAAGATATACGATATAATTTGCCGTGAAATAAATTTTAATTGCTTCAAAATCATAAAAATAATACCCCTGCCATGTATGCAACTTCATTCACTTTAACACAGCTTGTAGTTTACCAGCATTACGTTGATGAATTCTTTTGCTTTGGATGTATTTATTATAAAAGTTCTTGGTGTTGTCACCCACCAGCAATAAAATTTCTAAATTTCTTATGAATCGTTTATGAAAGATTTTAATTACTTAAATCTACAATTTATACTAGACAAATATTTTAATGAGATACAACCTTGTATTCTTATTAATATCTTGTTGTAAAATAATATAATTATGTTTATAAAACAGAACGATGATGTATGAACAATTTCAGTACTTATGTATTAATATTTAAATAGAGATATGTTTTAGAGACTTTAGATTTACCGTTGTGCTCTAATAGAAAAAATAAACGGCATAACAGAATAAGTTAATAAAAAGTGCCCTCGATGTAGTATCAAATTGTAAACTCATACAAAAGTTGCGATTCATGAAGGTAGTTAGTAGACCTGTGCAAAATTTCAGCCCCTACAACAGATAGGGGGGTTGGTAGAAACAATTAACCCCCAGACTACTCTATTCCTTGTCTCCGTCTCTTTTTAATCAATCGATTTGAAATTTTACAGAAACTGAGATAAAAAATAAAGTAGTAGTGTTAGTGTAATATTTTTATATATTTTTGTTGCTTTGTTATTGCTCGGATTTTGAAGCATTGTCACCAATAAATTCTTCTTATTTTTCTTATTCTTATATAAAAATTAGGGTAACTTAATGTTTCAACGATCAAAGTTACTAAGAATAATAAAATTGTAGACAATGAAAATGCCTAATAAAGTAATTGGTTTGATTTTAAATTCCATTTATTTGAATTGGAAACTTTTTATGTCTTTAGTTTAACCAGCGAAGAAATAAGGCAAGTAGCGTCACTTATATCGGCATCCAGAAAAATTTCCAGAAAAATGACTTTTAACGGTACTTTGTTATTTTAGCATTAGCGCCTCAGTTGCATTCCTTAATTTACGCCAATCATAAAGAATGTGTGTTAGAGAAACAAGTACAATCTCGACTCGAAATGGCCGCTGTTTGTCATCTGTAGGCGAGAGTGTAGCCAGGATTCGAGGAGTATTTATGAATTTTTATTTGTTTCTTGTATGATGTATGGTGTATGCTTACCGCCATTATTACAATTATTATTAAATAATAATGCGACAAGAACAAACAAAATAATAATAAGTTCAATTAAGAACGTGGTAGAATTAGTACAAAGATAACGTTCAATCATTCTCAATTGCTATTGACCATCATCAAGATTAACGTCAAAAGTGGGGAGCTACTAAAAATGACAAGTGTCCCTTCTTGTCTTATCTCATCGTTGGTTTAATATTCTAGAACCACAATTTTAAGAATTAGTTGACAGATAGTAATGCGCAACTGAACATTCAGATACCTTAAAATATATATTATCACTACCTATGTTAAATATACATTATTACAGTAGATATAACAAATAAAGCATTTTTATATCCTTTTCGTCATCGTGTCGATGTAACGTTGATATCGCCAGCATATACCTATTCAATATCGCTAGTATATTCTCAGAATGTGTACTTGTTGCGGACATAAGTCTCAACTTGTAAGGCAAATGCAAAGCACTGGACATATTACCAGGCTTGCGATATGTACATATCTACATTGCAGTGATGTACTTGATACATAACTTGGTTCCTTGGGTTATATTTAAAACAAAATTATAATTACTGATTAAATTTATTTCAGTATTACATACTTTTAATGTAATGAAAATAGTTCTTTAATTTATTTGAAATGAACCAATTTAATGTAATAATGATTAATAACACTTATATCAAAGTATTTTCATAAAATTTCAAAAGATCATATTTCAAAAAATTAGGTTTCTGAAAAACTGTCTGTTTTGACATAATATGAACGTGACATGCTGCAATAACAATTGCCGCGTTCAGAGTACGTAACTGCCAATGAGTACGTGTATTAAAAGGAATTTATACCTGGGGCCTGTTGCATAAAAGTACAATTACAATTTACAGGTGATACTTTTGTTACAATCTGTCAAAATTTGACTTACGGGCGTTGCAAAAAATATATATATATGTCAAATTTTGACAGATTGTAACAAAAGTATCACCTGTAAATTGTAATTGTACTTTTATGCAACAGGCCCCTGTTATCGACTTTTACAATGATTGTCATTAAGAATAGTTTAAAAACTATACGAGTTGGGTAGACAGCTGTCAACAGCTTTCCCTCTCACTCTAAATACCTTCGCGGGTGTGGACTCCGTCGAGTCGAACATTCGTACACGTTGACGTGCGCCATTTTCCGACGCAGATCGGGAAATAGTGCGCCGAACTTCGAACTGCCCATCCGCAGGGAGGAGTTCGCCATACTGTGGCCAAACTATCCTTCGAAGTTCGGCGAACTCAGATCGTGTGGACGTACATTAAGTCCGCTTATTTACTTCTATTGGCTAGAATAAACTCCGAAAAGATGGCGATTGCGCGCGCACATTCAAAATTTGCTAGCTGTCAGGTTGACATGTTTCTTTATCACCAGTTATTACTCGTTTGAATGTGCGTTTGTAGGTTATAAAACACTGGAAACCTATCAAATGAATGTCAAGAATTGTTTTGACAAGAGCTCTCTTGACCTTCTGTTGGCTTTCCATTGGCTAGAACGAACTCGGAAACGGTGGCGATTCCACGCAATCAAATTTGCTAGCTGTCCGTTCTTGTTTACCTTGATGTTGATGTTCCTTGATAATATCACAACTTGGGAAATGACAACCGTCAAGATGACCGTAAATTATTATTATTTGTATTTTTTTTTATTATAGCGCACACGCTCTTGATTAGTTACAGTGTTTTCAAAGCACTAAGGTCGTAAAGAATAACATTCCTAGAAGGATATAACGTATTTTTTAACATCATTGTAAATTATTCTTGAGGCTTGGCAAGTTGTAAATGGAAAGTTTTCCAACGGCATAAATTACGTTTAACTATGGAATAAGCTTGTTATAGCAGCACAGGTTGATCAGGCTATTAATGATTTTATTCTATTTGTTTTACAGGTAAGGTCTCGTTTCACCATTGCCATTTTTCTAACGATTCCAAACTGCACTTAATGTAAGTATTATGGGATGAATTTAATGCTTGTGTAGTCCGATTTGTTTGTTGGATAGTCATAGCCGAGAATGTTTAATAGTTAATAGTTCGTATTTATCTTTATGGGCATTTGTTTATGCTCTCTTGACCTTCTGTTTTATGTCTCTGAATTACAATAAGAAAAACATCAATAACTTAACAAATAATAAAATGGTAATATAACAAAAGAAATTTAGGATAATTTATTGTCTATATCTTGAAGTTAATTGCATAAAGTAAACCAGGCAACTAATGTAGATAATCAAATTATATAAAAGAAATGAATAAATTAAATATTCGCCTTATAAAAACAAACCCTTGGCATTTTTCGAAAGAAAATTGCTTACCTTGACAAATCAACAAACTTCTATTTGTAAGTCAAGCCATACTGATGAAAGTGTATTAAAGCATTCATCTTGTAACGTTAAGAGTAGCTGAGATGCCCAACTCCATACATTCGCCGAAAACCTCATATTGCTTACTGGAAGTTTTTTTTTTAATCTTTTTTCTATTTCCTCTGCTAGGCTATTAGCTCTGTCGGCTACTACTACTCATTGTCAGTAGCCATTGAATAGCAGATAATATGTGAAAAGACTCTACTCATCTGTTCTTTCAGTTTGTAGTGACCTGATAGAATCACTATGCGGATACTGTATTTTACTTAGTTTGATGCGTTGATAGCAACTCTCTCATTTTAATTTAAATGCTGCATTTTTTTATGGGTCTAGTGAATCTATCGGATCATTTGCAACTAGTTCGTATTAGGGTTTTTTTTAGCCCTAAACTCAACCGTTTTTGAGGTATTTGCAATTTTGTTGAATATTTTATGTTTGCACTCTTTCGAATAAAATTAAATAGTTCACTAATTACTAATGTCGATGTAAGTAGAAGGACGTAGGTATTCAGTGTCGTAGCAATAATTACTGAATCACATACAGGATGTTCAAACATGTATCTCCTATGCGGATACCCTCTGCCTGGCCTGAACTTGACTATCTCTCCGCTTATAGTCGTTATGATAAGCCCTTCCGTAAGTACGTATAGCGGCTATCCAGCCTACTGTGATCGGTTCTACGCTTCGCGCTTTAACCGCTTCGCGCTTTAACCGCTTCGCATAGGGATGAGGGAATTGCGTTATTAAACGCCTCCTCTATGTCTACACTGTAAAAAATTACAGTAATTTTGCCATGGTAAATCAGGAATATTACATGTAATAACGTTGTGAATTTACCACAATAAATCATGTAAATTTTGTTTTACATGTTTTTTTTCTAGGATATTTAACATGGATAAAGAAATTTCGGTAAAATTTATAGCTTTTTCATGTAAGTTTAAGATGTAACAAAAATTCAAAAGGAAAATACAGGAAAAGACATGTACAATTTTGTATTTACTCTCAAAATTTACTTAAAAGTGTAAAATTGTCATTTTTTTGGGGTATTTAGTGCACTTTAAAAGTAATTTTACTAGTGAACTATTAATTTTGCTGTAAAAATATGAGGATCTTTTATATTTATTAAAACTAGATATCATGGAAAATACGAAATTTATACGCCGCAATGTGATTGGTTATTGGATTATTTATCTGTGCGCGTAGGTAATTCTATTCGTTTGTCGAATTTATTATTGGCTCAATGATATCATGTATGTCACAAACAATCGTAGGTTTCGCGTAAGCGTGTTCATTCTTGATCCCTGGTTGAGCGATTCAGTAAGACCTATTAGGTGCTATAAAAAATTAGGTAAGTTGCTTGCTCTGTTTATAAAAATACATATGAAAATTACTTCAGTGTGTTGAGTAAATATAGAGTTCATATAAATATTACATACGAATTTTACAGTACAATCTTTGAAAAACACATCAGCATGTGAAATTTACTAGATGGTAGAAATTTTACCTTATGAAGCAAATTTACCTGTAAAATTGTAGGCAACTTTGTTACCAACGATTTGCATGTAATTTTACTGCAACTTTTTTTACAGTGTACAAACACTACTATTGCTATTAAACTTGGAGACTAGATTAAGATTCGTGGATGTAGCTGCTTGATAAGCATGTTGGCGTACGTGAAGAGGCGTATCTGGAACGATTACTTCTCTGATATCACCCTGTTTTCAAAAGAAATGATATCAAACTAATTGGACGAAAGGAACTTGGGACTTAGTAGAATATACATTACTCTCACTTCCGTCCACCTTGTATCTAATCCTAAGCAAGATTGGTTCTAAAAAGTCTACCATGTGAGGGACTACTATTGTGCTTCCCTTTTGTAAGAGTAACGGAAATATATTGTCCATGCCTGGCATTTTACTTGGTTTGAGTGATTTAATCGCTCAACTAACAGCATTATATATATAAGTCAGCACTCCGGGCCAAGAAGGCCCATGGCTTGATTACAAATCTTCCTCCATTCTTCTCGATCACGAGTTTTCCTGTGTCATTCCCTTATTTCAATACTCTCCACATCCTTTTCTATCCTCTGTAACCATTCCGTTCGTGGTCTGCCTCTTCCTCGTCTTCCAGTTATTCTTCCCTTTAGTACTTGTTTTGTTGGCCTTCTACTGTTCAGTCTCGTCACGTGTCCCAACCACCTCATTCTTTTTACCCTCACTACATTTGTTATCGATGGTTCCCCGTATAACTCATGAAGTTCTTCATTTGTTCGTCTTTTCCAAACATCATTGACTTTTTTTTTCCACCATATATCTTTCTTAACACCTTTCTCTCAAAAATTTCAACGACAATTTTTTCCTTCTTATTCAGCTTTCATGCCTCTCCTCCATAAGTAACCACTGGCCTTATTATTGTCTTGTAAATTCTTTTTTTTCCATTTCGTGAAATATTTTTTGATCGCAGAATATGCAGTAACCCTCCCATACGTTTTATACCTTTAGCAATTCTTTCTTGTATTTCTACTTTTTCCTCTCCTTTGCTTGTTATTGTGACTCCTAGGTAATTAAAATTGTTCACTTTATTGAAGTAGTATTCTGACTCTTCAGTTCTTATTTTAAGTCCCTCACTTTGTATGTGCCCTCCCGTTCCCTTCACTAACATAAATTTTGTTTTACTTTCATTTATTTCGAGCCCTCTATTTTTTGCAGCCTTTTCCATCTTTTTGATTGCTGTAATCAAGTTTTCTTTTGTCCTTGCCAGGATTACAATATCATCTGCATATGCCATTATTTGGTTCCTCTGGTTGTATATAGTGCCGTTCGTCGGGATCCCACTTTCTTTTACAGCTGCGTCCAAGATGATATTAAATAATGTAGTGGATAGTGGATCGCAACTAACAGCATTGCATGTTACTATTTTCCACGCTATCTACAAATCAGCCAATTTGGGAGGTTGGTTACTGCGGGTTTTAGCGTCCTCTAAGAGGTCATTGATTGTCTGACATGAGAAGCTCTAAAGTTACTAAAGTTGAGTCCGTAAATGTGCCATTCGCACCGCAGCTTTTTGGAATACTTTATGAATCCTTGTTGTGTCAAGTATAGTTGATACTGACGAGCTTGTATCCCCATGGATTAAAATGTTTTGGAAAAGTTATGGTTCAAATTAAAAATAACATTGAGGGTTACTACTTGTGGGGTTAGTGTGGATGAGACAGTTGATATAAGTAAATGGGGAAGTGATTACTAAAGTTATAAAATAAAGTTTAGGAAATTTGCTTGGCACAGAAAGTACACAATATGAAAAAATACTTTTGTTTGTTTCCGATTCCGCAGCTCATAACTTAAAAGCTTGGAAGCTTCTGAAAAAGGAATATTCAAATCTTCTGCATACAACCTCTGTGGCTCATGCATTGCATCGCATTTGTGAATTTATAAGAAACCAATTTTCAACTGTGGATAAACTAATATCGTCACGTAAAAAAATCCAAAAGCTTTTTCCCGAGTAGCTTTATATAAAAGCATATTACAATCTGTTCCTTTGCCACCTTCTCGGATTATACACTATGGGGAACTTGGATAGAAGCAATTCTCTTTCATTATAATCATTTTCAACTGATAACAGAGTATATATTAAAATTACGTAAAGATGCTACTATCAATACTGAATGCAAAGCCACCTACCAAAATCAAAACTTGTTTCATGAATTTATCAATGAAAATTTTAGAGACTTGCCAACAACAACTAAATATTTTCAACCAAAATATTAAAACCTCTGAAGCATTAGGTACACTGAGAGAAATATCCTTTTCATTTAAAAGGAATTGCATTAAACCAAAAGTTTTTGCGTTTTCTATATGGCCAACATGATTTGGTGTTTCCTTGAAAGGGAATATAATTTTAAATTCACGTATTTCTTCGGAAATAATATATTTTTCGTTGAAACAGTTTATTCTTTTAAGTGAAAGATAGTGATAGTTGATTCAAGTCCTCTTTATTTGGAATTTGAAAACTATGCAGATTGGCAGAAAACCGTAAGCATTTTGATTTCACTGTATTAAAATAAAAAATAAAAAGGTTAAAACGTATAGTAGAAATGTTTTAAGAGAATAAAAAATTGAAAATAAAAAGTTCTTGTTTTTTAAGCAGAAATAATAATTATTTATTATACTAAAACAATTACAAAAGAAAATAAAAATGTCAGCTGCTTTATGTGGTGAGGTAACTTAAAAATTGATTTTTTTCTATTTAAATTAGTTTGTGAGACGTGGTTTTTCCCGAAAAAAGAAAAACTGAGCCATTTAACCATATGCAAAAAACTCCGAAATTCAGAGCTGCTGTATTATTCTCGCATCCAATGTTTATACGCTGAGAAATATCCTTTTCATTTAAAAGAAATTGCATTAAACCAAAAGTTTTTGCGTTTTCTATATGGCCAACATGATTTGGTGTTTCTTTGAAAATGAATATAATTTTAAATTCACGCATTTCTTCGGAAATAATATATTTTTTTATTGGAACAGTTTATTCTTTTAAGTGATATTGATAGTTGATTCAAGTCCTCTTTATTTTGAACTTGAAAACTATGCAGATTGGCAAAAACCGTAAGCATTTTGATTCAAGAGGTTTTTCCTTTTCTTATAACATTTATTCATATTAGACTTAGGCCTAAGCACAGCAAAATGCCGTGATCATTTTTAATCGAAATGAAAATGAATTATCTTCAAAAACCCATGCACTAAAGAGGAATTTGCCGTTAGAACGTTGTAAATTCTAGTAGTGTTGGGGAATTAGTCGCAGTGACCATCTTACATACACTCTAGTGTGCCGTTAAAGAAATCGTCCCTTGAATGGCGATGACTCCTATCAGATAGTGTTCTGGTAAATATACCAGCTTGGTATGTTACAATCGTAGTTTCTAGCCTATTTTGTGCGAAATCTTATCTGTTACTCGAATGAAATAGGAGATGCGCCATC
This sequence comes from Protaetia brevitarsis, assembly GCA_004143645.1. Classification (NCBI taxonomy): domain Eukaryota; kingdom Metazoa; phylum Arthropoda; class Insecta; order Coleoptera; family Scarabaeidae; genus Protaetia; species Protaetia brevitarsis. Next base: position 1,442,738 of record RXPK01000052.1, on the reverse strand, counting down.
TATGCGACAATTTCTCTACTACACATAAGTATATCTGCTCATCTGCTATATGAGGAGAAAACTGCTATACGAAAATAAAATGCGATATTTATTTTAACTTCCAGTATTTACTTAAATTAATAAATACTGCGCTAGCTTCAAATAAATTTACTAACCAAATTATTTGTTTGATTGAATACAGGAATATTTTTAATATTCCTACGTCAAGTAATAATTTAGTAACTGTAACCAAATGCATGAAAAATGGTTGGAAATAACAAGATCGTTATTAAAAACATGAATGAATACGACGTTTCACTTTATTGAAAAGCTTTTTCAAGTATATAAATAAATGTAAAAAGTGTAAATTATAAATAAAATGTTTTTGGTTAATAAATGACAAATTGTTTTGTTTACTATGATTTTGAATATATTATTATGTTTTATTTAAAGATTGCGTTTTAAAATAGGATGTTTTGATTATTTGTTTTTGAATTTTGTAATTAAATAGTTCTTTAAAAATATTGTATTTAGTTATAAAATTAAATTATATAATTTTGTGAAATATTGTATATCGGTTTTATCATTGACTGCATTTTTATGTTTATAAATTTGAATTATTTCAAGTATATTACGTGTTTTTAAATTTTGTTCTTTGTTTAAAATTGCTACGTTGTTGAAATCAAAGGTATGATCCAAACCATATATTTACAAAATTGCCTATCAAAACACAAACAAACTACAAAACCAAATCTATTCAAAATTAAAATCAAAAATTGAAAAAGGTAAAACATCACACATAGTTTATAAAATAGACTGTCAAAATTGTAATGGTGTATATATAGGTGAAACCATGCAATATTTGGAAAATAGAATAAAAGGACACAAATATAATAAAAATCTTACAGCTTTAAAAAAACATGAAATAACTCAAAATCACACCTTTGATTTCAACAACGTAACAATTTTAAATAAAGAACAAAATTTAAAAACACGTAATATTCTTGAAATAATTCAAATTTATCAACATACATCTTATTTTAAAACGCAATCTTTAAATAAAACATAATAGTATATTCAAAATCATAGTAAACAAAACAATTTGTCATTTATTAAACAAAAACATTTTATTTATAATTTACACTTTTTACATTTATTTATATACTTGAAAAAGCTTTTCAATAAAGCGAAACGTCGTATTCATTCATGTTTTTGATATTGACAACCTAAAAACCAAGAAAAAAGAAATTAAAAATTGTGGATTATTTATCATTAAAATAAAGTGAAAAGGTACTATAATAAAAGCGGAAACTTCTTAATTCAAAATGTATCAGCTTTTCTAAAAAAGAAACATAAATGTCAAGTCTATAGTGAATAAATGTTATAAGAAAAGAAAAACCGTTTGATTCAAAATGCTTAGGGTTTTCTGTCAGTTTGTATAACTTTCAAGACCAACAGAAAGACAACTTGAATCAATTACTTATGTAAGACGCATATATTAAAAAAGGGGTCGAATAATGACTGTAGATGCCGAACGTGTTATTAGTCCTAAATTTGAATGCTGAGGTGTTGTTTTAAAGATAAAGTATAGATTTGTAAACATAGCGAGAGATTTAGGCCAGGCAGTTGTTGGGCAATATATAATAGATATTCATTTAAGAAGGATGTATTACGCTGTCGGAGTAACGTCTTTGTTTTAAACCACTCGTCTTTTACTCGTCAAACGTTGAGGAATGTTTGACATTGTTGTTTGAGGTCAAACCTTGAGGAATGTTTGACATTGCTGTTTGAGGTCAAACCTTGACGAATATTTGACATTGCTGTTTGAGGTCAAACCTTGACGAATGTTTGACATTGTTGTTTGAGGTCAAACCTTGAGGAATGTTTGACATTGCTGTTTGAGGTCAAACCTTGACGAATGTTTGACATTGCTGTTTGAGGTCAAACCTTGACGAATGTTTGACAGTGCTATTTGAGGTCGAACGTTGAGGAATGTTTGACATTGTTATTTGAAGTTAAACCTTGAAGAATGTTTGAAGTCAAACCTCGAAGAATGTTTGACGTTAATATTTGAGTCAAACCTTGAAGAATGTTTGACATTACTATTTGAAGTCAAACCTTGAAGAATGTTTGACATTAACATTTGAGGTCAAGCATAGAAGGTTGTTTGACATTAACATTTGAGGTCAAGTATAGAAGGTTCTTTGGCATTAACATTCGAGGTCAAGCATATAAGGTTGTTTGACATTAATATTTGAGACCAAACATGAAAGAACGTTTGATATTAATATTTGAGGTTGAACATGAAAGATTGTTTGATATTGATGTGTGAGGCCAAACCATGAAGAGTGTTTGGCATTAATTTTGTGAGCAAACTTTAAAGAATGTTTGGCATTAGAGTTTCAGGCCAAAACTTGCAGAATGTTTGACATTAATCTAGGAGGTCGAAACCTGAAGGATGTTTCGCAGCCTATGTTTTTTCCAAGTACCGTGGAGATAGTGCGTCTGAGGACAAGAAATGGCTTGAGGACCAGCCCTTATTTCAGGAAGGCCGAATGTAAGACGCATATATTAAAAAAGGGATCGAATAATGACTGTAGATGCCGAACGTGTTATTAGTCCTAAATTTGAATGCTGAGGTGTTGTTTTAAAGATAAAGTATAGATTTGTAAATATAGCGAGAGATTTAGGCCAGGCAGTTGTTGGGCAATATATAATAGATATTCATTTAAGGCGAATCTGGACGTCCAAGTGTGCAACAAAGATAAATATATCGGAAAAATATTCCGCGCTTTTTGGGAAACCGGTACGACCGATTTTGAAATTTTAAACTGTATTTGTCTTAAAATAATGTTTGAATTTGCGCCAACGTTTTAATTCTTTTATTTTCTATGTATTTAAATTTTTAAATGTTGTAAGTTTGTTATTAAAAACAATTTCTAAAATCGGCTCAACGGCGCATGTGAAGACCAATGTCTTAATGACAAAACGTTTTTAATTTTTGAATTTGGACTAGTAATAACGTCCGAAACAGAAATATTCATTTTTCTTTTTTCCATCAAATGCCGACAGGCCGCCGGCTATCGTAACCTAACGCACAGACCGATGTTTGTTTTGAGGACGTATCTACGTACAGATGGTCTGCTATGGCATCACGTAAGGCATAAATATAAGGATATTCAATTCTGCTTTCAGTTCTGTCTTTCTGTGTATTTTACACAACCCAACCTACTTCCTACCTATGTTTTAAATAAGTGGGAAATTCTTAAAATGTGTAAATATTAATAATAGATAATGTATCTACTTTTTATTAACGAGTCATAATTATAAATACTAAACCACTTCAATAATTTCCTTGGTGCCAATGGTATTGCGAAATAGAACATCAACAAAATGCAAATAAAAAAATGCATACAGCCATTTTTTTTTGACTGGGTAAAATGTACCTATAAATTACAATTTCTTTTATATCTGCTTAGATTACATACCTTGTATCATAGTCATTTATATTGACCGCCCTAGAATTATTTTTGGATTTTGGCGCACTGAAACAGGCAATGACAAAGTAATAAAATGTCTAGGTAAGTAGATATGGAACTTACATTTTGTACAATAGAATATTAAATCTTAGAAGAAGCCTTGTTTTCTTTTCGCGCTGATACGAAGATGCTTTGCGCCTTTTGACGAGTATCTTTTATCCATTTTTAGATAATGCGGTTTGCTACTTGTAAGAAAGTAAATATTCTTCATACCAATAACTGCAGTGCTGAGTCAGTTCCAGAGAAAAACTTAGAGGTACTTGACTACAGGTGTGCGATGTCTGTGTGTGTGTTGAGTGAGGTTGTATGTTTGTGACAGTGTGTGCACCCTGACTCATTTATCCAAGTTATCCTATAGGAAGTTGTATTGTAAAATCATAGATACAGGTAAAGAATAACACTCAATGAAACGTAGCGAATACTCTAGATAATCTTAGCAATTGATTTTGGGCACAGTAATATAGAAGGCAAACAATTCATACATTCAAAAAACAAGAGGTATCCTTCTTTTCGCTCTACTCGCTTGAGGTTTATTCCTGCAATCACGTGTCTTACAAATGATCTTCACATTTGTGCATACCTCGAGATAATTCAGTTTTCGGCGAAAAACAGCAAGTTTACTCAATTTACAAAATAGCCACTGATTCAACTGATTCATAGTACGGATTATATTATCAATGGCATTATTAATTATGTATTTCTGAATGAATAATATCTTTTTAGCCCTAGTAAATCAAATAAAATTACTGATAGTGTCATTATTAATTTGGATTTTAATTTTGATTTTTCTAAAAAAAACCATATGAAATAGTGTTAACACTATACATTCAAGTTCATATGACAGACTAACTAATGTTTTGAAGAGATCTGATTACTCGAACCGGTATCATTTCTGTAGCGCACTCATTCGACGAGTGTGGCTACCGTCCTAGTTATGGTGTCCCGGCGGACAAGATCAAAGAGAAAAGGCATTGTTCTCTTTCGGACGCTATTTTCTATCAGAAAGAAATGAAAAAAATGTTTTAGTATTTGTAAGGACCGCTGAACCCGTCGCCCTTGACCACTTTTTAATTTTTCCGTTGTTGGAAGCCAAATAGAAAAAATTAAAAAAAGAAAATTTAAAAAATAAAACGTTGGCGCATTTAATACTGTTTTCAAACAATCTCTCTATCAAATTAAAATATTGATTGGATGCCTAAAAACAGCGGAAAAAATCCGCGCCATCACGAAAGAATCTCAATTAAAAGGCCGTCCAGATTCGCCTTAAGAAGATGTATTACGCTGTCGAGTAAAGTCTTTAGTTTTAAACCACTCGTCTTTTATTTGGCTTACACTTATCAATATGTTTCTCTTAAAAGAATGAAACTGGCTTTAACAAAATACAGTATTTCCGAAGAAATGCGTAGGTTTAAAATTATATTCCTTTTGAAGGTCGTATCATGTGGGCAATATAGAAAATGCAAAACCTTTTAGTAGGGGGGGAGGGATACTTCTATCAGTGTAAAGAAATAAAATACCCTTTCTAATCAGTGCACTTAAAGTCACTTAAGTCGGTAAACCGTAGTCTTCATGTATGTGAGTAGACAAAAATGATGTAATGCACTTTGGCCAAACCGCATTAAGATTATTTTTAAATACGTATTTTTTTCGCCCATCTATTAACCGGATTGATTACGTTACAATCTTCGTTTGCCTTCGGGCCGCACAAAACGAGAAAACGACGGCGACACACGCCGGAGCCGCGGCAACGTCCGGCCGAGCGTCCGATCGATCGTCGGGTTTCCGTGCGCGTGCTCCGAAACGAACGAAGTCTCCGTTATCGTCGGCGACGCACGCGAATTTACAAAGCTCGCCGCTGTCACCGTTGTTCTCCCGTTCGACGTTTGATCGAGTCCCATTTATCATAAATAATAGAGACGCAAAATCTCTAAAATATCCGTTTTATCATCATTGAAATACCGACCATTTGGATCGGCCCGAATTTGTTTGTGCACCGCTTTTTATTTCATATTAAACATTTACGCGACGGATGTTACGCTGTGTGTCGACGTATAAATAATTACCGGTCTCGATCGATTACAATAACAACAACAACGCCACCGTTGCCGTATCGACATTGTTGCAATATGTCCCGTACAGTGTATTATCGATGGCTGTAAAAATCACGCCCGTCGATTCGTCCGTGTAATCATGTCACTATTCCATTGAAGCAAGTGCGTCTCCTTTAAAATCCGAACAGGACGATCGATCACTTGCCTCGTGAGAACGTTAAAGATGAGCGTCTACAACGGTGTCTACGACTACATTGAAGATGACTACACTAGAAACATGCTTGACGGTACGTTGTTCTTGAAATTGTTTGCAATCGATGCTGGCTGATGCACTTTTTCCCTTGCAATACCACGTTGTTACTTGTCTTGCGGTCGCTTCTCGTCTCTGAGGTCGCTACTATAGTGGTGACTCACGCGTCGCAACTACTTTTTCTTGTTTGCCGCAGCACTTTCCAGTTTTCGATACGAAATCGTTAAATCGCGTCCGCCGCGCTTCCTTATTTCGCGTTCTTGTACTTGGTGACCGTGCACTCGACTTTGAAAGGGGATAATCCTGTATGCATGGAAGGACGTTATTGTTTCGACTCTTACTCCTATATGGACTACGAAATTGCAGAGTGCAGACTTTAAAATAATTTAATAATAAATTATTTTCTGCATGCCACATCTTTAATTGCGTATAAGGGTCAGACAATGCGTAGTTATGATATCTTTAGTCATCTCGCCGCTGGGCTGCATTCGAATAATCTGAAGGCATTCATTGATGTGTGTTGTTAGAATTTTTTTTTTGGCTTATTGATTCTATAATAAAACCAAGGTTACATATTGAGCGGATTCTATGCACAACTGCAGCGCTTGTAAACTTGTAAAAATTACTTTGACGTTTCGAAATAAATTATTATTTCTTGGCCAGAAAATAATATATATATTAGAATATAAAATAAAAATGAACTTATAATTACTTCAATATAGCATTTTCATAACACAACAACATCATCTTATCTACAAAACTATAAAAATAATATATAAATAATAGCAGTCCTAATATTGACAAGTGCTGTTTTATGTTTGTTGTAATGTAGGAAATTTACTAGTCGTAATAACAAAGTATTGCTGTTTGGTGAACTTGCAATTCCAGAAGTTCGTTATTAGTTTGATGGTGAGTACACAGCCAAGTATCCGAAGCATAAGTAATTAGTTACAATACACTTTTTAGTGCTTATTAATTTGACATGTAGTTCTATAGTGCGTTATTTTTTATTCAATATTTAATATGTTATTATAAAATACGCAAAATGTCCAAGAAGCAAGATGGGGCTTTGGTATAGGCAACATGGGCATCATTATTCATCTTCAGTCTGATCGTTATTGCTGATATGCCATTATACTTTCTCGAGACATAATGCCTATTTCTCATTTAGGAATAAAGACGGTTAATCAAAGCGTAACAAGCACTGTATAAAAATCTGCTACAAAAAATAAATCAGCAGAAATCTAAGGAACTGAAGTGTGAGGGAGAAGTTAAAGGAAATGACGAGAAAACAGAAGACCAAGAGCGAATTCTGTAAGGAAGCAAAGAAAGAATTTAAAACGCAAGGAAAAATCAATTCTTCTTTGAGGAAGATGACGTCAATGTTAGTATGCGGGGAAGTATTAATACAATGCCATGGATGGCGAGGTTGGGTACATGGAGGCTGTGCGAATAACGTGAGAGTTATCTTCTATTATCTCAATTGTGAAGAGTAATTTAATTGCTTATCGTATGTATTTTTTTATTTTAAGTGTTCCGTTTAAAAAGTTTAAGCTGTCGCAATCATTTTAAAAATATTTAAGAATTATTTTTTTTACCTTTCAGTTATGGTAACCCATTCTTAACTCAACTGGAACCCATCTTCTCATGGTGGGCAAATGGTGTATTACACATTTCTTTTCAAAACCCTTTTTACACATCAGAGTAACAGCGAAAATAGTATCATCCATCAACAGATAAAGTTTAAAGATTACAACAGCGTTGTATTCAATTTGCAATCCTGATGCAGTGTTTAAGCTTAATGTTCCCATCTTGCCCCAATTCCCTATAATAGTTTACTGACACATCATTTTTATATTAAACATAGTTTTGACGTTTTGTAAGTATTTTTAACATTAACATTGTAAATTTTATTTTTAATTTTTTTAAATTTTAATAACAAATTTTATAATACAGTAAAATATTATAACACGTCGGATGTACGACAACTGCTTATTGCGTCCGAACTTTTGGGTTCTGACTAACTTCTATATAATATAATGTAATCCTCTTTAACGACAAACTCGGGTATAACGTCGAAATAATTAGCCTGTTTTTAGATCGAGAGTCGGATATAACGACGTACGAGACTATTTGAATACGCAAAAATATTTCTCTACCTTATATATTCCCCACGCACCTTGGAAACAAACTCAACTAAGAAAAACGAAATAAGGTTCGCAGAGAGGCATTTCTTGGAATGGAAACACGTGTTTTATTACTTATGGCTACCAATGCATATATTATTTTATTTTGATAACTCATTCCGCATTCAGATATGGTACGAACCGTAAATGAGTGGTAAAGTGAGTGTAAATGAAGAGAAAAGAACGGCTATTTCGATTGAAAGAAGCTGCTATTATTACGAGGATGTAGTCTGGTGACTCTAATGTCACATTAGCCGCAGACTTGAAAATATCGCATTCTGCTATGTCTACGATTTGGAAAAATCGTAACGAAATAAAGAGATATGAAAAAATTATGGCGAAAACAAATGCGTAGACTCAAATGAAGATATTATGCCGTATTGTTTAGAATGGCTTAAAATTCAACGCAATCGTGGAATTTCTGTCACCGGACCATAATGAATAAAAGCTAAAGATTTTGCTAAACAGTTTGGGAAAAATTATTTCAAATGTTGTGACAGTTGGATTGCACGATTTCGCCGACGTCATAATATAGTGCTTGGGAAGATTTCAGGAGGAGCAGCTAGCGTATCGAACGACATTACAGAAAATTGGCTAGAGACAGGTTGGCCGCATTTGCGTAATGGATACAGTGATGATCAAATATTCAAGGGCAGATGAAAAACGCTCTTTTTTTTTAAAATGTAGCCAAAATAGGACCTAAATTCAAAGTGAGAAAAAATGTACGGGAGGAAAAATGTCAAAGGACAGAATTACGGTAATGGTGGCAGCAAACATGACAGGTGCCATAAAAAGAAACTCTGCTAGTATGGAAAGTCAGGAAGCCTCGTTTGTTTTAGAAACTGCCATTCCTGACAGTAAGTTACGAATCCATAATAAAGCATGGATACGTTAGGAGATATTTAGAGTAATGGAATCCTGGAACTAACAGCAACGCAAGAACAAAATTTTATTACAATTGCCCAGCACATCGTAATATTAATAATTTAAATTCTGCCACCTAACAACACCTGTTTTACAACCACTGGGCCAGGGCGTAATAAAATCAATAAAGGTACATTTTAGGAAGCCACAAATTATGAAAATGATGGACTTTGCCGACTCTAATACTAATTGGAACATTACCCTATTGGACGCACTTATAGTATCTAAGGCATGCAGCAACGTTTCCCAAAATACGATTGCTAACTGCTTCAAACACGCAGGATTCTCGACAATTTTAAGCGAACAAGCTTCCACAGATTTCGAAATGAAGAGACGAATTCTCTTGGCAGAATGATTAAAAAATTCTACAATTTTTTTATTCATTCTGCGTTTTCGGTGTACTGTGCATTTTAACCGGATAACCGATATTATCATACCGGTTAACCGGTACGGCGGTTAACCTTCGCGGTCATGGTGATTAATCTGGTCGGAACGGTCAGTCGGTCTAATCCGACTTAGTCAAAATATAGGGACATGTTTCATAACTAGCAGCTGATAAATCAATTTGCCAACAGCTCCGCATCAAATCACATGTTTGTACAAAAAGAATTCAATTGAAACTTTAAATTAAATAATCGTACATTCTACGAGATCTAGAGATTGCATGAGTAAGTAGGGCATTGTGCAAGTTATACATAAGTATACGTTTTGGAAGTATTTAATGACGATGTTATTACCATACGTAAAATCGCGCACAGGTGTTTGTAGAGTACCGTAGTTACCGCAGTATCGATGATTAGACTGGCGTCGTCAGGACAGTTAGAAAAGTTATGACTAAACTCTCTTTTGCCTTACTTTTTTTTTTATGCGTAATAACATTTATTGCTTATATTGCGTGTCGAAATATATGACTTGTTATTAATATACAGATCGTTAAAAAAGAGAGAATTGATGGATTTTACTTTCGCGTGTATACAAAAAAAACTTGTAGTCCTTAATTGTTCAAAAAAACCTGCGCAGTTTTTTACTTAAATGAGAACAATGTAACTAATCTTAGTTTTTCCAGTTATTTTTTTTGCAATTTTATGACTATGTGAAAATATTTTTACAAATTATGGAATATACTACTATAATATATATGCATACTGTCAAATAACTGTTTAACTGACAAGACATGGAAGTGCAAAGTAAATAATTTAGGCATAAATGAATTTGAATAGACTTTTTGGACCATATAAATAAATACGACAGCATACGGATATAAATTACGTTATAGGAAAATCATGCCACTAAGTGATAATCAACAAGTAGTATCGCAGACAATTATTGTACTCTACATGAATGATTACTTAAGAGTAAGTATTTTACATACTAGTATTGTTGGGTAAGGTACTCGCCGATTATTGTTAGAATACAATTTTATTTACTTGCGAGGTATCAAGTACATTTATAACGTATGGATTTTGTTTCAATCAATAAGTTGTGCCTCGAACTACTTATCGCTAAGAAGTAGCTATTGGAAGGGAAATGTGTTTGTGATACACTGTCTTAGAGTTAATTATAACAATTCGTATTAAAAAAAAAGCCAATGGGGATTCAGGAAATCGGTAAGAAAATCAAATATACTTCTAAATAAAAAAATTAACACTGAGAAAAGTGGCTTTTTATACGTAAATGCAAGTGTACCTATATAGCCTTACATAAACTGAGAAGCGCAATTTAATGTGAATTTATAAAGTCTAAAATTATTGATATGCTGAAAATAAAAAAAGTTACTGATGTGTATAAATTTAAGCTCTTAAATTTTATTTAAACAATGATTCAGAGTTCAATATGTAACCTTTATCTGTGGTGATTTTACACACACACAATGATTAAATGATCAAAAATAGTTTGTTTATTAATATGTCGTTTGATGGATTCCAATTTGAGGGAAGAATTTATGTATTATTTGTTTGTTGTTTATTATTTTTTATTCCAAGTGCGCAAATTTGAAGGCACTTAGATGAAGTAATGTTGAAAATATTTAGTTATCTGAAACAAAATTTATTTTTAAAAGTTCCGATAAGTGCATTCTTGGCAAGATTTTTTAAAACTTAAAGCGAAGTATGGAAGATATCCCGATATTAAGCATATTTGTTAATAGAAAAACCAAGAGCATAAATTGTGTAACCAACCCGTGACATTTGCCAATAAAATGCAACGAGTTCAGGGCCGTTTAATTTTTTTTTTTATATGCATTGGTAAATTTCGAATTTTATTACATTAATAATATATTGTAGCTTAGAAATATTCGATGCCGGTAATAAATCGGAAGAAAAGTATCAATATCGTGATACTCCTAACTATGATGATAAGTTTCTCTTCCGTCAAGCAAAATTCAAATTTCTCGTTATTATATTTAATAACTTCGACATAAACAAAAATGCATTAAAACATCTGAAGTAGCACAAAATTCTAGACGATTATATTCTCTTAAAGGCAGTATTTACTTTTTTACGTTTTAAATGTCCTTTTTCTAAGTAACCATTTCTATATTGGTATTGGAATTCAATAATAATGCGTTATTTGTGTTTTGTAATTATCTAGAATAGTGTTCTTATTTTATTTAACTAAAAAATACAAGCAAAAATGAACAAAATTTAGGAAGCCCTATCGATGTCCGTAGCCATTTCCAGCACCTTTCCTATTGATCCTGTTTTTCTGCTGACGCATTGAACCTGCAGGCATAGTCGTAATTTTCGTGCAAGTTCACTACATAGTACTACTCCTCATTCGAGTCCATTTCCAGAATGATAAAGTACGAAAGTTCCGTTTCGTTTTACGACACTGGGGACCGAAAGGTTGGGGTAGCATGTCGAATAGCGAGTAATTTGTATGCGACAGTGGTTCTGTATCTAACCAGGAGAACCCGTCAAATGTTAAGCTCAAATTTGGTCACGATTTTGTCAGTTGATAGTGGAGAACCCTTGGAGTACTTTTGTAAAATATTAGCCATTGATGGCCAGACCTTAATTTTTTTAGAACTCAATATAGTTTTACATCTCGCATAAGTACCTAAATACACAACCAGCTTACAAGTTCGTAATAGTGTAGTAATAAAAGGTCTAGCGCAGTGACTATACACAAGAAGACAAACCAAGTCCATATAAAAGCAAATTAATTTTAAAAGTTATCGACAGAAGTCGCCTGGATGCCCAAATTAAGATTGGAGCTAAACCAAAAAATATTATCATCAGATATTAAGTATGACAGCGCAATCTACCCAAAAGTAGTTGTACCAAGCAAATATGACATCCGACTCCTTTATTCTAAGATAAAATTTTAATTTAGTAGATGGTAATTCTTTTAGACAGTTTTGAATTAAAATACTCCATTATATACTCACGCATAAATCTATCTGAAAATGTTAAAAATCAGTACTACTATAAGCCTCGATCCTTCTCAACGCGACCATTCGCAAATATTAGGTACCTTGTAAATATTTAATTACTTTTCAATATTAGAATTACTTTAAATCAAGTATCTTATTAATAAACATTTAAATATTCAAATACTTTTGAATGACCTTTGTAGAAGTAATTGTAATTGGTAATTATTTTTTATAATTAATAGCTAAAGTAATTCTATACTTAATACTTTAATTCCTTTTAAGTATTTTATTTATCTACTCCAATTTTACTTTCATTATAATTAGAAGATTCAGCTTATCAGGCGGTATATTCGGTGTTTTGTTTTGTGTGTTTCCCACTGGTTCACGATGAATAAAAGCGCTCGATAATTAATGAAGTGTATTTTTATTGAAACAGAATGAAATAATATACCGGTTACAACAGCAATGTAGGAACTGAAACTTGATAGTTAAATAAACACTGTATGAAGAGAATAAGTGTATATTAAATTCCGAGGTAGCATCATGCGCAGAGCACTTGGATATGCCAAAATGTGGCTGTTCAAGGGCAGCTGACAAACCGATAAATCTTCCAAAATGTAAATCGAATTCGATATACTTAAAAGAGAATATTTACTTTTCTAAAATAGTAATATTATACAGGGAATCTAACAATATTTAACAATACTTAATCGATAAATTTCAAACATGAGCAAAGACTTTCAACTTTTTTGCTTTATTTTCAAGTGAAACTTAATTTAAGTATATAAAGAGTTTTTTTTTTAATTTCCATTGGTAGAAATATCAGATATCAAATTTTAATACTATTAATCACTTTCATAAAACCGACAGCAGTATGCCGACATGCCGTCAAAGCTTGAGAGTTCCAAGACTGTCCTGTTTGTTTTCTTTCTGCTTTCCTAAATTCAAATTTCAAAATTATTATTATATGTATATGATATAAGTATACAGGTGGGCCACCATATTCACGTCGGTTTATATACGAAAAGTGGTAACATATTTTCAATTTTTTTTGTTGTTGTAAGGGTTATACAGGTTCAGAAGGAGCACATTTCAAAATTATTTTGAAGTATACAGGGTGACTCAAAGAAAAGTTACACATGAAAGTTGTGAAAAATTAAATGAAAGACCCTGTATATTATGACATATTTTTATAGTACAGGCTAAATAAAGGCAAATTGGTGACCGGTGTGAACTTGGCAAGCAACTTTATTAAAAAAAAATAAACGTAGTACGGTTCGATTGTACTTCGTTTGTACCCGTTTGTCCCACCTTCAGTTTTAAGATTGTATTAATGTTTCCTATACCTCTCTGTTATAGTTTCTTAGTAATTTATAATTTTCTTTTTCAAATATTAATTTTTTTTTGAAGTAGGCTTATTTTTAGACAAAACTGCTGTTATTATTCAATATAGATAGATGATAATAATCAGCCTAACTTTTCAACTGGCTTTTCCTACATACTAATTAAAAGTCATAACTAAGTAAACTTCAGAAATGTGCTTTATTAAAACGGATAAATTGATATGTTAAAAACTGCTAATGTCTTAAAAAATGTTCAAAATGATGGCCATCGTTTTCAATGCAGAGGCGTACTCTTTCTCGAAATGAGTCTTTAACATTACTCAAAACATTTGTTGTTGTAGATCGAAACGCCATTCTTATTCGCTTTTTCATATTGTCGGGTGTGGTTGGTTGTATATCATAAACAATATTTTTAATATATTCCCATAAAAAAATTTGAGCTCCTTAGATCTGAAGATCTTGTAGGCTAATTCCTGTTGGAATACTGTCTATCTAATTCTCCGAACGCTTATTTGAAAGTGCGCAGGAGTACCGTCAAATTGCAACCAAAGTCTTTGTCAAATATTGATATATTAGGTATATTTTCCAAAAGTATTAAGTTATATTTTATAATTGTAGAAACATGGCACCATTCAAGTGACCATCAAAAAAGTATGGCCCTATCACGTGCTTTCTAACTATTCCGCCCCACACATTAACAGACCATCGATGTTGACGATTTAGAGGTTCTAAAGAAATTGGGATTTTCGTCCCTGTAATAATAAAAATTATGCCTATTAAGTAATCCGTTGTTATGAAAGTTGACTCATTCGAAAATAACACAATAATCGAGAAAATTTTCGTCATCTCCTAACTTTTCTAGAATCCATAAACAAAATTTAAGACGCCGATCATAATCTACTTCCAAAAGTTCTTGATGCAATTGTATGTGATATGGGTAAAATTTCTTTTTTGTAATCCTTCTAATGTTCCCTCTGCTTATCTCTGTAGTTTCGTTTATTTTTCGCTGACTTGTATGCGGATTTTCAACAAGAGATTCGATAACTAAAATATTATTTCCTTCATTTTCGGTAATCGATTTTTGTCGTTCTGTTTTCTTATAACACACACTTCCTGTACTTCGGAATACTTGCAGCAAATTTTCTAAAGAACGCTTATGGGGACGGCGTTTATTAGGATATTTTTGCCCATAAATCCTTGATGCTAGCAAAGAATTTTCTTCACACTCTCCAATTATTAAAACCATATCAATCCTTTCTGGTTGAGGGTAATTGCTCATTGTAAATACATAATTAAAATGCTTCTTAGTTAACCACGAACAACAATGATGCGCAACTGACAAGTTCTGTTATTGTCAAATGACTTTTGTGTATAATGAATAATAACAATATTTTTGTCTAAGATTACTTCCGAAAAAGAATTGATGGGAATTAATAGAAAATTCTAAATTACTAAGAAACTATAACAGATAGGTACAGGAAGCATTAATACACTCTTAAAGACCGTTAAAATTAGAATCTAAATAAGGTAATAAATACAGGCCGTTCCATCTAAAATAAGAAAGTTACTTGCCTTTAAAGATAGCGAAAATTAAAAGTATGTTTTTGTTCACCGTGTATAATTTTTTGCATTACTTTTATTTTATTATCAAGTCTAATGGTTTAGTTAAAAAATAAATATAGTTTAAAAATACTAGTTTAAATATGCATGACAGGCGTGCGTTTTAAATTTTGGTCTACATTTTGAAGAATAGTTATTTATCTCGCAAACGAGTTGAGTTAGATATAAGAAACCTAACACCAACTTGACTTTATTTAGCCTGTACTATCAAAATATATCATAATATACAGGGTCTTCCATTTAATTTTTCACAACTTTGGTGTGTAATTTTTCTTTGAGTCACTCTGCATACTTCAAAATAATTTTGAAATGTGGTCCTTCTAAATCTGTATAATCCTTAACCAAAAAAAAATTGAAAATATGTTATCACTTTTCGTATATAAACCGACGCGAATGTAGTGGTCCACCCTATATGTATATAAAATTTGTAGAAACAATAAAAATAAACGAACAACTTAACAGTAATAAACTTCATAAATAGAATTAAATAATATTTTAACAATTCGTATACGGCATATGATAGATATATAATTTTTTTATTTATATTCAAATGGCGATAAGTAGCCACATCAGCACCTATATATTGCTGCTGAATTCAAAATATTGTTGCCGCTTGCCGTGCTTGAAATTCCCATATGATGACTGTAATTACATTCAATTCTAATAATTTATGAAACAGTGCCATCTACTGGCGGAGAGCACTATTATATAATTTATTTAATTTAAATTCTGGTTCTTATTCTCACTAGACATCCAGACTCCCCCACCACTTTTCGCTGCAGAAACACTAGCGACATCTGGATTCTAAGCGCAATACTTTTTCTATAAGCTGGTTTGTCTTCTTGTATTTATAGTCACTGGTCTAGCGTGTGATCCGTGTGCCTGGATTCGAATTTGGCAGCCGAATGTTTTTTTTTGTATGCTTTATTCTTTTCAAATTAAATATTACAATAATAATGAAAGTACAAAAGAAGGTTTAATTTATACAAACTGTTGGTAATATTGTTTAATCAGATATATGTGAAAGTAAATATCAGTACCTAATTAATAACATTTAGATTAATTTTGGTTACTTGCATTGGGTAATATCCATCCGATTACCGTTAATTCATTCCTTTACACATTAACACTAAGAGATTATACAAATATTTCCTTTAAAAGTTGGGTGTAATTCATGATGGGGTTAGTCATCTCTGATCGTTTGAAGAGAGCAAACATCTATAATGTTGAATGACATTATCAACTGATCAAATCTGAGTTTAACATTTAGCGGGTCCTCCTTCTAAGAATAGAGATATCATGTAGATTTTGTATGCGCAGGGGATATCTGCTATCCAATTGACGCAAACACGTGTCCTTGCTTCGTGACTCATTCTTGTAGGGAGCGTGTGTTGTATTGGTGTAATAGCACTTGTCGCATCAGAGTTAATATTTATTGTCTTTCCCGCATGCATATATGAATTCTGAACTTCATTATAATAGGGTAGTGATGGTAATTGCCATACCATAACAAACTATCTTTGAATTAACAATTTTAATAAATAATATTTGCATGCTTTGTAAGCACATTAATGAAATAAGATTAGCTATTGCTCTTTTAAAACAAAGTATATTACATATATTTTAGCTGCTAGTTCAAATACAAGCAACGACAATAAATTATTGAATATGTAAAACACATGTTACAAGTTAATCTCTTATTAAATATTTGAGCGATTGCGTCATTAGCTTTAAAAGTAAATAGGAAGCCAAAATTAGATCATAATCATGTTTCATAAAACAGAATATGTTGTGATTTATAAAGTAGCTTATGAGAACAGTATTATTTTAGATGGCTTTTCATAAAGGTGGATAATTTAATAAAAACATTCGTTGCTTATATGTATAGTACGTCCAGAAAGTATGTGGAATAATTTTGAAATTTTTTAAGGTAAAATTCTCCAATTATTGGTAAATAAAGACCTGTCAATATAGCCTTATGATATTACAGAACTCTTGCACCCGTCATGGAGTTTTATTGTTACGAGGTGAATGTTGAGCACCTACAAAACTGTGTTTATATTAATTTTGGCTTGTAAGTTATGTGGTTTTGTCTCATACCTGAATATTTTTTTTTACCAAAATAACCCATTACTTATTCGTAATTGCAAATTGCAATATATATTTTTTTTATTTTAGGTACCGTCAAACGGTTTAAGTGAATCAATGTTTTCCGTTAATATTTTTATAACCTTTGAGAAATTAGTTTTTGAAAAAATAATTATAAAAGTTCATCATTTACTCAACATAATCTTCACTTGTTACTGCTACAGAATAAATATGTTACCAATTTTTTTTTTGGCCAAAGTGTGATGCACATTGGGGTAAAGTGAATCAGATGTATAAATATAATATCCTTTTTAGTTTTTTGGGAAAAATTGGGAAATTGGAAATATTGTCTAATACAAAATCTTAACTTATCGTCAAACTAGCCTTATTACGAAGTTTCAATATCTTCAACACTGATTTGACTGATTTTTAGCTAATTTTCGTTTTGATTCACTTTACCCCATAATTTGTCTATTTAAAAAAAAATAGGGACTGATTCAGCGTATATAACTAGGACAATATTTTAATAATGCATATTATTTCTAAATGATTGGAGAAACAATATCTAGCAGCTGACAGGCCGAAAATCATTCTTAGTGCTGCTCTGCGTACATTCAAACGTTTAACCGATTTTCGAAGCAATCAAAATCAAAGCATTTGAACATGTTTAATATATTTGGTACTTCCGTGGAGGAATGAGCAACGCATGCGATACCTAGCCGTATTACTTGGCAGACAAGGAACATATGGGGGTAATATTATCGGTACCTTTGTCTCACTGATCGCTAGGAACGCAAAAATTTCCGATATTCACCGAGCGATTCACTTAACTCTTTGTGATTCAGTTACATCCGTTTGACGGTACTGCTATAAGACTTGTCTCGTCTTTATATTTGAAATGATCTGTTAACATCAAAAACTCTTCTCTTCTACATGCGCTATATTAACCCACAATTAACGCAATCTAAAATTCAAAATTATTGTAAACTATACAATTATTAGCAGACACAAAAACATACTTTCGCATATTTGGATGAACAGCTTTGGGAAGATCGTTTAAGCAATGCTATTAGTTTTGCGAATTTAGATATGTCAACATTTCTTCGCACATTTAACTTGGTGCGCCGCATTAACTACCCCATAGTATAAAAGATTTTTTTGGCTCGTCTCGTCAATTTGAAGTTATACAGGCTGTTTCACCACCAGGAAATTCCTCTATAACTCGTAAACAGGGACAGATAGGATAAAAGTCTTTTTTATAAATTGTCGTAAGATTATAATTTATCTTTAACGCAAAATTACCGAGGTTTGTATAGGGTGTTTCGTAACCTTGGTACATGCAATTATATATATTATATATAATTTAACACACTTTAGTGTTAAATTGATTACTATCCAAGATATCTTTAATGTTCAAAAAATTATGTCGCTTGCACTGTTTGAGAAAAGCGATTGCATGTTTACTTATATTGATTTGCTTATTTTTCGATGTTTTTATGATTTTATATTAAATATTTATTTTCTGGCTTTCATTTTTACAACCATTGCTTAGTAAGATCACAAATATGATAGTAAGATGAAAAAAATAATCAAAACTATAATAACTCGAAAAGTGGAAGAGATAGACATACAGTATGCTCAATAAAAATCAAAGCACTTGTTAATAGGAATTCAATGGTGTAAACATATTTAAAAAAAAGTAAAATATACCCATTTGAAGTTGACTGAGTTTGCACTTTAGTGACGAAGACCCAGTATATTAAAATACAACTATAACACACCTGCAGGTATAAGTAAGTCCGTAGTAAGATATTTCAAAATTTGATTCACTTAGTCTAAGTGGTAATTAATTTACGCTTTTCTCAAACAGTCCGTGCGACATAATTTTTAGAAAATCAAAGATATCTTGGAAATCAATGAGTTTAGCGCTAAAGTATGTTATATCTTATTTTTTTAAAATCTACTGGTGCTTTTAAAAATGCAACAATATTGGAGGTATTTGTATTTAAAAAAAGAAAGTTGAAGGCTGTACCGAGATTACAAAACATAGTGTACAAATCGTGATAATTATTCCTTATAGAAAAATTATAATCCCACAACAATTTATAAAAACCTTTTTTTCTATCTGTTACTGTTTACGAGTTATAGAGGAATTCCCTGGCGGTGAAACACCCTGTATGTATACTGTGGGCGGGTGTGAGTTCAAATTCCACACGAGGCAAGAAAATTTTTATCATAATGAAATTTGCCTTATTAACAGTGTTAGCAGGAAAACATTAATTATTTGATGATTTTCACATGCGCAGCGTGTTAAAAAAATCTTGACCTGAGATTAATTTCGAATACGTGAAAATATATGGGGAAAAATATTTAATAGTGTAAAGCTTATATAATCGACTTATAATTACAACAAAAAAACTAAGGGAGTTGAAAATCTCAAAAATTATAGGATAGTTCGCTATGTGAAATCCGTTCAGTTTCTAAAACTATAAACGTATTTCTCTCTTGCTTTCGTACACGTTCCTTATTTCGGAGGACGTCACATACACATATAAACAAACATCAAAATTACTCAATTGTTACAGAGTTTAGAGGTAAGATTAATGAAGTATGCATCCTGTTTTTTATAACACTTTTTTTATAACTATTCCATCAATAATATCCCGATTCAAACTTTCTATCTGTACAACGAAAAAAAAAAAAAACAATATAGTAATGAAAGGTTCCTTTCGAAGTGAACATATAATAAAACGTAATACTGCACGAATAAAAGCAACTAAGTACGTAATTACCAAAAGTCTGGTATGTTGTTACAGATTTTGCCCTATAATTTCATACGGTTGCATTTACTATACATACTGTTGTATAATTATTATGTTCGTGATTTCGATCTTGCCAATTTCCAATTAAGACTTTCTATTTAGTCTGAAATATCACAAAGATGGCACCGATTGGTATGTTATAATTACACAGCTCAACAGAAAAGTTTCACACACTTTCGTTTTCCATTTTTTTAAATTATTTTGTAGTTTTTACATTACCTACAGCGAATGTTATTTTAAACTGTGTTGATTTTATTTTCTGCACGTACTACTGTTCCATGTTATTGTGTGTGCATTTTTTTGCTGGAAATATAATATCTGCCTTGTAATTTAACAAGGAGGCATCCAGGTTAATGCCTTCTTGTTAGTCTTTTGTCTGAGTGTCCAGTTTACTTTATCATGGTGTAAGTTTAGATGCGTGCGGGAATGCTCTGATTCCCCCCTTTGAAAGGAGACAGAATGAAGGATTATCATCTTAGAGGTGTCTAGTTACAAAGGTGTATTACCTGAGAATTAACAACAAAGGTAATTTTGTAATTTGGACAAGCAATTGAAGATTTTAAATAAAGTAGTAATTTTTGCCAAGTGCGTAAGTATTTTTTTGTGGCTTTAGGTATATCCGTTCAAAACTAGGCACTTCTTTATAATATTACTTCGTTGTTTCTATTAATGTTGCTCAATTTGTTAAATAAATTGGATATTATATACATTTTATCGTAGTAATTGGGTATTTAAACTCAAATTCTATTACATATAAGTACCAATAAATAAAGTTTTTATACTAATTGGGAAGATGACATTTTGCTAATTTAAAATAAGTTTCTAGTATTTACATGTATGTATACTATATATGGACAGATGGATGGATATTACACGACTATGTAAAAGATCTATTGTGTCCCCTATTCCAGCTGTTTTACAAGTGGCCTTCCAATCCTATTCCTTTCAGAAAATGCAGGATATGAGAAGGCTTCGGGTTAGGTAACTCTCCTATGATTTTACATGCTTCCAGGTGCAACGCCCTTGAGTTGCACAGTGCTACGCAATTTGAGAAGAGATGGCTGGGTGTTTTATCGTGTTCTCTACAAAATCTACATTCAGATTGCTTTGCTAGTCCAAGCTTACTCAGATTTTCTCAATAATTGGATTTTCTCAGCTCCATTTCGTTATTCAATTTCTTCAATATTGTACTGCTACTTATCCCGTAAAAGGGTCCCAGCCCTACGAATGGTTGTCCAACCAATTTTCTTGCAAGATTTAGCATTTACATACACAGTTGCTAGAAAGTTTGCAGATAGTAGTATAACGCTTCTTTTCTTTTTTTTCTGGGAGAAGTTTGATATAGAGTCCCTGGAAACACTGCAACCTCTGGGCTTTCTGTATTTAGTTTTCCATTTCTTTTACATACTAAATTATACCAACCATATCCTAGTACCTTGCACTAATCTGCACCGATAGATTGAAATAATAGCCTGGGTTCATTTTTGGGTCATCAAAAATTGCCTCTCGTTTTGCGTCTGGAGTCCCGCATTCATTTAGAATGTGGTAAATGTTCTCTGATTACACAGTCTGCAGTTGGTATCCCCAGTGTTGATCTCAATTTTCTGTAGGTGTCGTTTCAGTGGACAGTGTCCTGGTAAGAGACCTGTTATAGTAAAAGATGATTTCTAATGAGCTGCAATAGTCTTCAGCCTTCTTTTTTGATGGGCTCTTAAAAGGTATTACCATGAATTTGTCTTGTACTATTATTTTCTTTGTGTTTATCTTTGATCGGCCCTTTCATTTCTGTTGATTGCAGAATGTTCGGGCACCCGCAGTAAAATGACTTTATTGCGGTTTGTCAAGCCAATTAGTTCTGGAATACATTCCCAAATCAACCTGGATTGTATCTTAGCGTTCACTACTGCTCTGATTTTTGTTGCACAATGCAATATTGCGTATGCTTCGGCTTGAAAGACCGTGGTATATTTTCTTAGTGGAACGCAGTGGCGGCTTCCTGTAAGGAGCCACGGAGCCATGGCCCTACCATTGCAAATCACAAATTAGTCATTAGAAAGATTTTATTTTCTGGGAAAATACGGATAAATATACCTACACACATTTAATTATAGAACGAACGTTGTTATTCCCATGATTTGATACGACGAAACACGCTTTATAGTTATTTATGCAGACAACCGGCGAGCGGTGAACCACTTCTAAATTGGCTCCGGTTTCCAGACAGTTTATTGGTCTCCGCGGAGTGCTAGCAGAGGAGGGAGTTGTCGAACTATACGCAAAAAATACATTCAAGTGGGGCCAGTCGTATCTTGGCCCACTTATTACCTATAACCTGTACTATCAAAGACAAAAGTCTTGATTCAAGTTTGACGGTTAATTGGTTGATCACGCGGCAGTTAGTGATATTCTAAGCACGATATAATTAACACGATATACTTACGCGCACACGGAAGTACGTCATTGTTGAGCAAAAATTGCGCCACATATATTATTATTCTTATTATTATTATTATATCTTTGTCGGACAAAATTGGCCGTGAGAATTTTGTTAATGGAAAAGGAAGGTTTAGAAAATCCGGATGGGGCTACGGAACATATTTTAAAAGCTTTAAGCTGCTTTTAAGATTCAATTTCCTAGAAAAACGATAAAAATACTTTGCAAATACACACGAAATTCTACTAAACTAAACGTCAACCCAAAACAGGCTTTCTAAAGCAACGCTGCATTTGAATTATATTAATTAATAGTCGTGAATAAACTTAAATATTAACATTTTATTATTTATCATATATTTACTAGTGGCGGCCCGTGACAATATTGAGTTGTGAGGCCAATCTCCGGCCAACTCTGCCCCTCAGTTTTTTTTTGTACTAATTTTATCAGTTTAGTTCAGTTGGCAGTAATTTATTACCGTATTTATTTTTATATTTATATTTATTATTTATGGTAGTTCATTTTGATTTAAAATACTATAGTTATTAATTGGCGATGTCATCCTAGAATAATACACTTTGTTACTATGATTAATAAATATTAAATATTCTTGAACCCATTTTTTATTGCGGGGAACTGTTTAAACCGAAGTCCGTACGCGATTGGCCCGTCTGCGTCTGACTAACACGCTTGCCTACCGTGATAGATAGGAAGATCTTTACCGCATAGTGCCGAGCACTGACAAGATGTTTCGATCAACCAACGGGCAGCAGGCCATGAAACGGCTGGCCCACTCCAATTTTTGTGCCGTACTGCGACCACCCCTTCTTTCGCTAGCTCCGCGCAGCTACTTATAATCGTCTAAAAATCGGGGCCAATCTAGACGTGGCCCGAGTTCGCCGCTTGTCTGCATAAATAACTACAAAGCGGGTTTTTTTCCGTCGCATCAAATTATGAGTAATCGCAGTGTTCATTCTGTACTTAAATGTGTGTCTGTGTGTACGTATATTTATTGGTATTTTTACAGAAAATAAAAGCTCCTTAATGGTTAATTTGTGATTTGCAATGGTGGGGCCATGGCCCCATGGCTCTTTAGGAGGAACCGTCCCTGATATTTACTATAGATGTATTTGATTGTTTTTGATGTGCTTCGCAATGACGTCATCTGACAAATTCCTCAATTTGAGATTCAAATCGAGCATACCGTGTTATTTGTACCGTGATTCTAAGCATACGCGTTCCCAGATGCGTCATCAGTATACGTATAGCTGACGTAGTTACTGGCGCCTCTTAAACTTGTTTATGTGGTTTAACCTATACGTTAGTAAATCGTGAAATAACAAGACAAATGTTTGTTTAATTTTTTTTTTACTTAATGACTGGACAATACCATTCTTCTCAGTAACTTTAATTGCAACAAAAATATATATATCAAGCCAAAATAACATTTTAACAGTAATAACCACAAAAAAAAAATGCAACTTCAATACTTTATATTACAAAATAATTAATAATAGAGACAACTTATTTTATTTATTAAATCGTATAGGTTCTACACAGAATTTGAATATTGTTAGCAGGTGCCTGTTACCTAGCATGTATTAAGAGCACACTCGCGTGACTAAAATTCGATACGGCTCACTGCAGCAAGTATAAAGCATAAATTCGATACACAGCGAGTCAAACACAAAAATCACACTCCACTTGTTCCACTTGTTTGGTTCGCAGAACACATTGTAACGGCACAAATTAATTGAACTGTTGAATTTTTGATATATTGATACCTGCCAATAAGAAATGAGTCTAAACTTCTATGACCGTATCTATAATTCGTATCGGTCCTTACAGAAAAAACATATTTAATGAATGGGAGTAATTGTGCAATAAGTTTAAGTAACTGGGTTAAGGTTTTGTATGTGTGGCATTGTATTAACAGAATTTTACTTTAGCATCAGAAGGTATAATAGTAGATAAATAATCTTATAGTTGGTAGCGCATAATATTCATATGTAAACTCTTTGGTGGTAAAAGATATGAAAATAACAAACAAGCTAATGATTTACAATTAATAACCGCATAAAAACCGCTTTGTCACAATCATTAATTTGTATTACATGCATATATTGGATGATTCATTTTCATCTTTAGCTGCTATTACGCATTTTCTTGTTTAAATACTTATTATAAACATAAATTAATATTACATAATCTTGACTCTTATGACACTTAAAAAGAATGTGCGCAAGAAAATACCTTGAGCTTTCTTAGAAAATATTTTTTATATAATTAATTAAAAAAATGCAATGAAAAAGAAGATTCTAATAAATTAATAACTCCAGTTCACAATTAACTATTTGAAATGTAATAATTTTCAGTATTGCAAATGGAGCGCCTTGTTTTTCAAGTAGTCTTAGTAGATAAGTAGATAATGTACCTACCATCAAGCATAGAGACAAACAAAAAAAAAACCAAAACAGTTTTGTAATCTAGTCGATATTTATGTACCAAAAGTGAAAATAGGAGAACACGTTGTTACACAATTGAAACAGGAACCAAGTTTAGTTTGGACTCAAGGATATATAGAAAAAGAGGTAGACGACATATAAGTGTTTTATATTCAGCTATGGAATAGGTTAAAATATTGCAAACTTACATAAAGTAGAAGCAGCATACTTTGAGTGACAAATCTATAGCACAGATTTGAAACAAATGAAAATTTCTGCCTTTTTTAAATCTCAGTAATCAAATGTTTTATTATTACATATAACTGTATTAGAAGTGTAGGTATGTTATAAAATTCTACTTTTTCACTTTATTATACGTATCTATATATATTACAAGTTAATATCTCTATTTCTTTGTCTCACACTTTTTAATTCAAATTCTCCCAAATTTGAAGACATTTGAAACAATACTACATGAGAATTCGATATAAAGAGAGTCAACTGTATTACAATGCAAATTAAAAAAATTCTATTACACACTGAAAAACCCATTTGGTTTTTTTTAGTTGTATTGACTTTCTTTGTTGAAATATATGAGCAAAAAAATATATTGTTGGGCGAAGCAAATAATTTTGTTAATAAAATTTGCTTGTTTTAACAATATCTTTAACACAATTAGACAAATAAAATATTTTACTCAAATAAAAAGATTTATTGGGTCAAATGTATGTAATACTTAAAATAACTAATTATTTCATTGAAATAATGAGATATGTATGTTTAGTTCAAATAAAATTTTGTAAAATTGATCAAATGGAATATTTACTTCAAACAATAAATTTTATTGACTCAAATAGTGACAACACCCAGAAAAATAAACCATTTTGTTGAAACAATTAGATAGATTTGCTTATTTGAAATATATATTTTTTATAGTAACAATATTTTTGTTTTAAGTAAAATATATATTGTGCTTCGCTTTACTAAATATTTAATTCAGGTTACCGCGTTCCTTTTTTATTTCAAACAATAATTTTGTCAAAATTACTTACCTCATCTGTTACGGCAGCTCTTTTATTCCTTAATTAAACCTTACCATAAAATTTCACTACTCAATGAAGTGTTACTACAATACTGACCTCTATCTATAAAAAAGGAGTATAAATTGCATATTGCTTGCATTAAATTTTCAGTAGAGTTTTGCGTACAGTAAAGCTGGACTGTTCGATCAAGGAATAAAAGATCCTTTAATTTGAAATGATTTGATCTTATTAGCTTATTTTTTTCTGTATGTGACGTTTGCGTATTCTTCTTCGCAGGCATACAACGTTTTTTTTTTTCCGTAATGCACCAAATCAAAGGCGAAGAAGCTTTTTTGTTTGAACGAATATAAAGATTAATGTTAAGTTATTTTTGTTGATTGAGGAGAGTAAAATTTGGTTGAATTAAACATCGATTTGTGTTAATACAAATACAATTAACTGTCCACTCTATGCATGAAATATGTTGATCCAACAGTTAAATTGATTTTATGTAACACCATAGGTGAGTTGGCAATATCAAATATTGTATTTTTACAATAATTCTTTGATATTAGTAACATTAAATTAAACAAAAATTTATTGTAAAACTAAATAATTATTTTATTCATTCTGAATATCTTTTTCTATTGAAAGCAATTTTTTTTTGGTGTATTTCTAATTAAATACAATTATCAATCTAACCTAAAATGCCATCGTACTCAACACCATTTTTTAGTTGCATCAGATGAAAATCTTTGGTAATTACTACTTCAGAATTCAAAAATTACGAACCAGAGTTGCCTCGCATCCTCCAGCATTGGGCGACAAATTACGGGAGTCAAAAGCCCAACTAAAGGTGCGATGGAAGAGCCTCGCGCCAAAACCGCCATCTTAATGTACAGATGATAGTCTCGATACCAGATAAATATGAAATTGCCTCCTCTTCGCTCAAATCATATGAACAAATCCCAAAGTCATCGTAATGAGTTGCGTTGTGCGCCATCTTTCGGCAAGTGATCGCAGCGTCTCGTACATGATATGAATACTACTTTTTTGAAATGATGAAATATGTGAAATGTGATTAGTTCACATAATTGCGAGCCTACTGTAAATCGGTCAGCTATCAGTTATTATTAAATGCGCTCATGAAACGACTTTTGTTATCTCCCAGCATTCACCAAGGACATTGGTTATATATAAAAACCTTACTCTGGGAGGGTATGGGAAGAAGTCCCGGACCTTATTACTGATAGCCGGAAATTATTATTATGCTTTTGAGTGCTGAAGGAGCAGCCTCCGAATTTCCTTAAATTCCGACAGCCTTGCCGTCCTAGCGCAGCTGCTCCTTTTTTCACACATTGTAAGTTGAAACAGGAAAGAAGTAATGACCTAAAAACAAATAAAACAACAGGAGTACCTATTCTAATACTTAATAATAACTTAATTCTATTATTCTAACCAAGAGTAAATAATTTTAAATATTCGTAGTTTAACACTAATTCCGACCAGTAAAGAGCGTAAAATATTCATTCATAAACACATACGGTCCTATTAACTCTCTAAATAGCATGCCGTAACCTATCTAGTTCTTTAGCAATACTACTAAAAAATTCCCACCATTCGACCGACTCATTATCTCCAATATCTGTTTCGCATCGCGGCCAATTTATCCTCCTAGCTAATGCCCTAACTTCCGTACGCGACCGCCACTTATCGGTGAGTGAATATTCAAATAAGACATTCATTTCATATCACATTCATAAAGCAAATCATTAACCCTCTCAATTAATTCGACCGCCTGATACGTTAAATTAACCCTCATTTCTCTAAAACGTGTAACGCTACCTATAAATTACCTAGTACACCTCCCATTTAAGGTATTATCCCATCTACTCTGTCAATCATTATCAAGTTTATCCCTTAACGCTTTGTTAACTACACTAGCCGAAATTAGCCCAAATCTAATAATCAAGCTATCTCCCCTAGGCACCGCCTCTTTCGCTAATTGATCCGGCGTTTTATTACCGATTGTACCTACATGAGCCCTAGTCCAAAAAAGTTTTATGTCCCCCTCGCTAGTAAATATGAGTTATATATGGATCGCCGGATGGATTTTGTTAAAAAAAAATGGTTTCTCGTCTCAAAGTTTGCTAAAAGCGATACGCAATGCACTTTAACATAATTTTAATGTTAGACGTAATAAAAGTTAAGTTGTTTTAACGCACATATTGTATCCAACACAAAATATAATTTGGTCCAACAGTCTTTTCAATTTCTTTTATAGTGCTTATGTTGCAGAAACATTAAAACTTTAACATACATTTTACGTTGATCTTACAACCAATTTTTTGTTGATATCACTGAATATGTATTTGGTTCAACCAAAATAAAACAAAAAACGTTTTGTTAAACCAATACATATATTTTTCTGAGTGGGGATTTTAATACCTCCTTATAATTTATATTTGTAAGCTCTTGTTTGCTCTAAGTATACGCTCAGTTTGATTGATAGCACGTATATACTTATTTTCCTCAAGGTGGAGAAGATCATCGAACTTGTTAACTTCAGATCGTGCCCACTTCTTCTTACTTGGAACTTTATTTTGCACAGTCTTCCAAGGTCATCGAAACAATATGGATAATTATTTGATTACTTTTACATATTCGAGAAATTTTTCGCGATATGTCCTAATATAAAAAGGCATTACCTCTGGTAACTCAGCAAATGGCCACGAAGATTGCATTTCCTGTTATCACTTCAGATACAACGTAAAATATCAATCGCATCGTCATTTCGTTAACGTAGACTCCGAATAATGATAATAAAAAATAGGGGTTTAAAACAATTGAGTTGATAAGGATTGTGTATATTCTCGAACTACAATCATAAGCGCGGTTCTTTAATTTAGAATTTTGAAAAAATGTATTCATCGGGTCAACTTTTCTTCATTTCAGCTTTATCTTAAAAAATAGCATAATAATTGAGTGCTTAGCTGGTGCGTTATTGCATCAAAAATGATGTGCAAATTTCTTTACACTTCATTAAATTGAAATATTTCTGAGAATGTGTTCCCATGATTACAAAAGAAATGGGCAACGTATTTTTTCTACAGACATCGCCGTCTTAAAAACCGTCATACAACGTAGAAATGAAGAAAAGTACACAATAATTAAGATATCCTTCCGATAGAAAGCAAAATTTCCAAATCCATTGTGGATATTATGTATGTTATTTCGAACTTTCAACGGTAGCAACATTAATGATGTCACATCCTCATGGAGCAGTTCTTTTACAGCGCACAATTTTATTTTATTAAATAATAAAATATAAATTTTTATTCTTTAACTCGCTGATGTTTATTTACAAATGCTTTTAATGGCAAAAGAGATACAGTCCCTCTTCACTAAATGATTGAAAGCTTAGAACTCTCGAATTCATCACTGCAGATATAGCCATTACTAATCCTATATAGGTCATATAAATCAATGAACATATATTTTTACTAGTAGTGATTAGGTTGCTATAAGGATTGCACGAGAAATTTCTTCTACTAGGAATTATATATATGGTATAGAACTTCTATTTTGTTCCAACGATGAATTTCTAATTTAAATTATTTGATGTATTACCTCTTTTTGTATCAGTAAAGACAGTGTGTATATCAATAACATGTACAATTTATCATTATTAATAAATAATACCATTAAAGAGCATAAAGACTCTTATTCAGGTGAATACACTTATTTGCAACATTCAAATACTATCCAGTATATTTAGATTGTTAAATTTTATGTATTAAAAAAACAAAAATACAAATTTCCCTAAAATACTAACCTGTACTTACTAAAAAATCAGTCTAAACTATCATAACAGTCAGAATATAACTTAAAAGTTTAAAAAATGCAAAACATTTATTTGTACACAAATTTAATCAAACGAAATCCATTCGATTCTTGTTAACATACATCCAAAGATATCTTAAAGAGATGCCTCACAGCGAAAAACCCCAAATATATTAAAGGCGATGTATGTATGAACTCATATACTAGCATTAAAAAAACGGTTTCTTGCAAGCATCTTTATCATAGTACTCGAACAACAAACAGTCACAATCTATGAGGATAACATACGTTGCTCAATGCAGCGGCTTTTTTATTTAGTATCAACCAACAAATTCTATTAGGTATTTAGCAGAAAATACTTTTTTAACTACTTATTTAAAATATGTAAATATTTCAGTATAAATTTACTTTATAATCCTTGTATTTGTTTGATTGATGTTAGCTGTAGTAATGAATAAATGAATGTTTATTTATCAAACTAATAATTATATGTGTTTATTAAGTGTTTTCTTTTCCATATTATCGCAATAAAAAGCTGAATGTACCACACATTCTCGAATTTATTGTGTACGTATGGTGATATTCATAATAAATATTCACAAGTAATAGGTAATATAATTTTAAAACTCAGGAGTTAACTAGGCTGCGCGTGGATTTTATTGCCAGTTTAATTACTTTAAAATTAACCGCTTCTTTTATTAAACTATAAACTACAAAACTTAAACCTTAATTATTTAATAATATTTCATATTAAGAAGTAAGTTTTCGTAGTAAGGTATTTGAAACTAGAAGTTACGTAACTCCCTTATTAGTGAAGAAAGTTGGAGGTGTATATGTATAAAAATTTCCTGTGTTTATCAGGTCATAAAAAACTAATGTATGTCAGAAAATGATTTATATACATTCACTATAAAAATACTTTACCGTATGCTGTTTACTAAATGCAGTGATTTCAAGAAAAGGGAATATATATGTAAGTACAGTCGAACCTCGTTTAGTCAGACCCCGTGAACCCGAAAATTTCCCGTGAATCTCCGGATAACCTGGATTTATTGTTTAAAATTGATCCGGGTTAACGAGGTTCCACTGTACAAGTACAAGTTCGTAAGAAAATTAATTAGGTAAGGTAAACATACCAAAAATGGACACGTTAAGCCCATAACATCTGCAAAATATTTGCTTCTCTAATGAAACCGAATGTTAAAAGTGCAATTGAAAGAATTAATTTATTGGCTTTCTAATAGCCTTATTACGATCTTATAGGCGTAACAGATTTCCAATATATTCATTTCAGAATTGCAAAATGTTTTAGTGTTGCACAACTAAATAATCAACTAAAAATGTTTAATGTATTAGTAAGAAAACAGAAACTTATTGCATGCTTATTACGCCAAAAAAATGTGAAAAGGACCGTTATCTTACTAAAGTACGTCACCAGATAATGGCATAATTACTATCTATAAACAATTAATGCAAACATACTTGGTATATACACTCGTGTTGCCATATACTCAGAAAAATACATGTAAATTTGTTTCTTTTTTCATTTTATTTTAGTTGAACCAAATACATATTCAGTAATTTCAAAAAGAATCGGTGTAAAATCAAGCATAAAGCTCGTATTTTAATGTTACTGCAACATAAAAATAATAAAAGAAGTGGAAAAAACTGTGGAGCAAATGATATTTTGTGCTGGATGCAGGGTAGGTTAAAATAATAAATCTTCCTATTGCGTCTAAAATTAAAATTGTGTTAAAATATATTGCGTATTGCTTTTAGCGATGGGAAACCAACAAAATTGTTTGCGAAGCATACATAACTCAATTTTACTAACTTAACTGTATACTACAATGTTTATTAATTCTACAGTAAATGCTTTTAACAAATTTTTCATAATAAAAGATGCAAAACACAGGGGCGGGCCCTCTTAAAGATCAGCAAATTACAAATTAATCATTAAGGAGCTTTTATTTTCTGTAAAAATACCGATAAACATTCATACACACAGACACACATTTAAGTACAGAACGAACATTGCGATTCCAATGATTTGATGCGACCAAACGTGCTTTGTAGTTATTTATGCAGACAAGCGGCGAACTGGGGCCATGCCTAGATTAGCCCCGACTTTTAGACGTTTGTAGGTATCCGCGCGTAGCTAGGGGAAGAGGCGGTGGTTACAGTATTCGCAAAAATTACATTGGAGTGGGGCCAGCCGTTTCGTGGCCCGCTGCCCGCTGGTTGATCGATATCGTCAGTGCTCAGCACTGTACGGGAACGGCCTCCTACTATCACGGTAGGTAAGCGTGTCAGTCAGACGCAGATTATTGAAAGTAGAAACATACATATTTAGATGATTGTCGCACACGGACTACGGTTTAGCACTTCCCCGCAATAAAATTTGGATTCAAGAATATTTAATATTTATTAATTATAGCAACAGTGTAGTATTATTCTAGAATAACATCGCAAATTAATATGCTATGGTTTTTCAAATCAAAAATGAACTGCCATTTATATCTTTGTTAGGGTAAAAATTATGAAAATGAAATAATAAATATAACGGAAAAATACATCATAATAGTGTTTTAATTAAAAAAACAAGCCATTTGCTTAGGTAAAATAGGTCAATTTGTCCGCCAGGCGTTGTAAATAAAAATATCAAAAAGCTTTTCAACATTTATATTCGTAGTAAATCGATGCACCAAAAAAAAAAAAATTGACAAACATCAATATTTCACAAAATGGCGGCCATTTTTTTTCCAAAAAAAAAATCCGGTTTTTACCCAAATATTTGCTTGAATTTATTACAAAAACAAACAATTGAAATTTTTTTTTTCAATTTGGAGTGGTTCACCGACAAACGACATTTTAGCAATCTGTTTACGCGAGTTCAAGTTGATCGGTCAAATACTTTGTGAGTTATAAATCGGGTAATTTGGAAAAATGTAAAACCGAGGAAAACGCGTTTAAAGATTTACATAGTGGAAATTCTTGCGTTTCGACGGTAGTGCTTTTCTATTATCATGACTTCCTTTCGGATAACTTTGCATTTTTTTACGCCTGTTCGAAAGTACAGGAACGCAGGCGCGCAGCGCGCTGTTTCGAAGATAAGGAGCTAAGCTCCGACTCTGAGATTCTCACCTTGTGTTTTTGGAATATAAAGCTATTGTCTAAGCAAAAAAACGGAAAACGGTTGTTTGGACCCGCTACACGGGATTCCCCCGCTTAAGAAAAATAGCAAAAACAATAAATGATTGATGAAGTGTTGATAATTGTAACATCTACCTTAATACAATGCTATTATCTGCAGCAGTACAAGGGAAAACACCCAAGATTTTTATCAAATAATCTGTTGATCTAATTTTAATTATTAAAGCTAGTTTTAAAAGTTCAAAAGATTTTTACTTTGATTTTTTTTTCGATATAAACTTTATTATTAAAGATCTATATTTTATCTGCTCATTTCTCAATTATAATCGAAGGTTTTATATAATCCTAATCATTTAGCCTATCAACTGTCAACAGATATGATAAAACTTGCGCGACATTCATTTCACAAATTTAGCATCATCTAAAAGTATTTTATTAGCAATGCAATAAGAGAAGAAATAAGGGAGCGCACAGCAAATTAGCGCGCCCAACAGTAGCGGAACAAGAGATTAATGCTTCTCTATCTAGATATACATATCTATTGTATTCATTATCGTTTGTATTTAAATTTACAACATGCGAACCTGTTATTGTGCTCTAACGTCGGCGCTGTTATTCGATTGCATTGCCTGTGAGAAATACATTTGTTGTCGTTGCAGTGTTAATTGTGTATTCAATCTATATACGCGTTTTGTTGCAAAGTTTTCGGGTACGAAATCACAAAAGTTCGTTTATACCTGCAGAGAAATGCACTGGTGTGAAATTGTAAATGAATCTAAATCAAATTTAAGTAAATTTAAAAGCAGTATAATAATATGATAATTGAATTCAATACACAAAAAGTCTAGATACATCCAAATAACAACGTACAGCCCCCGACATTAATATATAGCACCATCAAAGCGTCGAGTCACTGGTTGGAGTGCTAAATATTAACGTCGGCGATTGTACCTAATCAATGTTTTCTTGAGAAAAATCATAAAATATTTTAATGTAAATTTTTTTTGAAATGTCAATGTAGCACCAATTTTTTGGTTTTTTTTTTTATTCGAAAAAAAAAGTTTCAAATTACTACAGATTTACAGGTTTTTTGTTTGCAAGATTAGTATTTTTAAAGGAAAGTTTGGAAATGTATATTTTTTAAAAATTTTTATCCAACGTCACAACTGTTCCGCCCAATAAAAATTATAAAATCTGTTTTGGGCCAATAAAAAAGCGGCTTGACGTTCGCTTATTGAACAATCTGTATCTCCGCTGTCAGTTAATGTGTCGAATTCTCCATTGTGACATTGAGTTTGGTTGGAATTATGTGTACCTATAGTCCGTGTTGTTTTTAGAAAGACATCATCTCTAAAATCTAGATTTGTTGAAAAAATGTTCTATAACATTTAATACATGGTAAATTTTGGTCAATAACTATTTCAAATTCAGGATCTAAAGTAAGTTGTTTGTGTAAAATGACTTATTTGGTTTGTATAAATCTTATAAAACAATAGTCTTATAAAACTTGCTTTAGCATTTTTACAAACTATTTCTTCAATACTTAATAATTGCTCAAGGTATTGTAATATCACGCAATTATTAAATAATCATACTAAATGTCATTTAAACACTAACCAAAAGTCATTAGAATGATACCTAACATATGTGACACTGGGTGAATGCAGAAATCGTCAATTTCTTATTGGCCAAAACAGTTGTGACATCTTAGCATATAATTTGAAATTTATCATTTTTTGAATTGATTTTACTCACAAATGTGAAACCCAAATGTTGAATTGTTTTAGGCATTTGTTATTGTATAATACAAAAAGGAAGTAAGTACAGTAAGTCGTTTTTCCTAAAATTTGTTGAAGGACCCGACCCTATTGTACTTTTACTACGCATATAGTGCATAATGCATTTGTAGCAAAATTTACCATCAATTGTAGTAATGATATTCCTATAATTTACATACTTTGTTATATACAACTTTGTAAGATACTACTACTACTTATTCTAGTAAAATTTTACACAATTTTGTGTGTTTCATCTAATCTTGATGATATATTTATTTTACTTGATATTTCAATTTATTATAGTTTTGTAGTAAATTTTACCTACCTTTATTGCAGAATTTACGAAACAATATGTGAATTCTTATTACACCGTTGTATGGATAAGTTTCCACGTATATGCTAATGTTTGTTACATTAATGTACTTGTACAGATTAGAATTATTCAATTACTTTCGTAGTCCTAAACAAAGATTAATGTAATTGTTGATGTTTAACCCGGCTAATGGTGTAGTGTCTTGCACGCTTCAGTCGCGGGATCCTCGGTTCGAACCTGAGGGGCTACTCTCAGAGTGAGGTTTTCGTGGTTTTTTTTTCGCACTTTTTGGCAAATACTGAGAGATGAACATCTTAAGTCACTCCACGGGCGTAGGCGTAATGCTAACTCATGGCCGGGCCGATGCCCCTGTCATTAGCGAAAGCTGTTGGAGCATGCGAAGGCATGAATTATTATTATTGCAAATTAGTGGACTGTATTCGAAAATTGACGTTTGCTACCTGTTTTAAACGTTTAGGAGCAATTTGACAGTGTGAACCTCAAAACATCATGTGCAAGCGCATTAGCGCTCCGTTGCAACCAGAAGATCTGTAATTTTTTAGCCTGCTGCTAAAGATCGTTTTCGCGTAACGTTGAAAGCGTTACGAAATATTACAACTATACAATGTATATAGCAGTTATTTACATTAGAGTTTCATATTTTATTTATCTGAATGCTGCAACTTCAATAAAGTTTGTTCCAATCTGTTCTGGGCATACTTGTCCTAATGTGTTATCCGCAGTATGGTAAGTGCCTGCAGATTTGTCGGCCAAGATTTATTTACTTCATCATTTCTTAGTTTTGGTTTGCAAAAACGACAATTTTTTAACACCTACAAGGAACAGCTATAAGTATGTAAACAATTACCTATACTAATATTAACTTTAAAATCCTCTTATATAAAACTGTGCTACTTTATTTGGTATCAAACTCATTCCCTTTATTTCTTCAGCAGTGCAATTCCGAGGAGTTTTAATAAACTTTACTAGATTTTTGACCATATCCTTAACGCCCTCTTCCACATCCACAAAATCTAAATATCATTGTCGCCTTGAGCTTTTTCATTTCACTATCGTATTCTTGTTTGAATTTGGCGTAGTTATAATCTTGACTTACATGTGATTGTCATCTCTTCTTGTCTTGTTTGAACTCTACCTGCATTTTTGCCATCTCCTCCAAATAATATACGTTAGGATTAGCAAATTAATGTATTTCTGCTAAAAATTAACAGAAATACAAATTTCTTACTGTAAGAAGCTTGCAATCTTTGCATACGTTAGAATTATCACATAAGAACATTAGCTCCATTTTCTGCAAAATCCACGGATGTGTCTCTTATTGATCGTAGTTTTCTTCTGGGCATCTTATCTCTCGCGCTGCTAGTTCTGTAGTTGCACTTTTCTTTTCTAATTTCATGGCCATTTTGTATATTCCGGATAATTAGCAGAATCTTTGCCAAAGTCTAAGCTTGAATGTTGGGTTGTTTGATCATTTCGTCTTCTTCTGATAAGATGCGATCAGAAACTTCATCTGCAAAGCTCTGGAGTACGATAAAATCGTTGTGGTCCAAACGGATTTGGTAAGGTGGTGGCTATATGTTCCTGGTGTTACCAATAAGGACTACTAAAACTATACTTAGTTTTTTTTTGGCATCGATGTTTATGTTGACTGATGAAAAATATCGATAAAAACTATCGATTTACAAACATCAATATACATCGCCCATTCGTAGTTACAATATTATTTCTATTTCACAATTTGAACGTTTTATTGAGGTAATTCAACATACATACATATATCAATTTAAAATCGTATATGTATGTACAGGATATATGGTTTTAGATAACAACACAAATTATTCCATATTAAACATAGTACCTACTAAATACGTACAAGCCGAGGGCAGCTCGTTATAATGGGTGGTATTGTTATTATTGCATATCGCTTGATAATGTATGCCACGAATGTGTGGAAGCCATAAGTAAATGCATTGTAATAACACACGTCCGAAGGTATCTTACCTTATCGGGCGATATTATCTCCTTATTTATTACTTCCTCTCTAGACATTTCAAAACACGGTACCTACCACTAAATGCACCTTCACCAGCTTAGCGCTATAACATGTGTATCTTTTGCGATGTTACTGCAGGAAACTACCTGCAGACGTGTCGTCACGATGTGGTTTTATGTGGTAATTAATTGATTTTAACTAGATTTACAAATAGGAATTGTAGGAAGCGGTTGTAGGAATTAATGTTTGATATTATCTACGATATGAGCCTGAATTTCCCTGAACACGGATATAGTTCTATTCATTTTTTGTATTTAATAAAAACTTCTTTTCTGTGGTACAGATCTATCATGACTGACTGACAACAGATCTCACAAATTTTAAATAAGATCATTATGAAGTAGACTAAAAGTTCTTTTGATTTAGACCCATGAAAATTCGCTAAGAAATAAAATAATAAAATAAATAATAATAAGAAAAATAAAATTGAATTTGAGCAATTTGATTAAAATAAAAAAAAAGGAGTAATTACTGTAATTATTACAGTTTGTAATGGGGATAAGTCCATTTTTATTTATATTTAGCCGGGACAGCCATATCATTAAAAATAAGGTCTAGTTATTAAATGTAATTAACTACTGTTCAATTCAGAAAGGACAAATTATTAGATAGCTAATTTGATAAGCAAATATTGCAACAAGGTAATATTTTGCTAGAAATCTCATATTTTTATTCCTTGATCTTTTAACTGCATTTTTTATTCATTTTCTTTTCATATTGATGTTAAGTCTACTGACAAGAGAACACTGGCACCTATCAAATTCCGATTTTCATGACACCTTGCAGAATAAAAAGATACAATAGCAGAAGCAATATGCATCTTTTTCTGCCCCAACGCCCGATTTTGAAATGCTCTCTTCAAAGTTCGATTTTTGATTCTTAGGGATATCTGCGAAATTACAACAGATATTGTAAAGATAATTGGCAGCAGAATAGGGCGTCCCAACGATAATGCAATCTGCCATTGCAGAAAGTTAATAATGGGGGCAGAGTACCCCATATTCACGGTTGTTTAAAAAATGTATTTTTCTTATTTGCCAAAAAAGGCGCTTTCACGTAGAAAAAGGATGGTGTATAGGCAATTTATAGAATCAATAATAATAATAAAAAACCTTTAAAATAATTAAAGTTCTGTGATGAATATATTTTTTAATATGCAAAGTTAGATTTACAGTTGCCACTCTATGACTTTTTGCATGTAGACTTTTAATTACTTCAAAATACACATTTATAAAGCATACTTTAAACAATAACATTTCGTACATGCGCATATATATTCTAATCTATTTTAAGATTTATTAGGTGTGTAATTAAACAGTACCTTCTAAAAGACACGTAAGCAGTTGGATACATACTCTGTGTCTATTTTATGTTTTAACCAACGTCATTGATGTATCATACGAGTAAAGACAATCTTCTGATTTGACTATTTTTCTCAAGTATTGCTATTGAAAAAAGAAGCTTGAAGTTTCCGCTTGTCTCACAGAAAATGATACAAGGATTAATTTCATGAATGTGACAGATAAAGATAGTCCTATTACTGCTTTGTTTAAGTACAATACTTAAAATAGTGCACCGTTTCCGATTTCTATTTTCTATTATGGCAACTGTCAGTTATCAAATCTAACCTATAGCGTCGTTAGTTTGTGTATTTGGTTTATTATTAGTCATTTCTCGTCCGCTTTTCACTTTCTTTCTATATTTTGCAAGAAAAACTTTTTAGAGCACAGAACCTTCTGTAAAGTTTTTAGTAGGTAAGTTATTTTGAATACAATAGAATTATTACAGAAAATGCCTGGAAAGCGGCTGAACTCTAAGGCACAGGAGCTTGTGCTTAATGCTCTGGCATATTTTGAGAGAGGAAAAGAAAATGCGGCTACTTTATTATCTTCAAATGCTGTTTACGAGGTAGATATTCTAATACACTCATATTTATGTTTATAAAGTACGCATTGTTGTAGAAAGTAAACGAAGCACTTGGTGTAAGTCGACAGACTGTTTGGAATATAAAAAAAAAGAAAACTGCAAAATCCTGTTGCTTCATCTCATCCTGAAAAGAGACCTTGTATTAAGCCAAAAACAAGAGATCTACAAGAGACGATAAAAATCCAAATGAATCCTCAAGTTCTGAAGAAGAAGCAGATAATTAATTGAGAAAAAAGGCACTGTTGTCGTGGCACGATAAGTCAGATATGGATTTAAACGATGTGTGGTTCAAGCAGGAATGGACGCCCTCGACTGAATGTTCTGTTTTATGATTAATTAGAATTTTGAATCACTTACAGTATAATATAAATAATATAATTCTGCGAAAAAATGGGTCTTTTATTATATTCCTATCTTTTATTAAGAATTCAAAGTAAACTTTGTTACTGTGTTAAATGTTTATTATTATACATTAGAAACAGAAATTCTACCAACTGGTATTAACATCACTTGACACATTTGCCACTGAAATGTGCTTAAATGAAGAACAAATTAAAAATAGAGCTTCTTCAAAATGAAAGCCATTCAAAAAAATACAAATAGAAGAGCGACAAAAGAAAAATATTTAGCAAATACAAAATAAAGCACTTGTTTTTAGCTCGTGTATTTATTGGTGTATGCCATAAGGTAAAATTGAACAGTGGCAGTAGCATATATTATATTATCGCATACTTCTATTCGTGCACAGAATCAGATCATCAATGCATCATAAATAGTTCGCATTTGTACTCCGGCACACATTTGCCAAAATTGAGAACCTTCGTTTTCAAACACCATATGAGTATTCGACACAATTACGTGTTCGAATGCGCCCGTTGTCATTTCAATTATCAGCAGGCGTCATTGGATTAAGTAGATGTGTTATCAGAAAATCATAATTTTTGTAATCACTATTTCCTGATAATAGATTGTTTTCAAAAGTGCCTCGTTGAAACTCATGGCAGAAATTGCAATTGTTAAAAATATATTAATATGGGATATTCTTCAAATGATTTTGCTAGCAGCTGATATCGGCAATAACATTTCTTACGGTCTTAAGCTTGTGTTTCTATAAAACAAATTAATGAGATCTCCGAATTCATATGTATGTGTAATATACTTACAAATTTGTAGGATTTGCTATACCTACTAGTAATACGGTTCAGCATTCGCATTTGGATGGTTTCTTCCTATAAACGGTATCTCACAAAGAAATCGTGCATCTCAAATTTGAGTTGAATATTAATTCTACGTGTCTTTATTAATACCAGAAGAAAATCCAAGCGTATGAATCAAGTGTATACACAATAGGTAAAAAATAATGCGGAAGTATCTGATAATAATACCTCTTTACTCTAAGTATAAAACAAATGGTCAAGATTTAAAGCTTTAAAAAAAATGATTCCGTTAGAATGGTTATAAAGTATAGAGATAAAAGGCTGCACATTTTTTTAAGTTGAAGAAATTTTTTAATTTAGTTTTAATATTGACAAATCGTACACTGCGGACTTATCTAACGAAATGCTTAGACTGTGATTTATAGCGGATATTTTGATTATTAGCTAAAACACATTACTTTACTTGGCGCATCCACCATTTTTTGTAGCTTAAATTTTTTAAATTGTAGGGATACTAAGGGTGTGTTCACAATTCTATGCTGGCATACATAAACTCATATTTTGTGGTGTGATATATTTTGTGGAAACCTGTTGCAAATGGAAAGTAAATAAATATGTTTTCTTATTTTCAGGTGTTAACTGCTTCTACACCTTTTCAATTGTTTCTACATTAGTGTTCTTAAATTATTTGTTATTTTTCATTTTCGTACATCGAGTTTTCACAAAATGTGCAAGATATGGGTCTTTTAAATTCCCGCCACATTACTGTAAATGTACCTTTTTTTAGGTTTGCTTAATGATTATGTCCCATTGCTATTCTTGTATAACATGTTGTATACTAAGTAGGCGTAGTACACAGATAATGTTGTAACACTACGGTAGCAAATTGTTCCATTCATGAATATGCGTCACGCTTTGACAGGTTGACTCACTGGCGACAGCGCGTTTTGCCTCCCACTTCGCGTTTTCGCCGAGTTCATCGATCTAGGACAAATAACGTGAAAAAAATATTCTTACATAATAACTAGCTCGCTGTAACGTAGAAGTAGGCACGAGAAGTCGAATTTCAACTTTAAATTTGAAGTAGAAGTAATGCACGTGTGATCCAAATGACAAGCTCGGTAAAGTGTGATACAGGAGTGGCGCTATAGTATTTTTTCCCTCTTAATTGGCGTAAACAGAG
Source organism: Protaetia brevitarsis (assembly GCA_004143645.1). NCBI lineage: Eukaryota > Metazoa > Arthropoda > Insecta > Coleoptera > Scarabaeidae > Protaetia > Protaetia brevitarsis. The sequence continues at coordinate 1,401,236 of RXPK01000052.1, read as the reverse complement.
AGGAATTCATTTGTAAAACAAGGTCGTTGTACATAAGAAAACATTGCAATACCGGTGCTGGACTGTAATGCATGCTTACGGGTGAGATTTAGGTCGCATACTCTTTTATTGCAATAAAGGATGAAAAAAAAAGATTAATACAGGAACTTCTACAACTAGTTACGTAAATTATATAGAATTTACGCGAATAATAATAAGCTAGTCCATTCACATCAAGATTGTTTATGATACAAATTGCAGTATTGCTTGATCTAATAGCGGCACTAACGGCATAGACTGGTAAACTAAGGCTTTTAAATGTGCGTATTTTAGTTTTTCTTATAATAATACAAAGTTCCATAAGTAAAAAGGAAACGGATATTTTCCAGCAAAAAAAAGTCGATTATTTATATTATATTTTCATTTACAAAAAAAAACGGCCGTCTTCCCAGCCTTTTTATACTAATAATCTTTATTAGTCTAGATATCGCACATTTTTAGCATTAGATTAATACACAATAATTCAAATAAAAGTTTATACTCTAGTATACGTGTTACAACGAATGAAGATATAGAACAAAAACGAAAAAATGTATCTGTATCTCTTCACATTTTCGAATGGACACTTTTCCAAGAATTGCAATGTTATACGGCTTGGTGGGTATATATATATATTATTCCTTCGGAATAGGGCCGCTCGTAGAGCTCTCCAATTCGTTTTCACGCGGTGAATTACTCCGCTATTTCTTCCTGTATTCTCTCCTTTATAATTCTGTGCCTTCTAATTTAAATTTAACTACAGTGTTCCATTCCTTTCTGCCTTTTATTATATTTATTGCATCTTTCACTCCTAGTCTTCTTATATCATCCCATACTTGGTCCTCCCATTTTAGCCGTGGTCGTCCTCTATGTCTATCCTCCCCCGGTTTCCAATTCTTTATCTTCCTTATTAATGTGTTTTCTTCTCGTTTTTCGATGTTTCCAAACCATGTTAATCTTTGTACTTTTATATATTTGATTATGTTTTCTCTGTTATGTATATTGATAGCGAGATGTCGCCAGAGTCAGTCAAGGTACGACAAGCACGAATAAAGACATGAATTAACTACTCTTGTTATACAAAACATTCTCCTTTCATGATATTATTTATTTCAGTATTCCACCATGGTCTGTATTCTACTTGTCCCTGTTCTACTACTATTTTTCTTGGTCCTAGTATTTTCCTTAATATTTTCCTTTCCAAAATTCTCAGGTTCTCCTCGTCTTTACTACTGAGACACATAGTTTCTGCTGCATAGGTAGCTACAGGCCTGATAGCTGCTTTATATATCTCTAATTTGGTGTGTTTGCTGGTGTTTCTATTTTTTAACAGTTGTTTGTAGGCCCAGTATGCTCTACTTCCGGGCTGTATTCGCTCTTGTATTTCCAGGCTCCTGTTGTTCGTGTTGCTCACTATCACACCTAAGTATTTAAAGTTATCTACCTTTTGGAAGCTGTAATCTCCTATTTAAAGTTTCTCTATGTTTGTTTTCTCTCTGCTGATGGCTTGGTGGGTAGGCGGTTAAAATAAAACATTGGCTATTAACATCTTTAGTTCCATTACTACCAATCTTATCCACGATATCATTTTCATTTAATTCTTTTATAAAATGTACTTTATACGGATGAAACTTATTTGTCTAAAAATAAGAAAAAAGGACCAGTAAAGTAATATAAGAAGAGTTTTGTTAGTGACGTTTTTGGTTCTTCTTGAAGATTAATATGAACATCCAAAGAATTATCTTCATTTGTAACAACTTCATGCCGACAGGGTTTTGGGCGAACCAAACCGTATATCATTGTAATTCTTGAAAAAGTATCTATCCGAAAATTTGAAAAGATGGGATGATCCATTTGAAAAAACTACCGATGACGTCATATCTCGAAACATGTGATAGTTGTTGAAGTATGTCACAAAATAGAATAAATATATTACAAAAACTTTTTTTAAGGGAATTTTTTGATAGAACCCGTAATTTAGCCAGAAATTAGGCGTTCCCACACATTTGCCTAACCCTGTATATCAGTTGTTCTTTTTGTATAAAACGCAAAAAAAAGAAACATAAGAAGTTAAATACATTTATTTCTTTCCTGATAAATTTACTTCTTTAGCAAGTTCATTCCACGTTTTTTTTCTGTACAATATTCGCGGGTGGTATAATTGTATAGCTCTGGGCGTTTCTTCACTTCACCAACGAATTTCATGTTAAATGATTCCATTTTTAATGGGTATTCAAAAGTTTTGGGGAGAAAAATTCACGGATAAATAATAATACCACAACTGTCACTGTATTTATTCTTTCCTGGGGTACAACCAGAATAATATTTTATGTATAGCTTTCACTTAATAAAAATAATAATGATACTACTACTAATAATAATATAATAAAAAAAATGATAGTAATTTAACGGGTCTGATTGCATTCGTCACATGCGAGTCGTGCGTTGGGCTCGTTTCCAACCGCATTGCAAGGTTCGAGAGTCGCACGAGTCGCCATCTCCTCGCATCCGCTTTGAGTACGAGTCGAGCCGTGTGCGCACAGATAAGTAAGAACAGATGTTAAACTTCGCCAAAATTCTGTGCACTTGGAAAATAGTTAGGTATCCAGTCACCGACAGCGTTATTTTACCGCGGTAATATGAAAATGTAACTATTGGTCTTCAAATTATTTATTATTGATCGAAGATAATTAATTTATGGCCAAACAAAAACATGCTACATAAGGCTCATTCTTTTATTCATCGATATCTAATTAATATATAAACAGAAACACACTACAATTAATATATCTGTCGATGAACTAAAAAATACACCTTAAGTTTGAAAGAACACACAAATATTTTTGTTTTTAATACTAAAACATACTGGAAATGTGTATAAATAACTCCTATGAATATTAATTACTAGGTATAACAATATCCTAGAGAATTATATACACATTTTGGAGATGTTTCAATATTAAAAACAAAAATCATCGTCTCCTTCCAAGTAGACATGTTCTTGTTTAGCACTAAATTATCCACTTTTAACTCGAATATATTTCGATCCGTCGATGTAAATTTAATAACATATATGGTATATTCTAGTACAACAAAAAACAAAGTTCTTTTTAGCGTTGCCGACTTATTTCAGTAAATTCCATGAAAATAAATGCTGTGTAACCGAGTTCGCACGTTGTTGCGCAGCCATTTTGGTCGGCCTAATGGATAAGGACAAGGAGTACAGCTGTTGTAGGGACTGCCAACTTATTACGCTACGTAAACTTTTAAAAAATAAAAATACTAACTTTTCGATTATAGCGCTTCTTGTGTTTAGAGGTAGAACTGAGGGTTTGCAACTCGACTAAGTTCCTTATTTTTCAATGCAAAATCGAGCTAGTTTACACGGCATTCGTATCACTTGTATAGAAAGCCAGAGGGCGAGAAAATCGAAGAGAGTTCGAGTCACACCCGCGTCGAGTGGCAATCGACCCATGTGCGCTGGTTCTTATTGTTATATTGAGTTCGCTAAATATATTTAGAAATGAGTTTAAATAACACGAAACTCCGTAACGGGTCACAGAATACGGAATCTGAATAGGTATCTATTTTCTTTGAACTAGTGTTGCGATGAACGTGATTTCATTCGCCTGTATAGTTATGAGTAAATATTACAGAGCGATACTACATAACGAATGAAGCAAAGGCTCAAGGGTGCTTTCACGATATAAATGGATATATTTCGTGAAAGGCGGGAAGAAGCAGCTCCGTTCACGGCGTTGGTTTTAAAAAAATACCTTAATATAATAATAAATTTATTGATAAAATAAATAGTAAATTGTTTACGTACAACAAGTTTATTCTCGTGAAAAGAATGTGAAAGATTGTTGTTCTGAAAAAGCGCTCGTATTAGCCCCAGCCTGTTCTATGACATCAAACTTGTTCTGTTCAGAGCAAATAGTGCAATACAAACATACACACTATTGCTGTTATGAATGATTGATAGTGTGGCTTAAGACTAGGAATTATCAGGTCGCTACAGTCCGTAGGATTTGAGCCTTGCACTTGCATCTCTATAAAACCTAGTTAACACAAGAACTAAGTAGATCTCAAGAACAGCGAGGAATTTTTTGCGTATTACAGGAGGAAGAGGGGTCGATGTTGATTTTTAAATATTTTATCTCTGATGAAGCATACGTGATACACGAGACGCCATTGCATGCCCGAAGAGTAATGGTGTGGTGCGCATGATCAGGGCGCGAAATTGGGCCCGTTTTTTTTTAAACAATGAAAAATTCAGACGGTATCAGTCAACGGTAAGCGCTATAGGTGAATGCTAAACGATTGTTTTTGGACACGACATCAAAGATATTGGTGTTGAGGACATGGGGTTTTAACAAGACGGGACAGCTTGTCGCACATTGTGTGCAACGTTAAATGTTTTGTGTAAAAAGCTTAGAGGTCGCATTGTTTCATGTAGTGGTGATGTCAACTGATCACCAAGATTATGAGTTTTAATACCATTTTTCAAGGTTTTTTGTCTTTTAAGTTGGGTGTACGCTAACAAACACGCAACGTCGAACTATCTAAGAAATAACATTCACCATGTTATAGCCAACATAACACCCGGAACTTCATCAAAAATAGTCGAACATTATCTCGAGAGAATTAACTACTACAGAATGTCCAGAGACGGACATTCAACTGACATAATTTTCTAAATTAATGAATAATACCAAATATACGATCAATACAAAAAAAAATAAAATAAAAAAGAGGTTACGTTTTGTGTGTTTTTTCTTAAATAAAAGTTAGGAAACGTGAATTAGAACACCTGTATAAAATTCAAATTATTAACACTTTTTTATCGTTGACGCGTGTTTAACAAAAACAACTTAAGTCCAAAAATTCTAAAATCAAATTTAGTGTGCTATCTTCCAAAAAAAAATGAAACGCCTATATACCAGTGACAGCTGGTGACGAAATTGAGTGATTAGGTCAATCTAATAATTTCATTTTGATTTGAAGTACTATAGTTATTAATTTACGATGCCATCCTAGAATAATACTACACTTTATTACTATAATTAATAAATATTCTTGAACCCATTTTTTATTGCGGCGAAATGCTAAACCGAAGTTCGTATGCGACGTATATTTCTAGTGTCTACTTTCAGTAGTCGATCTTCGACGGCCGTCTGCGTCTGACTCACACGCTTGCTTACCGTGATAGTGGGAGAGCACTTTCCCGCACAGTGTCGAGCACTGACGAGATGACTCGATCAACCAGCGGGCAGCGGGCCAAGAAACAGCTGGCCCCACTTCAATGTAATTTTTGCATATACTGCAGCCACCCACAAAGCGCGTTTGATCACATCAAATCATGCGAATCGCAACGTTCGTTCTGTACTTAAATGTGTATGTATGTGTACGTATATTTATAGGTATTTTTACAAGAAATAAAAGCTCTTTAAGGATTAATTTGTAATTTGCAATAGTAGGACCATGGCCTCATGGCTCTTTAAGAGGAGCCACTCCTGCTATATACGCATAACATTTTTCTTCTTCTGTACTCTTTAAGTCATGTGTAATACGCACAAATAATAAAAAGTTTATATAATTCTGTCAATAATTCTTTGTGATTTCTGAAAAATTATTAAACATCTCATTATAAAAATAAGGTACTGTCGCAATGCTTTTGACATTCTATATAGTATCGTGCTCGTATTGTTAGACCTGATCCAAGTGATTCAAAAACATTAATAAACGCTTTGATATATTTTTTGTATGTTGCGCTAATGGACCACGTATTGCTTTTATACCATTTTTTATATTTTTTGTAAAAGTTTTGTTATTTCCAGTAATGGGATTGAAATTGAAATGATGTGGTGACAACTTTAGTTTCTGCAACCATCTCATCGATTATGCAAAGTATCGGAGTTTTATTTATATAATTTTTGCGAAGTTCCTTAACTGCGAATCATCACATGCAATTCCTTTTGGAGCAAGCCAATTAATTGTTAATAAAGTATCCTTTTTCCATGTATCCATTAACATTTTTTTCTGTCGCAGAATGGTAGAGGTGCATTTTCGATTAAAATAATAATTAAGTATTGTATTATTTTATTATTACTTTTACAATTTATTTATATCTGTATTTAAAGAATGCAGAATATCGTATTTATACGAGAAATTCGTAAACAACTTCATGTAGGTAGTTCTCTGTGAAACGCAGTGTATATATTATTATTATGATTTTAATAGCCTGTGTTCATTCCAGTAGCTTTTATAATTTAATTTTTTTAGCGTGTAATATATGCAGTTCACTAACATATCTTAATATGTATGTAGATATGATTTTCTTAATAAATTAATAATATTTGCATAAGTTTTAATTGTTCACATGAAAGTTTAACTATTTACTATTACTAATACCAAATTTCCTGAGAATCGTTATACAAAGATCACATAGTTACAGATTTTGGCAGCAAATGTTCATTTCAAACCAATGGGCAACGCACCGTGCAAAAACAATTATTTTAATATAATTTTTCACAATTCCAAAAGTTTTTTGAATAATTTTCTAGTATTTATTCATCTTGGCCACACTTCCGCATATATCTATTCTTTTGTCTTACGAGCCTGCAATAACTTTTCAACTTTAAGTATTTACTTCCGTAACCTACCTTTAAAGTATTCCACATTTTAAGCTTAACATAAACTCGTATTTCCATTAACGTTCGTTCGAGTTCATTTAGTACCTAACGGAAAGTGCGGAAAGTGCAAGATCTTAAAACGAGATGGCCGTATGAGACGACGGTAATATCATCACCTGCAATTAAAGTAGTTAAACCCGTTTATAGTATAAATCATACCCGACTAGATAAGCACTATAGGCGAAAGGTGTAAGTTAAACTGTATTTGTCACGGTCTTATGTTGTGTTTGTAAAATTTTCCTTTACCGGGGATGGTTTGATGCATTTTCTCGAGGAAACATAAAGCATACCTTCATATTACATATAAGATTTCCAGAAATTGAGAATATGAATAGCAGTAGGTAACGAAACAAAAGTCCAATATTCTGTTTTGAAATAAATATTAATATAGCGAAAACATTTCTACAGGGAGAAACCGATTAAATTGCCGCAAACAAATTTATTTTGTTATTCTGTATTTTGTTGATTCAAATGTAAAAATTCTTGCTTTAATCAAATACCAAATGAAACGCTGCTTGATGGGACAAACAAATAATTTTGTTGAAATATTTGCTTTAACGTAACTAAATTATATGGTAAAGAAGGAGTTTGGTTGTCGGTATTATATCTATTTCTTTAAATCAAATAAGGGATTAAATTTAAAGTTACCAAATGCATTTCCCACCTAAAAGAACCAATCGGGCGCTGCAGTGTTTTTGCGGCTATCAGTAATAAGGTCCTGGACTTTTTCCCAGATCCTCCCAGAGTAAGGTTTTTGCCATGGTTTTCCCTTACTCCGTGGCCATTGATTCTATATAAGTGTATTATATATAATCAGTGTCCTTGGCGAACGCTGGGAGATAACGAAAGTCGTTCCATGGCGGCATTTAATAATAACTGATAGCTGACTGATTTACAGTAGACTCGCGATTATGTGAACTAATCACATTTCACGTATTTCATCATTTCTCAAAAATAGTATTCATATGGTCGCGAGGCTACTGTATTATATTTTGTTATTAAGAATCATAGGGAAATTATGTAGTTAGAGTAGGATCATTTCAATTGTTATGGAACTCATATAGTACTTAGAATAAGTAGCCTCGTGTAGTATCTTTTTTAGGTGGAAGACGGGATTGGGATGATTTGTAATAATTTAGTTTTCATAAATAAAGTGCAGTGTTTTTTTTTGTTGTTCACTACGTTTTACAAAAAATATAAGCCGTCGATATAGTCACATACACGTGTCTATCCTTGCAACGCAGTAACATCGTATTTATTTTTATTACAACTTGTGTTCGTATTAAATGTTCATGAAAATTGTGAAATTGCTGAGGAATTATTAGAAGATTGGGGATTTAGAGATTTGACACTAATCTTTGAAACAGTGTACCTAAAAGTTTTTCTTTAATTACCCAGTAGTCCACTAGGAACATCACTTTATGGTTTACCTTTTTTTTTTATTTTTGTTCACTGAATGGATTTGGAGCGTTCTAAATCTAAGCAAATAAAACGTTTAAATACACAAAAATACCTTCTCTACCTATAGCATCCTTTATCTATTTTGTAAACAGCCATCAAATTCAGTTGTTTCGCAAATACCGGACAACACCAGCAAGTGTTCATGTATTAAACGGTAGCTAATTGACGTAACTAAAGGTTGAATGTTGCAAATATTAAGCAAGTATACCGTAAGGAAATCGTCTTATCAATGTAAATAATGAGTTAATTTTTCAGTTTTGGCCATCAGTAATTATAAAATAACTATAACCGTATTTGGTTTCCTGTTTCTTCCATCGTGGTATTCACTCATTCCAAGTGCAAAACGCAATAATTATGTATTTAAAAGAACATGTCAGAACGGCTCCGTGTGGGTCTGACTCTCTAAGTAAATTATCGCTTATTTATCCAGCAGTCGGTAATATTTCAAGAACGTCGTTGGTATGCCTAAGACAGACACTTGTGTAATGAGTAGTGTCTTATCTTTCATCTGTTAAAGTGGCGTGAATATACTTCTCTTGTGTGTTGCTCTTCTCCGATTAAACAGTCTCTTATTTTCTGACTGGAGAGAAGTACGCAGATATTTGAATGGGTATTGGAAGGAGAAAAAAATATAACTATGAAGTGTATTTTACAATAGCCTCGATACTATTACTCATGTTCTTATACACAAGGCAATTTCTTTGATTTTCACGCTTGTTCGTGGTTATGCAAATATCAAATCAAAGACCGTATACCATTATATATAATTATTTACATCTTAATTTGAATGTTGTTTTTGTCATCTGCTCTTTGAAAACGTGAACGAACTCATTGTCTGTATACGGCAATGTCGTTTATTTTACGAGACCAGTCGATTTTCACTTCCTGATTTCAGTGTGTACGTTGCAATTACGGCAAATTAACATAAGATGCACATTTAGCGGTCCAAGACAGGTGGAGAAATTATCTGTTTGCGACTCCATATATATGTAAATGCTGCTCCCATAGATTTTTGTAGGTATAAGTCGGTGTTATTGGTTTCTGTTGCTTTAGTTGTAAAAGAAAAGATGTAAAGGCAACAAATTTAAAATTATTGTTTCACTTTTAGTAACTGAACGTATTAATATCGTTAATTCATTATTATTGGTATAAAATACACTGCTGTGACATTATTTTACACGCTACATGCCTTCAATAATTTAAATATTTATTGACTAACAATAATAAGCCTATTAATCGGCTTCACTACATTTTACTGTCCCACTCTTATATTGGTTAAATACATATTCGCATAGGCGATATAACTTTTCGCGTCTGAATCCGTCGCTGAACAGTTGCTGTTCTCATCTTTTCAACTTCTCATCTTGTCAAATTGAAGATACCTTACGATAACGGTTTTGAGCAGTTTTTAATATTCAACAGTGTTTCCTTTGTAAGTAACGTTTATAGCAGTGGAATCAGGGAGCACCTGTTTTTGATCAATATCAGACATTTCATCTTCAATATCATAATTTACCTTGTCACTTTGTTGACCGGGTAAGCTGTGGCCCAAAAAAGTCAGAAGGTGATTCAAATTCAAAGTTACCTACTTCGTCAGTTTGATGTCATCATTGGGCCATGAAAGCTGCTCACGATTAACTTAAACACAGTACGTGCAAGAGCATTTTGAGCCCTATTTTCTGGAGTTGAAGATGTACCATGAAAGCAATTATGTTTCAACCTAGTAAATGCTTTTAACGCAAATACCATTACTTATGTGGATACTTTATTATACTACCAATAATTGAAATCAATAGAGTGAAGCGCTTACTTGTGAACGCTCAAACATTTCTCAATATACTATTAGAACGTGACATTAAACACACACGCCGTAAGTTAAAAACTTGTTTGTTATCAAATTCGTAATTAATAACATTATAAATATGGATTTTATAATAACATTTACATGTCTCTCTAATTGTAACTCATAAAAAACATTAGGCCAAGTAAATAGAACATTCTCTATAGAGGAGGGTGGGGTAAGATGGGGCCACGACATTACCATTTTACCCCTCCGTCTGGTTCAATATGCCTGGATGTAGTTGAAGATTTTAACAAAGTGTTTCATTGTTTTCAACAGATTATGGTTCGCACCCACAAGAGAGAAACCGCTCGCAGAGGGTGGTTGGACGAAAATAGTTAACATACATACATAGCTTCTTCCCTCCTTCAATTTATAAAATCACTAGGGCCAAAACTTTTTCCCCTAAAGAAGAGAAGCAGTTAGATACCTGAAAAAAAATGGAATTGCGTTACTTTGGGTTAACAACTCAAGATTTGGGCTAAAAAATTGGGGAAAGTTTATTGTCGGACAATTGCAAAAATTGCTGGAAAATATTGGAAATAATTGAAAAATATATAAATATGGGATTAATGAGACGTCATCCGGACTTATCAGTTAATAAACCCGAAAGGACAAGAGCCGCAAGGGCCATGGGCTTTTGATTTGCTTGGCAAAGTTTTGGATAAGCATAAATTTACCGCAGACAACATTTGTAACTGTGATGAGACCGTTGTGTCAATTATACCTAAAGAAAGTCCAAAACAATAGTTTCCAATGCAGGAAACAAGTTTTAACAAGTGCTTTAACTTTGGCAAAACGGGTTGCTACTGTTGCCATTAAAGTATGTTTTAGTGCAACAGGAGCTTATTTCCTCTCCAATGCTTGTATTTCTACGGGTTTGAATGAATCCAGAGCTATAAACAAACATATAAATAGATATTCCTAGTTTGAGAAATTCGTAGATTTAGTAGAAGCCTCGAGAGAATCGCCAGTTGTACTGCTGTTGGACGGGTATTACAAGCATATCTACTAAAACATAAAACTAATCGATTGTGCTAAAGAGCATAGAGTTGTCTTGTTGACTGCCGCCTCATTCGACTCATCCCTTCAGCCTCTTGGTGTTAGCTTCATGAACTCCAGCTACGGTTCGTGAATGTTCAGCTACTGATGGAACGTCTTCTGCTTTATGTTCTCTCGAAATCATAATGCCTATTCCTCGTGTTGGGAACCAAGTACAGGTTTGATCAAAACGTAACAAGGCCAAGACAACAATCCTTACAAGCACTCAATACAAAAATCTGCTACCAGAAAATAGAAGCCAAAAGAACCCTTAAGGCAACTAGGAGTACTGAAAGAGAGTAACAGCAAAAAAAAAAAACAAGGCAAAGAAGAAAACAGAGGAGAACAAGAAGCTGAATTCATTAAGGAAAGCAAAGAGACAATTTTTTTCAAGACGTCAAAGGAAAGAATCAAGTTTTTCTGATGAGGAAGATAAGGCTCTATGCTTGTATTGCCTCAGAAAATACGGTGAAGATACCAAAGGGGAAGTATGGATACAGTGCTATGGATGCAAGGTTGAGTACAGGCAGGGTGTGCGAATAATGTGGATGAGTTCTTCCTCTATTGCTTCAACTGTGAAGATTAAGTATAATATTCTTAAATAGTTCTGCTTTAAAGAGCTTTAGCTTTGTTCGTGCATTTTTTTAAGAATAAAATATGTTTTTTTTACATATTACCCAAAATCATGTTACAGATGGTGTATTTACATATTTGTTTTTATAATTTTCTCACAACATTAAGAGTACCCGTTGAAAAGTTATAAATACATCCATCAGTAGATAAATGTTTAGAGATTACAATAAGTTCACTCAGAACCTCCGATTTCAAATCATTCTTACCCCATGCTCCACCTAAAAAGTACTACACGAGGCTACCTATTCTAAATACTATATGGATTCTATCACAATTGAAATGTTCCTATTCTAACTTAATAATTTCGCTGTGATTGTTAATAACAAAAAAATATATAATACAGTAGCCTCGCAATTATGTGATTACTGATTTATGTCAAAACCTGAAATATGTAAACAAAAAAAAAATGTGACTAGTTCACAGAATCGCGAGTCTTACTGTAAATCAGTCAGCTATCAGGTGTTATTATATGCGCCCATGGAACGACTTTCGTTATTTCTCAGCATTCGCCAAGGACATTGATTTATGATTTTTTATTATATATAATATACTTGTATAAAATCAATGGTCAAGGAGTAAGGAAAAACAACGGCAAAAACCTACGCCATACGGCCTACGAGACCGCCACTCACCAGTGAGTGGACATTCAAATAAAACATGTCTTGGTGCATCTACCCCACCACATTCACAATGCGAATCATTAACCTTTCCAATTCTACATAAATATGATTTAAAATCACCGTGACCTGTTATTAATTCGACCGCCTGATACGACAAATTAACCCTCATTCCCCTAAAACGTGTAACACTACCTATAAATTTCCTAGTCCCCCTGTCATTTAGAGAAATATCCCACCTACCTCGCCTATCATTATCAAGTTTATCCCTAAACGCTTTTTAACTACGCTAACCGAGATTAACCCATACCTAATTACCGCACTATCCCTCCTAGGCACCGCCTCTTTCGCTAATTGATCTGCCGTCTCATTACCTGTCATTTAAAGAAATATCCCACCTACCCCGCCTATCATTGTCAAGTTTATCCCTAAACGCTTTTTAACTACGCTAACCGAGATTAACCCATACCTAATTACCGCACTATCCCCCCTAGGCACCGCCTCTTTCGCTAATTGATCTGCCCTCTCATTACCGATTGTACCTACATGAGCCCTAGTCCAAAAAAGTTTTACACTCCTTTCACGCAACATATCCCAAGTATCTAATAACAAATCAGTCGATTTTTTTTAATTACCTAACGCCTCTAATAAAAGTATCTGTTATAATTCGCAGGTCCCGTATAAATACCCCCTCGCGCCTAATATAACATACTGCGTGATTTATCGCAACAAATTCTGGCTGAAAACTATTGCAATGATCCCTTAATTTAAGCATTTGATTATATATTTCAATACCCCTATTATAAACAACAAAAGTCGTCCCTGTACCACCCTCACCCTGCAAACCACCCGTAAAAATTTCTAAACCCTCACCAAAAGTGCCTATAAATTTATCATAAGTAATTTTTTTAATTTCCCCGACTGAATTCGGCCCCCCATATCTACTCGCCTTTTTAAATCGCCCGGTTCTAATCTAGTTCCCGTTGTCGCAATCGAAGCCTATTATTATTCGCGTCCCTTAAACGTAAATCTACTGGTAATATACCCGAAATAACGCACGCCGCGTCTGCCGAAATAGATGAATACGCTTTCGTAGCCCTAACCGTTAATAATCTTCGCGCCCCGATTAATTCTTTTTTTAATTTTACACGCGCCCGCCCATATCTCCCCTGCGTACAACATTTCCGGTTCTATAGTGTCCCTGTAAATAGAACCCATCGCGTTATCGTTTAAACCCCACGTGACCCTAGCCGATGCTCTAATTTTATTACTCACTTCCATACCTTTCGCGGTAACATACTGAGTATGTGCTTTAAAATTTAATTTATTAACTAAGCTTCAATTCAAAATATTTGCTAACGCCTGATTAGCTCTATTTTTTACCGTATTATATTGCCCTGCTTTAACTAATAACTTACAAGGGAACCTCGCGAACTGTAAATCGCAAATTTTGATAAAACTTTGTCAGTTTGTAGACTCCATAGAGTGTTACTCAAGGACGCTTTTCGTTGCTGCGGAACTTCAACTTTAGGGGGTGCAATTAACCCTTGCAATTTGGCCCAAATTTGGTTTTTTCTGAATAGCTTTTAAACGGTAAGAGATAGAAAAAAAGTTTCAATGGCGGACTTGTACCGTTTAGTCAGCACTTTCGATTGGTATAGATATTTGTATACTGGGTGTTCCAATAGACGTGGAATGACGTATGTTCTGCTTATTTTATCGAATTTCAGAAATCTGCTAGAATGGCCTTTTTTTGTGATCAAATAGCCTATAGAAAGGTAATTTAAAAGTTATACAGGGTGTCCACAAAAATATAAATTTTAGCATATTTCCTTATTCTAAGGAGATACTCTGTATACTGTTATGTGGCTGCATTGTATGTCGATAATCAGTGTAAACTTATACTAGGCGCTAAATGGTCATATGTGATAGTTTTCGAGTTATACGCGTTTGGATGTATGTATGTAAGATTATATCATCCTCGACAGCAGGCAGATGGAAACAGTAGGTCACATAGTACACTAATTGCTTGCTTCTACTATTTTTGGAGAGATGTGAGTAGCGAACGTCTCACTTGCAGATATTTTTCTTTTATCCAGGACAATTGGCCAGAAAAACTTGGAACGAATATCCCTCGGTGCAAAGTATATAAGAACCCAATTTTTATTTAAATGCAGTTCATATAGTTTTGCAGTGGCAGTAGCTAATATATTTCACATCAATCCAGCAAAATATTATTCATCTGCTAATACTTTCTGTGGTAAATTGAGTGTATTAACTTTTCGCTAGTGCTGTATATATTTACTTTTCGCTAGTGGTGTATATATTTACTTTTTACCTAGGACTGTTTTTGTTGTAACATGTTGTACGCTGGTATATATGTGTATTTCTAGAATAAAGATATTCTGGGTCGAACCTTCGTTTAAATAACACAACAATATTGGTGACGAGGATGGAATAGCATCAAGTCCTAGTATTTTTCAAAAATTAATGGATTTAACCTTTAGTAATATACCGGGTGTGGTTGTTTTTACTGACGATATCCTAATATCGGGTTCTACTGAATCTGAACATCTGAAGAGGCTAAAATTAGTTTTTAATAAAATTCAAGAGTGTGGTTTAAAAATAAATTTAAATAAATGTAGTTTTTTTCAAAAATCCGTAACATATTTAGGTCATTACTTGGACGCTGAAGGATTGCATCCATGTAAAGAGAAAATTTCCGCTATTTTAGATATGAAAATACCGAATAATAAGACAGAATTAAAATCTTTTTTAGGATTAGTTAATTTTTATGGGAAGTTCATTCCACAGCTAAGCACAAAACTAAGTAGACTATATTTCTTATTAAAAGACAATGTTAGTTGGGTATTTGATGAACATTGTTTAAAACAATTTAATGAGATTAAAAAAGAATTAGCGTCATCAAAGTTCTAGTTCATTATAATCCTAAATTGCCTATTGTTTTAGCTTGTGATGCAAGTGCAACGGGTGTAGGAGCAGTTATTTTTCATAGATTTGCCGATGGTATTTTGCGACCGATTGCTCATGCATCTCGAACGCTAAATCAAGCGGAGAAAGGCTATTCACAAATTGACAAGGAAGCCTTAGCAATTATATTCGGTGTGAAAAAATTTCATGAATATTTATTTGGCACAAAATTTTATTTGTATACCGATCATAAACCGCTTTTAGCAATTTTTGGCGAAAGAAAAGGTGTGCCTCAGTTCGCGGCAAGCAGATTGCAGAGGTGGTCAATAATTTTGGCAGCTTATCAATATGAAATTAAATACATCACTTCAAAGAACAATTGTGTGGCTGATGCATTATCACTATTACCTCTTAATCTAGAATCAAATAAAGAGCCAGATATAGGTCACATTTTGTATATTAATCAAGCTTTACCGATTAGTCACAAGCAAATTGCGCTGGAAACACAAAAAGATCCTATATTAAGTAAGGTGTTTTCTTATTGCTTTACAGGTTGGCCAGAACACATTCAGAATATGTCAGATGGAATTAAACCCTATTTTTTGCGTCGACATCAATTGCATTTAGAGCAAGGATGTATTTTATGGGGGGTTAGAGTTGTGGTCCCACCAAAATTTAGAGAACAAATTTTGGATGAAATACATACTAGTCATTTAGGGATGAATAAGTGTAAATCAATTGCTAGATCTTATTGCTATTGGCCGTTAATTGACAGTGACATTGTTAAACTTTGCCAAAATTGTCAAACTTGTAACAAATTTCAAAATAATCCACCTAAACCAATTTTGCAACCATGGCCTCAAACATATAGACCTTGGTCACGTATACATGTGGACTTCTTGGGTCCTATATTTAATAGCAAATATTTGATAATAGTAGATGCGTTCACAAAATGGTTAGAAGTTTTTAAAATAAATGAAGCAAATGCTAAAATGGTAATCAAACTTTTAAGAACCGTGTTTGCACGCTTTGGTTTACCCGATACGATTGTGTCAGACAACGGACAGCCGTTTTCTTCGGGTGAATTCGAGAAGTATTTAAAACTAAACGGCATCAAACATTTGTTTTCACCGCCCTACCATGCGCAAAGCAATGGTGCAGCGGAAAACTGTGTTAAACAAGTAAAAAATGCTATTAAAAAGGCTCATGATGAAAGAAAAGATATAAACGAATTTTTGCAAATATTTCTATTTAATTATCGAATCGCTTCTCACTGTACTACAAATGCTAGTCCAGCTTTCCTAATGTTTGGTCGTAATTTAAAAACACGATTAGATTTAATAAGACCAAATCACCACAATATTATAAATAATAAACAACAAGCGCAAAATGAACAATTTAAGGTAGACCAACAACTTTGAAATTGGCAGTGAAGTTTATGCGAAAAATCCATTACAAGCTTTTGACTCTCCTTGGCTTCCTGGAAGTGTCGTAAATAAAACTGGAAATGTTGCTTATGATGTGAAAGTAGGAACAGATAAAATAATTAAGAGACATTCTAATCAGTTGAGATCTCGTAAGTCTTTATCTGCTCCTACCCAAAATTTAGACTCTCAATTGGAATTGAAAGAGCAAGAAACAGAAAATTCTGATGAGGCGGCAACTGAAACTATTGTTGTTAGCGATGTGGTGTACTTCGCCAGAATCTTCTGTTAACCGTCGTTATAATTTAAGGAGTCGAAACAATTAATTATTTAAGAGTATATGTTCTGAATTGTATTAATTTTAAGGGGAAGGAATTGTGGTAAATTGAGTGTATTAACTTTTCGCTAGTGCTGTATATATTTACTTTTCGCTAGTGGTGTATATATTTACTTTTTACCTAGGACTGTTTTTGTTGTAACATGTTGTACGCTGGTATGTATGTGTATTTCTAGAAGATATTCTGGGTCGAACCTTCGTTTAAATAACACAACAATATTGGCGACGAGGAAAATTAATAGTGGAATATACAATAGTTAAAGTAGTGTAAAAAGAAATTAAATTACGTGGAAATGTCGGTGGAAGAATAAGTGAGTTTTGATCCCGCATCAAAGAAATGGAGTACTTATATTGCACGTTTAGAACAATATTTCATAGTAAATAAAATTGAAGAAGATTTAAAAGTTGCTACGTTATTTAACGGTAGTTGGGGACGAAACTTTTGATTAATGGGAGATTTGTGCAGTCCGGTAAAGCCAGAAAAGAAAACATATAAAGAATTGGTAGAAATTGTGCAAGAACATTTGTAGCCGGCACCATCCGTAATATCAGAACGGCATAAATTCCGACTTCGGCGACAAGAAAAAAGAGAATCTGTTACGCAGTATATGGTAGTATTGCGAAATTTGGCGAAAACGTGTGAATTTAAAGAAACATTGGATGACAATTTAAGAGATCAGTTCGTGTCTGGGCTACATAATGAAGTTATTAAGCAACGATTATTCTCCGAAAAGAAGCTAAATTGTGTATCAGCATATAATTTAGCAAGAGACATGGAAGCAGCCGAGAAAAATGTAACGGATATGGATGGTTCGTACCACGTGCTCAACATGCGCCATCAAGGTCGCCCATTTTCGGGTCGAACCTTCGTTTAAATAACACAACACTTTCATATAATTATAATGAAAACCAAATAACACAAAATAATCCCAGTAAAATAGAATTGCATGGTGTGGTGAGAACTCTAGTCGATACAAGTGTTCGCGAAACAACGTTCGCAGTAGAAACAATAGAAGCATTAAAATTTGAAGATGTGGATCGTCCTCGAGTTATTGAAATAGCAGTTAAAGGCGAGCCTTCATCGTCCTACGATTTAGAAGATGCTGAGGAAGAGTATGAGGAGACATGCCCTTTGGGAGATGATAATATTACTCCAGATTACAAAAGGAGAGCTGTTGAGTTTTGGACTGATTCGAAATCAAAGCGACGATCGTTAAGTTCTGTAAAAAGCAAATTTAGGAAAATAACATCGGTTCAGCAGCTGTACAGATGGGAAAAATACATAGAAAGGGGCGGAAGAAATAGGGCTAAATGGCTGGAAATTGCAAAACATGTATTATGTAAATTTTCATCAGCTCTGGATAAAAACGCCGTAGTACATGACCTGCGGCAGTGGGCGCTAGAAGCAAACGCAATCATTGGGTTGGAAAATTTCAGAGCATCTAAAACCTGGATTTTGCAATTTAAAAGAAACAATAAAATTACCTCTAGAAAGATAATTAAATATGTTGGCCGAACTTATGGACAGGACAGAGAGAAACTGGAAGCGATGACTACAATCTTCGTCAATTCTGTAAAATCATACATCGAAGTATGTGGAGCAGAAAATTCTATAATACAGGCGAAAGTGGATTTAATTTGGAATTACATTCTGGTCGTGCCTTAAGTTACGTTGGAGGCAAAGCTGTTGCATGCACTGTGCATTCTGTATCGGCCACAACACATAGTTACACAATATTGCCTATAATATCGGCTGCAGGAAAACTTGTATTACCTGGCGCCTGGTATAAGTTTACACTGATTTTCGACATACAATGCAGTCACGTAACAGTATACAGAGTATCTCCTCATAATAAAGAAATGTGCTAAAATTTATATTTTTGTGGACACTCTGTATAACTTTTTAAATTACCTTTCTATAGATTATTTGACCACAAAAAAGCCATTATAACCGATTTCTAAAATTCGACAAAATAAGCACAACATACGTCATTCCACGTTTATTGGAACACCCTGTATATAAATATCTATACCAATCGAAAGGGCTGATTAAACGGTACAAGTCCGCCATTGAAACTTTTTTCTATCTCTTACCGTTTAAAAGTTATTCAGAAAAAACCAAATTTGGGCCAAATTGCAAGGGTGAATTGCACCCCCTAAAGTTGAAGTTCCGCAGCGTCCTTGAGTAACACTCCATGGAGTCTACAAACTGACAAAGTTTCATCAAAATCTGCGATTTACAGTTCGGGAGGTTCCCTTGTTAGTATCGTCCGTGTACGCGACTATCTCATAGCCCTCTGGTAATATAATTTCAAAGAGACTATCGTATAAAATTTTCCAATACTCCGGTTCCCGAACGCGAACTCTGTGGATAACCGTTTGTAATTTCCCTTGTAATGCTAATACCCGGTTCCTCAACTATCGCGATTCTATCAGAGATATATTCACAAACGTTCAAAGTTGCAAAAATTTTTCGTAACAAAAAAAAGGAGTACATTAAAGACCCTGATATTCCCCCTGATCATACCTTGATTTACGTAGTTGGGGGGTTACAATTTGTTTAGTCTAACCTCCTACAATCACCATCATGCACCACTGATTTCCTTATTACACCTAAAACGAAGGAGCACATTTTCCTTTTTAATTCAGTTAGATATCTCTTCTAGTTCCAAAGGTGTCGGTAGAAACGTATTTTAGGGGTGTAACTTTAGGGGTCTGTGACTCCTTCTGCAATTGAATTTCAGTAGCTAAAAAAAATACTGGTCGATTATTTTTCACTGCTCTACCTGCCTGCAATAGTTTATAAAATTCGGAGGTGACCGCTTGTAAGATATAGGAATATAATACTACTATTTTAGAAGACATTCCGTAGATAACTTTTCAGGGTTATATAAAGCTTTGTGTTTATAACTATCTAATTTTCTATGGTAATTGCGGTCAACATTGTCTATCAGTTTCAAAAAAAACTATGTATTTTTTCACCATAATAGTTCCATTATAACACAATAATAGGCTATAATTCCATCAGTTCTAGAACAGCATTTTTAGATTTTCTGTAGAAATTCCTTTATTGCTTCTTATAGCTTCTCTTAATTCTTACAATTAGTACTACTTTCTGAAAGTTAACAATTCTGTTAGTTTTCTTACATTAAATCAAAAAGTTTTTGTTTCAGCGTGAATAATTTTAAAACAATAGGTAGTAAAAATTTAGCACATCTTTACTTCATTTGGATTCTTTGAAAATATCCTCCAGGATCTCGTCAAATCTGTCAACACTTTAGAACATAAAAAAAAAAATCTTCCGTTGATGCGAATTAAATATCTGTTTGTCGCCGATTAAATCAACTATTAACTAGAAAATTACATAGAAATCTCCTCCTCTGCACATATAATTACAAAATTACCAGCAATACTACCAAGTAGAAGAATTATATTGAAGTAGGGAAAGCTAAACCTAACATTATCAATTACGGATCTTCAAACATATACATATATACTTAATACATGCAATTTACACAGGTCTGTGAGACACTAATAGGCACTGCAGATACTCAAAATAAACTAAAAGTAATAATTCGACTTTCCATTAAATAAATTTAAGACAAGTACCTATTATAAAGTGTCGTGTAATAACATCTACGTATTTTATGCGAGGTATCTGCGAGATATTACCTGTGCAGCAGCTATTCATTAAGGATCATTCAACGCATATCAGCGTCGTCAAGTGTTATTAATTCACGTCGGTCGAGAAAGAAGATGTTCGTCGTATTGCTGCTGATGGACGCAAAGAGATTGTCGTACTATATTTCAAATGGTGGCGTTTGAATAGGCTGCGCAAATTTCCTTACTTCTACTGTAGTAAGCTCATCTAAGAATGACGGGCTTTAATAAATTACAATCGTGCATTGGCATTGTAATATCTTGCTGTACTCAAATTAAATTTGAATTTATAATACGCGAGTTCCTTGTCCTCTTAGCTATTTAATTTTCTTTACCCATATATTCCTCCCAAAACTTCCTAGCAGTTTCAAAAAGAACTTTTACTCTCTAATTTTCACCATTGTGCTTCCAATATAATGTGATAATACCTGGGTGTTTATTTGAGTAGCTCCAGTTGTTTGTGTGTATTTCAGCGGGTGAGAAAAACGAACTTAATTGTTTTCTTTGTTCGCCTGCGTTACGTGACGTCTTTTGTTTTGGCCTTGTCAGAAAGATTTGATTTACTATCGTAGCGTGAGAAATTATTGTTCAATTTTGCAGATAGGAATCTGGCAGTGTATGTGGAGATAGAAAAGAAATTTTTTCACTCATCTATGTTTACGTAACACATCGAAATTATTTGAAATGAGATCATGAGCTATCATGCGCATTATGTGCTTATTAATATTACATTTTTATTATTTAAACATGTGAACTTTAACATTTCAAACGGGAATTTTACACCATCCGAAAACGTAGATAAATAACGAAACAATGAAAAGAAAAAATACAATTTATTGTATTTAAAATTCATCAATTTACAAAATACTCAAAATTTCACATACAAAATCAATGAGAACATATGTCAAGATTCAGTTAACTCAAATAATTAAAATGCAAGTGCAACGAATTATGTAAGTACTCAATGTAAAATGGGTTTCTCAAAATTAATGTTTATTGTGAGCGGAAATTCAAAACCTAATGTTAGAAACATTGCGTAGGCTTCCACGGCCAATATTGTTACATATAGTGTCATCTATAAACGACAATTGTCACCACTGTATCATCATTGCAACGGCATCGGCCATTGTTGGAGATTAATAAAACGTACATACAACGTGATGTGTGTTTCTCTAAAGATCCTAATAATCTAACAACATCTTAAGGATGTAACAAATATAACTATTACTAGCAACTTTTTCCGGGTTTCGCCGTGGGTCAAAACTTTCGCTCGACGTTTCGCTGTTCATACTGACAGCTTCTTCAGGATAACTGAACTGATTCTCCATGGTCCAACATTCTTCTTATGTACTCTCCTGGTGCATCCAACATGTAGTTTTCGCCCCATTGACCGTGACGGTTTTTCGTAGTAGGTTCTTCCACGTATTGCTGAAGTGGTACCCTTCTTCTCTGTTGACAGTTTTGTTCTTCTCTATCTCTATGGCTTCCCTGATGAGTCTTTTTCCGTAGTTCTTTGTGGTAGCTATCACTTTTACGTTGTTGAAGTCCATTTTGTGTCCGGTGTCGTGTATGTGTTCTGCCACCGCTGATTACTCGATCCTTTTTAATCTTGCGTTTATTTCGTGTTCTTTTCTTCTTGTGTCGATAGCTCTTCCTATTTGTCCGACGTAGCACTACCCGCATTGACATGTTATCTTATAGACCCCTTCTGTGCGCCCCTTGGCTATCCTATCCTTTGCGGTCGGTAGATACTGCTGGTTGACGTTGCAATTCCGAGGCGTAGGGGAGGGTGGGGCAAGATGGGGCCACGAGGCATGATGGGGACATCTTATCTACAAAACGGCAGTAAGCATCTGTCAAATAATAGCAGTCCTAATATTGACAAGTGCTGTTTTATGTTTGTTGTAATGTAGGAAATTTTACTAGTCGTAATAACAAAGTTATTGCTGTTTGCGCGTGAACTTTGCAATTTCCAGAATTTCGTTATTATTTTGATGGTGAGTTCAACGGCCAATATCGGAAGCATAAGTAAATTATTTACAACTACACTTTTTTGTGCATATTAATTGATATGTACTGCATGTATTTTCTATAGTGCGTTATTTGTTTATTTCAAATATTTAATATGTTATTATAACATAACCAGAGAATATCCCAAAGAGGCAAGATGGAGCTATTGGTATGGGGCAACATGGGGACATCACTATCTCACTCTTCAGTCTGGTCCGTTATGTCTGGATATGCCATTATGCTTTCTCGAAGACATAATGCCTATTTCTCATGTTAGGAATAAAGTACAGGTTCAATCAAGGGAAAGAAAACAATCTTTACAAGCATTACGTATAAAAATCTGCTATAAGAAAATAGAAGTCTGGAGAATCCCTAAGGCAACTAGAAGTGCTGAGGGAAAGTTGAAGGAAAAAAATGACAAAGAAGAAAACACAAGAGATCAAGAAGCCGAATTTTGTAAGGAAAGCAAAGAGATAGGTTTTTAGAAAACGTCAAGGAAATAATCAAGTTTTTCTGTTGAGAAAAATGACGCTGAATGTTAGTATTGTAAGGGGAAGTATTGATATAATGCCATGAATGGCGAGGTTGGGTACATGGAGGCTGTGCGAATAACGTGGATGAGTTCGTCTTCTATTGTCTCAATTGTGAAGATTAAGTTTAATATTCTTATCGTTATTGTATTTTTTATTTTAAGTAGTTCCGCTTTAAAGAGTTTAAACTTTGTTCCTGCATGTTTTTGAGAATATTTTAAGAATCTATTTTTTTTACCTATTACCTAGATTTATGGTACGACCCATTCTTAACTCACCTGGAACCCCATCTTGCCCCCATGGTGGGGCAAGATCGTGTATTTAAACATTTCTTTTCAAAATTTTCTCACATCAAGAGTACCCATCGAAAAATTGTAAATTCATCCATCAGCAGATAAATGTTTGAAGATTACAACAAGCGTACTTAGAACCTTGTATATCAATTTGCAATCCTGATGCAGTGTTCTAAAGCTTAATGTTCCCATCTTGCCCCACCTTCTCCTACTTGTAAGTTACGTTTCTTAAAAATTTCGACTTCCTTTTTGGGTGACTCCCGCTATGTAAGGTAAACACACCGTCCCTCTCCGTGGTTCTGTAGTTGTCTCCAGTGTCGTCTTCTTCTTAGTGGCTCTCCTTATGTCGAGGTCAGTGTAATCATTCTTCTTCAGTGCTTTCCCCAGATGTAGCTTGTCATTGGTAAGATCTGGCTAGTAAAGTTTGTATTACCGTCTTCTTCTGCATAAGTTACTGTATTTTCCTTTTAGAATTATCGCATTATCAGTGAAGACAATTATCCCCGAATCGACGCATGAAGAGGTATAAAAGTTTGAAAGTTTTTGAATGGAAAGTTCATCTTCTGGGGTTTAGCTCTGCTTGGGTCGAAAGTAATTTGTGCCATACTTTTAGTTTTGAAAAATCAAGTATGCTTTGGTAGTTTACAAAAAAGGTGCTTTTTCTCACTCAAACCCCAGATTGTGAAATTTCAACTCCAAAATTTTCAAACTTTTTTACCTATTCATGCGTCGATCCGAGGACACTCTGTGTATATATTTTTAATATTAACGTGAATACCAGATTTGACAGTGGAGAACTGTGACATCGTTTCAATTATTGGATGTTACGTTAGGAACAAGATCGACTATTAAAACTTGTCAGTTATTGATTTTAAAGTTTAATTATCAGGTAATGTAATCCACCTATACACAGTAATTATATCAATTACTACAAACATACATCAATTTTACCACCATTCTAAATAACTGATTTAATTTTAGATAAACATTTAAAAGCCTTTATTAAACGACCAATTTTCGGAATTGCTTCCTTTCATCAACACAAAATAATGATCCCAAAACTAACAATTAATACTTCTAAAGATAATTTATATGCCGTTTCAAAATCACAAACTTTCTTCGTAATAATTAAAACAAAATTATTTTGACTGTAAAATGGAATAGAATGATTTCTAACAGCACGATTAATTTTTCCATAAATGATTTTTATCTTGTATTTATGTGATTCATAAGTATATTTTCATCATTGACTTCAACTTTCTTATAATATAATCGATTACTTATTTGATTTTATTGTCATCTAAAACGTAAGTAATATCTGTGCAATTTACTTAATAATGACAGTCCGCTGCTTGCTGCTTATTATATTTTCTAACCGTGATAATGACTAACGATTGACCGTTCAATTCATAATAATGGAATACGAGTCTTTCTAATTCCCACTGATTGGAAAGGTAACTGTCTATTTTGCTCTGCTATAATTGAAAGTTATGTATATAGGGGCTTTTAAGCCTATAGAATTTTGTATGTTTTATCAACGACAAATGAGTATGTCGGGGGTAATTGTTCTAATGTAACTTAATCATTATATTTTTGACTTTGATGAATTGATCTTAAATTCGTTCTTTGTTTCAGGTATGCTGTACTTTTCTCTCTCGCTTAACACCATCTGTTATCGTTCGATTGGAAATGAGTATGTATTGAGATTACCTACTTTATTATTGCTATAAGTTTGAGCGAAACAATACACTTCTATTTATTTTAAAACTTAAATTCACGTTAATACTATGACCAATATTAAATAAAATTAATCGGTTATGAAACCAGAAATTTGAAATGTTTAGTGGTTCTGAAATATTTCGATTAAATTAGTAAATAATAAATAATAGTAGCATAACATAGAATATTTTCACTGGTAAAAAATATGTAATTTTACTTATGTGTATTGTGTAAAAAATTACAAAAGTACACTAGCTTTGCTATCGAAACGTGCGTCCAGTGCAGTGGATTTAATATAGGGATAATAATAATTTGCGGCTATCAGGAATAAGGTCTGGTATTCCTGATAGCCGCAAATTATTATTATCCCTATATTAAATTCACTGCACTGGACGCACGTTTCGATAGCAAAGCTACCATCGAAGGATAGGTTTAATGTATAGTAAAATTTGAAATAAGATGCTTTAGAGTGTGCATTGTCATCACCGCTATAGATGTGAGTGTTTTTGTCATATTATTTGCAGTTTATTGTGCGGAAATATCAATAAATACACCTCACAGAAAAACCGATTTATTTGAAAATATTTTGTCAAGAAAAGCTTAGTTAATTCAACAAAATGTATCGTGATTTCAAATAAACGAAGATTAAAGCCAGTGTTGTAGCAACAAAAATATTCATTCAAAAAATTTAATCATCTCAACCAAATTATTTCGTAAAGAACTGTAACTACAATGTCACTTTGTTATTTTAACGAAATATTTTAGATATTCAACGCTCCCTACCTAATTGCTGCGCAGCAGCTTCATTGAATCGCTGTAACACTATTTTTGGTTATAACAACAAAATGGTTTTTTTTGTGCCAATTATGAACATCTTGCTCATTTTCTTATAATAGTTTTTCCTATACAGTATAGCAAATACGTAAAATACTTATGTGTTTTACAGAAATTGTCGCATGGATGGCGCTTCCCCTATTGCATTCTAGTAACAGAACATATTTGGTAAAAATAGCACGATAAACACGATTATAACATAGTATCTGATATATTTACCAAATAAATATCTAATAGATTGTAGGTACCATGACCATGGAAAGCACAACTCCCTTCACCGCATCCTACAGTGGCAGAATGATTCTTGTGATCAACTCCCAATACGCGGGGTAAACGCTTGGCGTAAATATCACACGCATGTGCCCTACATTATGCATCCTCAAAGAAGTGCTTTTTTAATAAAAAAAAAAGATTATAGTTTATTCAATTACATATTTATCTAAATGGAATGTTTGAAATTTGGGAAGTTTAAGCATAATATATATTTGAATTAAATAAAACAATTCATTTAATTTGAATAAAATTTTGGTTATAACACGGTGTATGTGACCATATGACTTATATCGTTGAAGTATATGCTAACTTGCTAACAATATATGTAATAGTTTTAACCAAAATATGATGACCAGATAATTTAGTTCAGGTAAACAATTATTTGTTTGCCCATATTTAACTCTACTATTTAGTAACCATAACTAAATTTTGGTACCGTCAAATAAATAGATTTTTCAGTGGCACGAATAAGATTCACATAGACGCATTGAAATAAACGATAATCATACAAAACTACAAAAGAAGCAAGTATCTATGTTTCAGATATAACAAGAAATTATTTTTGCCATTGTAATGCTTTTTTTCCAGTCAGCAATGATGTGACTAATCACAATCACTAATCTTCATCGAGCTATAATCATTAAAGCAAAGGATACAATTGATTGAGTGAACTTGTCGATTTGATCATAAAAGGATTAAATTTAAAGTATAACATAATTAAAGACAAAATTAAAATAAGTAAAGGTGGTTGTTTAGATTAGTTCTCGTAAAATAAGTATAGAATATATTAGTTAAAACATCGACATTAATAAATAACGGTACAGGCCAAATAAGTTGGTAAAAAACATTAATTTAAATGTTAGAGAGTACAAAACAAACAAAAAACCAATGGTTTTCTAAAGCAAGCGCGAGCTCCAAAACCCTTGGAAAACGTTAAGGTTTTTTCATTTTCAAAATGAGCGAAATATGTGTAAAACATGCCTTCAAGCAGACATCATTTGTCGCCTTTTTACGGATGCCTGAAGTCAAACAGCATCGGAAACCATTTCCAATCATTACTCAGAAACATCGCGGATTGGCCATTCAGTGTGTGGGTATTAGACTCGTTTATATAACATTATAAAATTGTGTTCTTGATATTGTGTAGCCTAGGGATGTTAATAATAAAACAATTATTTTTTTGTGGAAATGCAGGCTGATTTAATTTCTGGTTATTTCATTTATATAACATTTGGAACTACTTGCAAAACTAACACTAGCCAATATTTTTGAATAACGGTTGTAAAATGAGTCTGGTTGAATAATTTCAATATTGAATGAGATTTAATGTCATGCGTTTCTTTTGTGTTTGTATAATGAGCTAATGGAATTTGTGGTTTCGAGTTACCATTACAAAGTAAAATGGTTTTCCGATTAGTCGATAAACAATCGCTATGCTGCAGGGTTATATTCAATACTCATTTCAGTCATTTCATAAAAAAGTCAATTTACACTAGTAACAAGAGCTGAAGTTTTCGTGACGATTTTTCAATACAAAGATTCTTACAGTGAAATGTAAAGGATTTCATTCTTTTAATAGAGATTCCAAAATTTGTCATTTTCCTTTGGTTAAATTGCTTCCAAATCCCGTATCAAGTTATTGAGATCTGATTGAGTAATGAGTAATGAGATGTGATTCGTCTGAAGGAACATACCCACGTCAGATCACTTGAAAATGACACATTTAAAACATCTTTTATATCTCCCTCGTACGTGGAATTTGTAAAAGAATTTAAATTCATTGGAGTTGCAAACTCACAATCAGTTCCTTTCAACGGTTTGCTTAAAGATGCAATTGATACTGCATAGTTTACTTTGTGTTTATTTCTTTTTGGAAACGCTTAAATTTTTGAGAGATAAGTAACAATCCGTGACGTGATTTGTTAGTTCGCGTCAAATTATTGGTCTCTTCTGACAGGACGTTCTTGTTTTTTGTTCCAATGAGTTAATTTGATATACCAATAATAAATTATTATTGTCTGTAAATATGGTTGTTATAATATATGTTTAATATATAAAAAGTTATATTAAAATTTCTGAAAATAAATCTTGTTGTATTTGTTAATCTACGGACAAATGGTTTCGAAGTGCGGAAACCTTCGGAAGTAACAAATAGGTACTGAACTATGGAGATGTGTTTCTAAGTGCCCTAGCATATTAAACCCGTTTTCCTTATTCTCGCAAATAGGTTTATTACAGTGTTTCCTTGATAACACTTCCAGTTGTTGTAAAAAGTCATTCAGGTTTTCTGATTTCTTTTATATCTATTGGCACCAAGGGAGGAGTATCTTTCATTGAATTCTCGACAAGCTCTTCCTGCAATTCTTTGACATTCTCCATGAATAGAGATTAAATTCGAGATAGCTGATCAAAATAAACTCCGTCAATATTTCCGTTATTTGGTTTATAAATTGCATAATAATATGTACCTTTGGGGACATTAAACATGCAGAAAACAATGGTTATAACTTATAACAATATTGCTGACATTAAAATAATTTATTGTAATGTCAAAGCCATGGTCTGCCAGATTGTTCGATTATTTGTAATAGTTAATAAACAAAATAAGTAATTTGAAAGAAAGCTATCGAAGATGAATATACGGAATGTTACAGCAAATCAGCAATACAACAACAATATAAAAATATATGGGTGTTCTATTTGAAAAAAATAAATTTTACAACTTTTAAAATTCTTTGATATACCACTAATTTTTAGTAAAACTAGTGAAAATAATCAATTACGTAGAACAGTGTAAGTATCAACATTTTCAGAAAAATCGTAATATCTTAGAAACAGATTTTTTTTTGAGGGGTTGTATGTAATGCCTAAGCTTTCGCTTGTCGGGCCCCCTAAGAGCCAAATCTCCCTCCTAATCAACATTGAGATCCCGGAATAAAATATTATCGTAACTGGCCAGAGTGAGATTTGAACTTCGGACTCCGCGCTGATAGCCAAGCGTGCAAGCCACTCGACTATCAGTCACTTGAAGATAGACATAGGAAATCTTATTGTTAGTTGTAGTCTCAATAGAATTTTAGACTGAATTAAAAAATTTAGTATATATATATAGTTACACTATTTAAAATAACAAAGTTCATAGCGACTTTCGGTTAACCGGAAATGTAAGAAACAAAAATATTTAAAAAATAGGCGAGGAGGATGCAGAGTTTCAGCAGATTCCATATTGCAAAAATCTCATAACAAAAAAGAAGAAAACATGTAACGTCATACTCGACTACTTTTGTCGATAAATCCTTGAATCAATATTGACGGCTTTTCTTGGATATTATGGTGTGCTATTGAGTACCATAAATCAATTTGCATTAGTAAATGTGCCAAAAAACAACCGAAGGGCCTAATCGTTGAGTTGAACGTCAGTAATTACTTTTCCACAAAGCTCTGCTTCTTCATAATTCCATGACTATAAATAAGCCAACGGTTAAATTTCTAAATATAGTTAACATTCTAACCACATAAATAAATATTTAAGAGCATATCATTTTTCAGATTAACAATTTCATCTTATATTAGTTGTATTTATCGATGTAATTGTATCATAAAGTCAAAAACAAATAAATCTATGGTTATTTTCAGTACATCAGGAAGAACTGCTATTTACAAAGCGAAAACTGCATAAGCATACCCACCGCATCTAAACACTTGTTTCTAGTCTACAATATATTGTGCCCCTTTTCGTAATTGTATTCAAATAGCTTAGGACATAAGGCTTATTTATGGCTAGAGATATATTGTTAATGTAGGTGACTATTTTAACGTTCCGAAGTAGGCAAGAGCTGTTAGCGAGGCAATTGTTTATCGTTTTATTTGTGTTAACAACTATATTTTAAATAACTTGTGTCGCCTACTTCGCGGTGAAAGACTTCGATTCTGAGAATCGCTGATTCCGTGCGATAGAAGAGGTCCGTAAGATTTTTCTATTGTTGCCAGTGTGGCCAATCAAAAGAGATTGCAATTAATAAAGCGAATTGAAAGGCGCAATTAGCTGTTTGCCGTGGGGATATAGAAAAAGCTCACTCTTTTATATTTGAAGGTAATTCTACAACATTTTCTCTTTACATTACGCCTATAGTAAATTAAATATAAAATAAATAGATTACTTTTCTGCAAAAAAAATAAATATAATCTACCATGCAAGGATTTTACAATCTTATGCTAATCCTACAGATAGCGTATCTATTCACTAAAATTGTATACAAACGTTTCTGCAATAACTGTTACCGTTTGCTATCAATTTTGCTTTTTAATATCACTGCTACTGATATCAAAGTTGTACGGTATTAGTTTTCTCTAACGTAATAGGGTAATAGCCATCGGAATGAAATTTCAATATGTCAAAATAATCTGACAGTAGTGATATCAAAATTATAAGTACCTAAATAATTTCGTTCAGAATCTAAATTTTGTATGAAAACAATGGTCGAGAATGGTCGATGACATAATCGACTAGAAAATGATTAACACGTGGAAGAACGAAAAACAACCCAAAGAGCGAGGTTATGGGAAAAACACCAGTCGGTGATATAGTGTTTTTGACAATGTGTTTGAATTGTAGTTGTCAATGAATTCTATTATTATTGTTATTATTATACTATGTTACCAAAACTAGAGTAGTTCTGTATATCATAGGTAGTCCAATTATATTAATCAGGCATCTTTGTACCAATTTAGATACAAAACTGTCTGCTTTTAGGGCATTCAGTATACGCTGGTTATCAGCACGTATTGCTGTGTACTGATGGTACCAAAGAAAATGCAAAATGAATTTAAAAAAATGAAAAATTAAATAAACTAGCTCAATGGATAAAAATAAAAAGGGCGCAAAACAACTAAACTCAGGGTTACCCTCGTAAACTAAAACTAATCACGAAAAGTAAATTGTGGGTGAAAGAAATCTGACTTTCTTTAATTCTCCAAAAATGGAAAAGGTTTAATCAAAACTAAAAGAACAGAATTTAAAATGACGTTAATAACAATTAAAAATTTTATTATAAAAAAAAAGTTAGTTACAAATTGCAGAAAAAAAACCATGAGCTTAGGGCTCTGGCCGAAATCAAAAACTGCATTAGACTCTAATTTACAAAAGGACAATGCTAAATCCTTTAACGAAGCAAAAAGGTAAAATAGTTCAGGAAGATAGTCCTTTTTATATCAACAAATCCACGTGGTTTCAAAATTAAACAAACTAAATTGAACGATGGACAATTCAAGTAAATTAATAATAGCAAAACTTAATTACAAGCACAAAGTTTCTATTCACTCAAACCGAGGTGATAAATTATAAAATACAAATCAGCAGACTAGAAAACGAAAAAATTAACTCTTTAAACTAAAATATATCTTCCCGAATAAAAATAATAACTGATCTTATACCTAAATTGTGTACACAACAATACAACAACAATTATTATTAAACGAGTTCCTAGATGGACGAAATAAATCAAAATACGCGAATTCAAATCTTTAAATCATAAGTATAAACAAAATGGCAGCAATGAATTTAAAATATATACTCACGCTTTAACGTCAATCGAGAAACTGAGTCTTACAATGCTCACCAGTCGCATACATGTATCAACAGCTGCGTGCAACGCAACGCGCAAAGATCATCGAAGAAGAAAACTTCTAAGAAGGACATGAGCTGCATGAGCAAATGCTAACAAATCAAAAAGTGAAATTAATTTAAACAAACTGAACAATTAATTAATTAAACAATCCAAACATTAATAAATCTTATACAAAATTAAACAATTTGAAATTTCTCGCAACATTGACAAAGGCTTATAAAATTACACAAGAAAACACTGAATTTACGACAACCGGGGTGCCAGACCACAGCAAAATTTTGTTTAGAAGATATCTATAGGAAATATTTCCGCTCGTAAATTGGTCGCAGTTACCCCAAAACTATTGAGAGTGGGCAGCCACATCACTTCTACTTTCTTGTTTCTGTGTACCATACTGAGGCTTTTCTTTAAAATTTTTGTCTCTCTAAACTCCCCTTCATACCGGCTGGAGATTAGCACTGTATGAACGATTTTTTTATGGGCTGTCTGACATGGAGCCCTCGGAAATACTGCAACGTCTTGGCTTTTTATATTTTTTTCCATTTCATTTATCTATTAATTTATGTCATTCCAGTACCCCGTACTAATCTATACAGGATTCTGGCTGGTCAATTGAGGTAATCATCTGTGTTCACTTTCGGCTTGCCAAAAATTGTCTTTTTGCGTCCAGAGTCTAAGCGTTTTCTATTTTCTCATTACATAGGGTGCAGTTGGTATTTGCATTGTTGACTCCGAATTTTTTAGAGGTGTCGTTTCAGTGTACAGCGTCCTGTTAGGAGACCTGCTATGGTGCGATAGATGATTCCTATTAAGCTGCAGTTTTTCTTCAGTCTTTTTTTTATTATCCCTTAATAAAAGGCTTTCCATAAATTTGCCTGGTTATAATATTCCAGTGTTCTTTGCGTTTCTCTTTGACCCAATCTTCATCTGCTTTTCTTGTCGTATTTTTAGACACTCTCAAAACAGGTTCTGGACCTATACATGAAGCCAATGAACCCTTTCTTGCAAATTCATCGACTTTTTTGTTTTCTTTAATTGTCGAATGTCCGGGCACTCACAGTGACTTTATTGTGGTCTGGAAGGCTGTTTAGTTCTCGAACACATTCCCAAACCAGTTTTGATTATATCTTAAGGGATTCACTGGTTGTCTGATTATCACCTGGTTATTTGTTGAAAGACCATGGCATATTTTCCTAGTATAAAGGCGATCATTGTGTTTCTCACCTAACAGTAGATTCCAGCCCTAGTTCCGTTCTCGGTTTTTGATCCGTCTACAAAACAGATCAATTCCCTGAACCTGCCTCTGTAGTTGGATTGATTCCAGCTTATCCGATCCGTGATTTCCATTTCGAAATTTATGTTGAAAGAATATGTCGAAATCAGAGGCGGCTGGTGCTTACGTTTTACAAGGGCCATTACAATGATCTAATTTCTTCGTATAAGTTCGTAACATGTTCGTATTTCGGACGATAGCACACGAACTTCAATCATTGTATTGGCCCTGCCTGTAACGTATACTCCTGCCGCCACTGGTCCAAAATCATGTAGCCTGATCTTAATCACAAAGTTGCCTTCCACATCATGCACACCATTATTGTATGTCAACTCTTCATATCTGCTACTTGCTAAAAATTGTCTGCACAATTTTAAACCGCTATTTTTTTTAGTTACTTATTTAAAAAATGTTCAATTATTTTGTTTAACCTAAAAAAAAAACAGCGAAATTCGTTCAGGTATTTGTTTCTAGTTTTCCCATAAATACTCCAAATTGTACACCAAATTATATGGTTGATATAGTTATATGCCCTCAAGTGTACATAAATCGCTTGTGCATAGTGCACCTATTATTGAAATGTCAGCTAAATTCCAATCCATCTGGAAAACTATTATAACAGATCGCAAAATCTCGAAATATAGATTTCTAGCGATATCGTCATAATCATTTTCGTCTTTAGAAGGACTATACAGAGATTTTTAAATAATTATTAGTTAATTGGGACTCATTTATACTAATGAAACGTATCAGAATATGTATTCAGAAGGCACAAGGCTTTGGCCAAAGATGTCAAAGTTTTATTAAATTTAACCGATGATTACAATGTCGAGAAACTTAGGGTGAGGTTTATACAAAATCCAGTAAGATTATATCACGAAAATCTGCTTTAAAATTTGTTTCATTAAAGGTGGCATTTTTATAGGCTGCCGTAGTTCAATACTTCAACCTAGATAGAAAGGATCTGGTTATAATACTAGATAAGGGACACTTCAGTAACAGCGGACTCGAACTGGTTACTGCAATTCATCATTGAGTCAGTGAAATGGAAAGATGCCCCGAGTTAGATAAAGGCGTCGCTATTTTCTCTGGCAGTCAGTGAACACTTAAAGCGATCAGTTCCGTAACTGTTGACTCGGAACTGTATTGGAACTACGCCCTAAAGGAGGTGAGCACAAAAAAAATTGATACTGGTCTAGGCACTCGAGCATAAACGGAAATGTGGCGCTGGACGATCTGACCAGTTAGTTAAGGTCATCCGTTGAAGCTAGCCTTTTCTTTGGCATTACCAAATGTCAAGTTAAAAAGTTTATCAAGGAATGGATACTTAATGAGTCCACGGAATGGTAACAAAAGTCACCAAGACAAAGGCCGACAAAGCTTTCTAACAGAACAGGCACCTGAATTAACTAAGGACATACTGAATAAAATGATAGTAGGTCCGTTAACTGATTATTGTAGACTAACTAGGCGTATGTATAAGACAGGCACTTCACTTCAAACAACAGCCTCCCAGTGATGGCAGTTTGTTATTGTTTACATTCGTACCTACATGAATTAGGACTGGAAGGCCAGCTGTAAAGCAGCAAGAATAGGGGACACGATAGATCTTTTAGGTCGCAGTGTAACACCACCCTTTTACCTACATACATACATACATACATGAATTAGTTTACGCATCCGTTTAATCTACATGATTTACTTGTTTTATTTATTTATTTTACGTATTTTATTAGTTTGAAATTATCCCTGTAGTTTTAAAAACAATTAACGAACTTTGATAAGATGCATTGTGTAAAAGGTAAGGTCAGTGACCATAACATTTACATACTTTATTATATATTATATTGTTAGGTTTAAGTGAAATAACCGTGAAAGACGCCAATGGGCCTCATGTTGTTGTGCCATTCGCTCTCGCAAGATACATTCTGATGCTAACGATGGTCGCGTTTCTTTGGATTTCCAAATGAATCTATTATATACAACAGGAGAAGAATTAAGAAAGTACATGGATAAGAAGAACTATCGTCGTTGTGCAAAGGTTCCTAGGTCACATTAAATCAATTTATTTGTTAGATACTTATTTTAAACTATATCTCTATTTATCATAATAACTAACTTAATTCATTATGTTCACTTTTTAAAATAATGCGATTTTGATCTGAACTGCATTGCACTAGCATAAATTGTAATCCTCACATTTCACATTTATTCACATTATAGACAACTCGATATTATTTAGTCTACGTCTGAGATTCTATCCACTTGTGCACCCTCGGACATCATTGTTGACAAACCAGTGCAGGAAATAAAGTAGTCGAATAAAAAGGAACAGTCTATGTATTGCACAGGATCACAAAAGATCTGAAGAGGTCGCAGTGAAAAAAGCTTCCTATGGCCACCTCAACCCTAATCTAAGTTAATCTACTTGTATTACTACATCCAAGAGATCTACTACAAAGTCAGAAGTTCTTTTAATTCGTTCCTTTATTTTCAATTCATTTCATTTAATTCAACATTTCTAGATTCCTTGCTACAATATTCTTTGTTTATCATAAAATTAATTTCTTTTGTAGTTTTTTCTTTATCTTGTAGTTCACTGTATAAGTTGATTATAAGGTGTGATGCCAACCGATAGGTATTTTTTATAATTTATATTCTTTTAAATCTGGGTATTGCTGAAAAACAAATTTTTATTTAAGCAAAAAGCAAGGCAGTTTTTTTTTCGAATATTTTTTTTTGATTAGGGATATAGGTCAATAATGTTGAGAGAAACCATATATTTTCTCGTTTATATTGTCTTTTATTTGTAACATTCTCTGTGAGAAATGCAAAATTTTAATTAATATTTTTAATAGCAGTATTGTAATTATCAATGGTAATATTTTACTTAAACATCGGTAATAAAAAGATAGGTAGAGCCATTACAATAAATATTAAATTAAAATACCTGTTTGTTTCTTGCTGCATATCCTATACTTAATTGCTAGTTAAATTAGTTATTAAACATCAGACAGTAGTTTGTCTTTGTCATTAAAATTGAAATAATAATTGTTTACTGTCTAGTAGGCATTTTATTTTTTGTCTCTATATTTCTTTAACGATTGCTAAGCTGTATACTTCAAACAGCTGACATACATGGATTCTCTCAGCATTTGTAACCTATATCCCCAGTGCAAAAAATACATTTAAAAGAATTAAAGATCAAAAAGAAAATAATAAAAAAAACAGTTATAAACTGAAAACGGTAAGGTATATTTATCACAGCCCTCTTGACAATTGTAAATCCTAAACAGGGAGTATATAATGGACAATAAAGACATAATTTTCGTTTCAAAATGTTCGACTTCTCGCATATTCCTTTTTCGAATACAACATACTTTTCTGCAGCAATACATACAATGTTCAAATATAGAATGAAATGTTGTATCTTGGATGTCGCCAGATTTGTTACTCAGAATTTGCAAAAGCTATTACAATTATTTAATTACACGAAGATGTTTAATTTTTACACTGAAATTGTATCAATTTTCATTTATGTAAGCTTATTTTACACCAAATTAAATATTATTCAACATGTGAAACCTGCCATGATTACTCTTATTATTATAATCTGCATGGGCAGTGTTAATGACCTGTTCAGTGATGGTTCCCAAG
This sequence comes from Protaetia brevitarsis, assembly GCA_004143645.1. Classification (NCBI taxonomy): domain Eukaryota; kingdom Metazoa; phylum Arthropoda; class Insecta; order Coleoptera; family Scarabaeidae; genus Protaetia; species Protaetia brevitarsis. The sequence goes on along the minus strand of RXPK01000052.1, from coordinate 1,364,363 downwards.
GTTGTACAATTTCGGATATAACTTTCTCATTAATAGAAGTCTCTAATTAAGGTACATTGTGGAAGTGATTCGTCTTTCGCGTAAAATGTCAGGGAGTAGTTACATAAATTGTTTTATCATAATTATTGTAATAACTTATATTATATTCTTTTATACCAACCAGGTACATCATTTGCTATTTGAAATGTTTGTATGTTGGAGGAAGTTATTTTACGTTTTACGTATAGCTTTGTGCTGTCATTATTTCTGTGCATGATTATTACTCCACTTCTATTGAAAAAATTCCCAATAATTCCTTATTTATTTCCCGCAAAACTTCTGCAGGGTGATTTTCGTCTAAAATCCTACAATGATTGATAGAAATTAACGTTCCTTATCACTTTTGGAGTGGAGAGTACCAACAATGCTTCTTAATGTGTCAATTCTAATCCATGTGGTTGTTATTTATACGAGCCTTTTCTTTGCAGTAGGTACATAGTAAATTATGATTTCTAACAGCTGTTTAATAGCTTTTCGATTATTAACAACCATATCGCGTTGTTCTGTAGTTCCAGTAGGTATTCCATAATTTTATTTCTCTGATGTGTGAGTATTTATAAAATAAAATTTATGACATATTTACTTCCACAATATAATTTAAATAAAAATACTTCAGAGCTTTACAGCATATATGATATGAATTCTTTCAGGATTGAGACGATTTTATTCTCAATAAGAAAGAATTTTAAATATAATCTTCACGCGATGCATAAATAGATGAACTACACCGCAATATAATCTTCAAGTACATTAATATGCAAGTCGAATCCAAATCTATCATAATTATATATAACATCTACAGATTGAAATTATAATCGCGTTCTATGTATGATTATTCTACCTAACACCTCCATGATTACGAAACTAATAATTTATTAGATATCAGATCCTATCCGCGTATTAAATACATATATAAAGACCTATTTAGACACGCACGATTGCGTATAAGCTGTCGTATGTTGTGCCTACTCTTCGACATAGCACTTGCCTCTAAGGATATTTCTTGGTGCTTGTTTAAATCCATTAAAGCTAAACTTGAATTGTGCACTCTTTGTTCGATTCTGCCATTACACAGTTACTTCTAGTTTTTTTTTGCTTTCAATTCCTTTGTATACTGAATTAAAAGGACACTTCATTAATTCTCTTGTTCTATCATGTAATGAAAATAAATGCTTAATACAATAACTAATTAAAAATTAATTAAAAATGATGTTATACGTTAAAATAATAATATTCATGTTTGTCTATGTTACTGATATTATACTGCTTACCCAATTCATATCTCCCCTCTCCTCCCACCTATACAAATTCTATAAATCCGATCGTGCAAGTGCATTCTTGTGATAACGCGACGTGTCGTGGCTCAATTTTTAAATTTTCTCTCTGGACACGGGAGATGTTAGCAGATTATCTAAATCTGGCTACCAATAACTGAGAATTTGCGTTATTCACTTTTATATTCACACGTTTGTTTATTATTTAAAATGGGATTTCGTATCCATGCAGGGAATTTTAATGTTTCCATAGGTTTGTTCGTTGATGCTACATTTTCTACACTGGCTCCTAATTAAAACAGAATAGAAGATCACGACATAGTTCTTGTGTCAAGCGCAATTCCATGTAAAAACCTAAGTATATAAAAATGTTAAAATGTGAAATGTCAAACCAAAAATGAGGGAAATAAGATACGACATTAGAAAAGAAAACTGCAGTTCGAAAGTGAGGTGCAAAGCTAGCAAAACATTATAAAACATTTCAAATTAAAAGGCTAGTGACGTATTTCAGCATGTCTATTTATTAATTCATTTGGCAACGTTTTGATACATCTCTTGGCTTTTCTCACGCAATCAAGAACGTTAAAATTGCATAACGGTTTTATTTCTATTTCTTTATTTAGGTAATTTTTGTGAACATAGTAAAACAGCGAAAGGTAAAACCAAGAAAGTAATCTATTTGGAAATGTAATTACTAGGGCACCGGATAGACGCCAGGCACTATTGTGCCCGCATTCATTGAATCGCAGTCGCTCTGCTGGCCCAGCTGCAGTATGTTCCAAGAAAAAACAAAGAAATATATATGCTGATACAACTAATTCTAAATTTCCCCCTATATATAGATTTTATATTAAAAAAAAAAACGAGAAATTGAAGAGTAACCCTAATATAAAATGTAATGTTGTGTATTCAACGATAGACGCGATATAAGGCAAGATCGGACGTGCACAACTGCTGACTGTCATTGGCATACTAACTTGCAGTTCGTTTATCGGAGCCATATAATGCACGGGCGACCCTGTCCGACCGCCTGCGTGACGCAATACTGCCGGCGTCTGTCCGATCCCTGGTAATTACATTACCTAAAGTTGAACACTTCTTACATGGACCATCAAAAAAAACCATTCAATTTTAGCATTCATAAGTAACAACTTTTTTAATTAAATTTAAATTATTTTATTTAATGAAGTTTTCTAACTATGAATTTAAAAGTATATCCAGTAAAAGCAACAAATTAAATATATTGATGAAGTTCTAACCCTAATATATATTTTAACACCTATTATATATATATATATATATATTTTAGCATTTCACTCTGACAGATGTTGTTATCTGCTCCCTCGCGTTGTATTTACTTTCCCATCAAAATATCTGTTGCATGTCCAATTAACGAAATGCAAATAATTATCCGTAATTTTCTACTGAATTTTAAAATGAGTTCTCCAGAAAACAAAAATACAGCATAATTAAAATAAAAAATAAATGAAACACAATATACCATAGTTACTCTGTTTAAATTGCTCGCCTCACTGCATGCTAATTTAAAGGGACGAGGTCATCAAAACTGAACGAAAAATCAAATGTTCCGACAGAAGTGTCGCATCTAATACTAATTTGTAGTCAAACCACGAGTTGCACTACCAACGTATAAAATGTCACCACAAACAGTATCACCAAGTGGAAAAACAGTTACACGAAGTACTCATTGTTACCAATAATAATATATAATATAATAATAATGATGCAAAATAGAAAAATATACTTTTTGGTCTAATCGGTCTAATCTAAATTCGTAAAATAGCTTAGTAGATCTGTCATGATATGTCTTCTGTCTATTTTGATAGTATTCCAATAATTCCATCGCTCATTTTGTAGAAAGGTTTGGTTCCAGAAGAGATTCATGTATTGGTAGCATTGTTTTCAACCCACAATCTATTAGCAATGTACATGGAGCATGAAAATATTGTTTCGGGATTGCATTATAGTTCAAAATAGCCAAAAAAAGAATATTGACAATTTTGATAACATCTTGTTGATAAAAATTTTACAGTATGGCTGGTGTCTTCCCGTTTCGAGCGTTCCCCTTTCGGGCGTCGAAAAATTTTACCTGAAATAGTCCCGTTTCGGGCGTCCAAATTAGATATCTTTTTCTTTAATCCCATTTCGTGCGTAAAGTCGTTAAGGGATTAATTCAAAATAGACAGAATCTTAGTGACACACTGGACAAACTAAAACATATTGTAAAATTATAGAGTTTTTAAATTTTTTTTTTTAATTTTAATGAAGTTTTGTATATAGTGTATATAGTTGAACGTACTTTTATTTTATATTTTTTAATACATGTACTGATGTATCTAGGTAGATATATATTAAGTGGTTTAATGAATTGGTATTATTTTATTTAATTGTACCGTTTACTTTTATTTATTTTAAAATAATAAAAGGGATATAACAAAAAAAAAGGATATAAAATGTCTCAGTAAACAGCCAGACGAGCCAGGTGATGTAGAAGACCTCTGCATTTGACAAGTCTTTCAGAATGTTCCCTTCAGGAGGTAAAGATGATCAGTAGGCAGACATGTACAGATTAAAATAAAACAACAGATATTAACAAATCAAAATTTCAGTTCGAAGGAACATATTTTTTTTCAGTGAATTTATTGCGCTTGAATTTAGTTTAACAAGACTTTTATATGTATTAATAAACCAATTTCATTGACATGCCAATATTAGAAGATAGGGAAAATTGCTGGAATTCGTTTTGTTCAAAATTCACGTGCGTGCCGGGTTACACAACTAGTGTATTTTAAATTGTTAATTAAAAGTAGTAATGTGTATTGTAATTTCTCAAAAGTATTTTTCTGAATCATGTACACGCACATACTTTTATTTTATAATGAATGTAAGGTGATCTTCATATGTTGAATATCCAATATTTCACTCATATCGGTGAATTTAATGGACACTTTCGAGGCAGTTGCACTCTTGCGAAGACAATCGAAATCGATGTCTGTTAGAAGTTTAATGGATTCACTAGCCAACCTCCGTGAGAGACGGATGTGTTTCGACCAATTTTATACATTTTAACGGCTATAAAATCCTATTTATTCCAAATTCCAATCTAAAATGATGATTATTTTAAAACAAAGTATATAATATTTTTAACCACAATTTACCTACAAATTTATTGGGTAATTTTTGCCAACGATATGCCGGGGATATGTTCCTGTCCATGAGCCATTCTCCGTAATTCGAAGTATCATCAGGATCCCGTTCAACCATTCAACGTCCCATTCCAGAACTGATGAGCGATGTCTGCCAATTTACACTCTCCAAAGGTATTCTCCGCCTATATGAACCTAAAATAAACGTATTATTTTAATTCTTATCTAATTTTTAATATACTTATAAGAAATTTTATTTCGTCATGTCTGACGAATTTTTGGATCAGACAATTTTGTATACAACCACCAACTATTTTGCGAGTCCTAGAGGAAAATATGTACAAGGTGGCAGTTCCAATTTTAGTTTAATATGTATTCACGGCACGAAACTGAATATCCAGTAATTTTCGATATCAAATGTTGCATATGCAGATTACTACTCGACATTTAAGCATAGAATCACATAGGTACAAAGTTTAGAAAGACGCGGGAATTTTGAAGTTTAAAGTTAAAGGTATTTGTAGTTCTGTGCTTATTAAAAAAACTATTGTTATTTAATAAGGGAACACATTTTACGTATGTACCTGAGATATTTACATTCTTATTTACGTTTTTTTACACTGCTTTACATTTCAAACCCTTCATAAAATAAACTTTCATTTGTTTTAACTTAAACTTTTTCTTTATCTTACAAAGTTAATCTATAACATTGATACTTATTGTATAAGAGTCTCTTCCACACCGTTTCACTTGAATTAACCACTTTAACATGTAATATTGGAGTAAAGGGCAGTCCCCATAGCGTCCTGGGTCATAGTAAAGGTCATAATAACAAAGCGAGGTAATAGGGGTATCTTCTATTCGTAATTTTTTTAATGCTCGCGCGTCCTTTAGACCAGTGGTTCTTAACCTTTTAGTAGTTACAGCCCCCTTAAAGTCCAAAAATATTTTCGCCACCAGTACTCCTCCCCCATTAAGTAATAGTGAAACGAAAAAACTTTAGTGATTAATTTATTATTAAGAATCTTTTCTCCAATCAGAAATTCTTTCCCCACATGGCATTTGAGGGGTTATACTTATGTTTAAAAAGTAATAAAATAGATTACAATGAGATGATTAAAATTGCATTTTAATAATTTAAATAGGGTATTATATTTAAAAAAAGAATTATTATTTTTATACCGGGCTGTGTGCTGCTTCGTAGCATCGCAACATATATGTACCATCTTTAACAAATTAAATGCGCATTGAAGCTTCACAAATCTTGGATTATTTATGTAACCGAAACTACAAGTACTGCGTACCGAGTAATGCATAATTCAGAATTGTTTGCAAATAATTTTTAATTACTATTTTCGTATGCTGTAGCTTCGATTGCATTATTAATCGATGATTTGTGGAGTTTAGATTGGCATTTAATTTGCTAAAGATGGTACATACATTAGGTACTTCAATTAAATTACTATAGTTGGATAACAAGCACAATAGAAAGTTGACCGGAAAAGTAATATTATAAAATATTTATTTGTAATAAAATCTACCCGTCTATATAAACTACTAAGGCAAATGTATTTATGCATTCTGAATAAAATTTAATATGCATGCAATAGCTAAGCGAAGCAATATTTGTCGTTCACTTTATAGTCTTTCCCGGCAATTAAGTGAAAGACTTTCTGCCTGACATCTAAGCAACTCACTTTACATCGTATTAAAAATCATTTCGTGTTAAAGGTTGCTTCGTTTGTACCACCAACTTTATTGGTACATAAAATAAAAGGAGGCACAAGTGAAATTACCTCCAAGCGATCCGCTCATAAGGAACAGAATAAATGTAATTTCTCACTTGTAGGAAGCAACAAACACGCTCATCATTTACCGACATGAGTTGTCTAAATATATCTATATAAGGATGATGCACGATTTAAGAAAAAAAAAATGGATTGTTTGAACTATTTTGAACTTTTACTTTTCCTTTTCCGCTGCGTGCAGGTGCGTTCATTTCTCGGAGAAGGGAAACGGTTGTTTTGACGAAGACTGGACAGTTAATATTGTGTTAGTTATTATTCTAAGCGTTCCTTCTTCGAGTCTATAGGAGCGTAGTCTAAAGCCAATTTTGTGTAACAGATTGCTGTTAACTGTCGGTGGAATCCTTCAAAGAAGTAATTACTATGCAAATTTCTTATGTTTGCTAGTTGCATTCTTAATTCGAATGAAAATGCTTATACAGTGACCGGCAGAAAGTGTACAGCATATGGAATTTTATATTGTCTTTGAACTTAGTAAATCTTTTTTCTTACAGTTTAGCTCTGCAGGTCTTGAAACTAAAATAACACTCATCAAATCTGCAGAAAATTTAATTGTATACGAGGGAAGCACAAAAATATGAAACTACGCTAAGAGCAAAGTATCTCAGTTTTTGAGTTTAGAAAGTTCTTTCATTAATAAATTTGCTTCAAATTCAACACTATATCCAAATATGAAGTTTCGCTTAATTTTAGCAAAAAATGAGACTTAATCGTTTTTTTTTCAGAATTTCCTGTATGCAAAATTGATTGAGATCAAACAGCACATCATATCCTATTCTGTGTATAATTTGTGAGAGAAAATCATGCATACTGTGTCAAATTAGTTAGTTTAAAAAAAAATCATAGCCTTGAAAAGGAAATGTTTCTTTCTCTTCCTCTTGGAAGTTATTCAAAAATTTCTGGCTTCCCAGATCGCCAAACCTATCCCCAATGGTTTCGTTTTTTAGGGCTACATAAAAAACAACTTTTACAAATCTCGACCACTTACAAAATGTAATTAGACAGTGTATTGCGGAAATCAATCCTTTTTTTACGTAACATTGCTAAGAGAATTTAATACTAGATCGACAAAATATTTGCCAAAGGGAAGACGACATGTAAAAGTTCAATATTTATTCTTTGCGTTAATTAACATCTGTTGTTACCATTATTGCAAATGCATTGTTATATTTTTTCGTTTACTTGTGGAGATCAACATTAACATCAACCTACATAAAAGAAAGACGAAGTTAAACTGAGTGTGACTTTCTAGCAATTACTACAAACTAAAATTTCAATTGGATGTTATTATTTTGTTTCATTTGAGAACAAAACATTGTGCAGCAAAAATAATTCCATTTCCGAAGTTTTCCTTTTCAAGGGTATAATATTTTTGAAACTGACTAATTTTAACATAGTATACATGATTTTCTCTAGGAAAGCATACACAGAATAGGGTATGACAACTGTATGATCTCGATCAATTTTGTATACATATATTTGTTTAAGGATAGGCTATAGTTTAAGTTGTTGTATAATGATTCTTCATATAGATTATTAATATTAATTATATAAGAGTCTAGTATTAACGTAATAAATATTATTATTATTGATAAGAATAGTACTGTTATTGTTAGTTTAATAGAAAATCTAAATTTTTCGTTTGATGCTACTCTAGTTATATAAATAAATAATACAAGTATACCTCCAATTATAATAAGAAATATGATATAAGAGTATCAAAAGTTTAAGTTAAATAGACCTATTGTTAAAGCAATTACAATAGTTTGTGTTAATAGTATTAATCCTATTGAGAGGGGATGTGTTAATTTTGGAGATTAATGATAAACAAAATATTCCGAAAAAAACGATTAAATTTCATTTCTTGCTAAAATTAAGGGAAACTTCATATTTAGATATAGCCTTAAATTTGGACCAACATTTCTTAATGGAAGAATCCTCTAAATGCAAAAACTGAGGTAGCGTAATTTCTAATCGTAACCTCTTAACGTATTTTCATATTTTTGTCGATGCCTTATACACAGATTTGTTGAGTGTTATTTCAGTTTAAAGACATGCAGAGATAATTCGGCAAGAAAACGATTTACTAAATTCAAAAAAAAAAGATCCCATATGCTGCCTACTTTCTGCCGGTAATTGTAGAAGGTATACTGAGAACTCCTCTCAGGTGGCGCATAGAATATAATCAAGTTTATATACGCAAGATATAAAGATTTGAGGCACGCAGAAGAATAAATATTTTTGGGTATTCTTATGATATATAAGTACTAATAGTTCTCTGTTCCTGGTTATTTTATATCCAGCGTGACACCCTGATGTCTGATGTTAGAAATTTCAGCTATTATAAGTTCATTCAAGGCATACGAAAACTGAAATTTAGGAATGTTTCTAGTGAACTACATAAAACTACATTTCTTGAAATTTAAAGAGTTTATTTACAAGACAGTACTCACACAGTCTACCAAGGTGCTGCTGCAACTCGACACAATTCATTATCGACTGTACAGATTTAAATATTTTCAGGTCACTACTATATTGAAGGAAACACGAATTTTTAACAGAAGGATATACAGATTGGACTGAAATGCGTTCCTTGGAAACACCCGATGTTATGCCATTGGTACCATTCAAACATAAGATTTGACCTAATTAAGCAAACTATACCCACATAATCTTTAGCATTCTTATTCAAGATGTTGACATTTCTTTCTTGTTGTAAAAGGGATATTTTTTATATTTTTTAATTGCCTTTAAAATCCTAATTTATATGAGAATTCGTAGCAGAAAATACCATAAGCAAAATTAAATTAAATATTTTGGGCATTAATGACAGATAACTGCTTGTCGACTGTTTTGTCAACCAACGTAAGAACCATCATTTAACTCGAATTTAGCAGTGAATCAGACCTTTTATGTTACTTTCATCTTTTAAACTATTTCTTGCTATATAAAAAGTTATTGCTAACGTCGCGACGTTAGCATAATTACCGACGCGTCGGTAATTATATCTAAAATAGCATTAAGCATAATAAAACAATGATTTACTTGGTTATTAATAATAAAACTATTTAAATAGAGAGATTTATTTTTAAGTATAGGTTTGTTAGATCACAAACAAATGTTCCACTAATTGGTTATTGAAAGACTTTTCCTCGTTCCATATAATTCATCAGAAATAAATTTATTGTATTGTATTATATTCTAATAAAGTATAAATATCTCTATGCTATAATGATAATAGATCTATTAATAGCCTCCTTTATACTGCGAAATAAATTCAAATAATGATCTGGAGGATTAAATATTTTATCTTTATTTATGTGAATCGTTATTACAAAGTTTATCTAAATAAGATCTAATATACAGAAGAACTAAATCTTTACAAATGTAAATTGACTGTAATTTGGTAACGATTAATATTCTTTGTTAATCTCAGAGAAATTCCTTGTAATAAACATATATTTCAAACTATTATTTGTTTACTTTGATAATAATGACTAGCTTTGCAAGCATTAAGCATACCTGGCGATATCCAGGTAGTAGTATAATTAAACATCTTTAGCATTGTAATAATAATTATCAATTTTGTTTGAATGGCACTAAATCTTCTTAACTATTGTATTGTAAATTTAAATACAGAATAACCCGCTTTATTTACAAAAGCACATAGATAACGGTATTTCTATTATGCATAAGTACACATTGAATTATTGACATATCCAGGAGGCCTAAAACACAGGCCATTAGTTCGATATTCTCTTCAATATTTCAAACGTTTTCTAGTTAGGTGTACTGTAAACAGATAACACATGCAAATATGCAGGTTGTACATACAGCGTGCTGGTAGATTTCACAATATCTAAACAATAAAATTACTACTTACCCAAGAGCTCCTGGCCGAACTCGGTCATTACAGTATACAATGTATGTGATCGTACATACGAACACGCATACATAGATTTCAGTACACATGATTTCTTAGTGGTTGTATTCTGTATGGAAATTAAGTACACGCATGTAATTTTATTCATTATAACGGTGAATTAATAGATAATGATTTCACATTGAAGGTTGGCGCTTATCGGATATTAGACACGTATATAGAAATTCCAGTAGTTTTTCTTTTCAATATATAACTAATGTTAATTTGCAACTAGGTTTCTAATTAATTGCTTATTCATGGTATCATGGTAATAGGTTTGTTATAAAAATACTTTAGGTTATAAACAGTAAAACAAATAGATAAACTAAATCTACAAGTATTAGTAGAACCTTTTACATGCCTAATAATTATCTAAGTTATAGGGTTGGTATTTAACAAGTAAAGCAATCAGTAATTTTATATCTCTGGCGAGTATTTCTCAGAGGCTCGGAAGGAGCTTTCTGTGATGAATTGTTTGAGATATATGTTTATTACTAACAATAAGTAAAGATTAGCCTTTGAGATAAATACTGGTTTTAAGTGACTTTTATAGTACAATTATTGGATCTTCATTGAATTTTAATGATTGTCTACGATACTGGAAAATAGGGATATATCAATAAAAGCTTATATATTTAGTGCACTGATATAATAATTATCCTAATGTCCTTAATCTTTCGTTTCATTTGAAAAATAAATTTCTACCTATTTTCATTGTTAGTAATTGAATCCATTCTGTTTATAAGCCAGTATTATACAGGCTGTCTCACGGTAGCCGTTCGTTAGAAGTTTCCGTTGTTAGGAAAAAAAAAATAGAATTCTGAATTTTTGGACTCCAGCGTTAGTAAAGATTCTCTTTCATTTTTAGATATTTTCAAGGTCGTACACTTCTGGTTGTACCGAAAGTCGCAACTAAATATGCAGCCTTATTTTCAATACTGCGCCTTTTACCCATTTTCGACTGGTGGTAAGCGCTTCTAGGGACGGAAACACAAGAATGGCACTTTCAAAATACACATGGACAACTGATTTATCGCGTACAGGTGTCCAAAATTTGATGACCAATTACATAATTTTCAAAGTTGAAAAAGTTCAGTTTTTCAAACGTGACACCCTGTGTATTATTATATGGTCGATTCGTTAAATCTTTTCCTAAACCTATTTCCAACGGTTTTCTTGTTATTCTATATTTTCTATCTAGAGCCAATGAAACTTCTAAACTTCTACCTATAAGCGTTGATTTTGACAAGAATTGAAACAATGTTGCTGATTTTATGTCAAAGCAGTTTAAGCCCACATATTTGTGAGGTATGCATCTATTTACAGTTTTCGTAACTTTGTTAACTTCCTGAAGTAGATACAGTTTATCATGGAAAATATTGAAGAATGTTCCAATAATGATTTGTTTTATACGAATTGTCAGACGAATATAGAAATTACTTATCCGGACGTACCAACAATGACTCCCTGAAAATTCATAAGAATCGAACTTTATGGTAACTGGAAGTGTAAGAGTGTAAGAGCAACTCGAAATTACGGAAAGCCCGTAATAAATACTGAAGATAACGAGCTGAATGATTTGGCTTATTTTCAAGGTTATTCACGGAGTTCAACTACAGTAGCAGCGCTGGAATTGATTATTTCAACAGCATCAATTCACAAAATATTAAGAAAACATCAAACGCATCTTCTTTTAAGGTAACTGTGCACGAACTACGTCTTGGTGATGAGACAAGACGAGTCAAGTTTTGCTAGTTCATGTGCATTAAAATAACCGAAGATCCGAGATTTATTCATTAGATTATGTGAACTGATGAATCTAAATTCAGCGGGCAAAGAATTATAAATCGCCAAAATAATCACTATATTGGAAAACAAATAAAATTAATTATAGAGAAACCAGATGGAACACATCATGAGATTTTTGCAGGAATCCAAAAATGATATAATATATGGGGTATTCTATTTAAAATAAGGACGTTAATTGCGACTTCCGTTATAACCGGTAGTGGTACTAACTTGTTGAATATTATTAAAAAATAACTGCCCGTCTGTCACCTGCTGTCGTATGCAAATATAATGTCTGTTAATTAATATTGGTATTGATATTTCCCGTTTTAAGGTGGACTTACATACCGACTGTCCCAGATTCAATGTTACAAGTGATATCTTCCTTATTTGCAGAAATATAAGATCGGGTAATCGATAAAAGTGCTTTGCAGAATCTTAAAAGATATACTTTTTAAAACTACTCATATATATAGTACTTATTTAGGGCGCGTCAAACTATAAACGTTGAATGAAAATTTAATTTTGATTTACGGCAACAAGAATATCCGCGTTATACGTTGAAGAACTGTATACATTACGCAAAATAATTGAATAAACGTTTCGTATTGGTTAATAGCTAGCGTAATAAACGTAAAAGTATCCCGTTTGAAATATAATGTATCATAAGGAATAACAAGTATATTATAAATTTTACTTCAGTATTTTTATATTTATTTCTTGTATTTTATTTAAAAAAAAGATAAAACAAGCAGAAATAAAGAGTCACTAACTATTTAAAATAATAAAATATATAACTTGGTAAGTCTTTTTATTATTAATTAGAAATAATTTATATATTATTAATATCAAAACATTGTAATTTTCCACAACAATACATTTGAAAATGATGGTAAGTTTGTTATATCTAGTGGCACGTTAAATTTAAACGATTATAAACAAAATGTATTAAATTTTAATAAATCCAATCAACGCCCCTACCTCAAGACTTCTATTCAAAATATTGGTGCAACTAGGCCAAAAACAGGGGAAGCTCTTTTCACTAAATTATGTTAATTATTGTTACTTTTTACTGTAATTTAATAAGTTTTAAAAATTTGTAATCACATGATACTTTCTAGATTTTCCTTTGTAAATATAAAGTTCTCTTACATGTGAACACAGAACCTTTAGAATATACTCTCTATTGACGTTGCAAACTATGTAGGTAACTGATGTATGTAGATTACGATCTCGAGTTTCCTAGGCATTCGACTGCGTTAGGCAACGCTTCTATAACAATGTATAAACTTATTTTTCATTAAAAACCTCGCATAACTAAAATACATCCAGTCACGGACAAATGTCATACGCATATTCTTTCAAAATAAAATTAATAAAAACATTTCGATTAAAATTTTGCATAACTTTAATTTTTTTACTATTTCTTTTCATTGCTTTTTTACGTCATACTGAAAAATAAATTGGAATTAACTCTTGTCTGCGATTGTATATCTCGACACTAATATTAGGTCTCTCTTATATTTTTAATAGTAAAGAAATTAGGAAAATGAAAGCAGTAGGTGATGCAGAAATCAAGGCATCCTTATAAATCTGATGATGCCATCGGTAAATATCGGGACAATTTTGTGTTTCAGCACGATAACTGTCCCGTGCAGAAATCGCAAATTGTGCAAAAATAGATAGTGTTCCGCAAACATTTATTTAACAAGTATTGACCTGGCCTCTAAATAGTTCGACCTTAAGTCCTAGTGAAGGCAATGTTTGAGTTGCATGAAAGCAGAATATATATTTATACTATGACTCAACACATCTAGGAAGTAATCGAAAATAATAGAGACTGGAGACATTGGATGCTTCAAGATTGAAGAAATGAATTTATGCAAATGTTATATTTAGAGAAAACAATAAAATAAATTTATAGTGAGAATATTTTGTTATTACAGTATCACATGTATATATGTATGATACGTTACCAGCAAAGTATGTCCTTGCATTTACTATTGAAAACTATATATTTTATTTATATTTAAATTCACTTATTGCTAAATGTTACAATTAAAAAATTACGAAAATGAAAGAAAGAAACTTGTCTATCCACTATATTCCATATTGGCCGTATATATGCGAAATAAGGTATACTAATAAATCAATAAGAACATTCAGAAACAGAAAATCTATTTTATCAAGGAATACGTACATAAAAATTTTTATTTCAACGCGTGCTTGTTTATGTCTTAATAACAAAAACTAAATTATAAAAACAAGAAATCCTGTGTCGGATAAATACACAACGAATCATACATAACATCTGTTTACACCGATAAGCCGCAGTCGTAGTAAAAGCTATAGATCATCCTAAATGCGCTTGCCACATACATTTTTGCGTAGATCGTTAACTTTTTTTTGGTAGGAGCTGTACATACGGACATGGTGTAAACGAAGATGCTATGCAACGTTTATACAGTCGATATTCTATCGTTTATTATACGATATACAATGTTGTTTGCGATGGTTATAATGATAATAAATATATACTAATATAATTTGGAAAAACAGAGAACTTTAATTCTATCTTAGAAAGAACGCCTTTGCAAAATAATTCCAACAGCTGTTTATTATTTTTGAATAAATTGTAGTCATTTATTTCTAACTAATTGCTTTATTTTTTCAATTCACAATTCTTAAAGGCATAAAAATATTATCATTAATTAGTTAGAATCGTAGGTTTAATTTGTATGCTAATTAATTGATTTTAAATTCGTTATGACCTCAAAATTTATGGCTTGCATTACTCACTATATTGTGAATCGGTCGGTTAAAACTTATCGCATTTAAATTTTTATATTTAATTGTTGGCCCGAACGAAAATTGGGTTAATCTAATTATATACTTTCAATTTTTTTTTGTCTATTTAGGACTACTATACTCGTTTCGAACAATTGAACGTGCGCCGCATTATTCGGCTAAATATAAGATGGCGAAAGAAAGTATCCACTTTATTCTTTTCATGACATACAGTCTTTTAAATATGTTTGTTTTAAGTTTATGTTTTAACTCATTCTGTCTTAATTATTTCTTAAAATATTTGCATGAACAGTTTATAGTGTTTGCTTTTTAACGATCCTCAAAAAACGTATAATAAAGGCAGTAGTGGGTACCTGAATGAACGTCGTGGTCAATATTAATTGTCTGTGGCAATGCAACAGTTGCGCAAATGTATTCATGGTGTATGCAAGCGTTCGTTGTATCGTTCGAAAGTGTTACTGCAGAACTGTTAATTGAAACCAGTGATGTTTGCAATTAACCCAAATCTTGACTCATTTATTCTGCTGTCGCGTCGCGTGCGAACTTCAACATAAATCGCATCTTTCCAAGTTCATTGTCAATAAAATAAACTGACAATAACATGACCGCTATATAGAATCTTCTTTAATGCAAGGCAGGATGAACGCAAGGGCGACATTTTATGTGTATCACTTTTCATAGGTATAATTGTTTAAATGCTGTGGGATCGGCTGTCCAACGATTATTACGCAGAGATCTTTTATAGTTGTACTATTGATTAAACCAGTTTCTATCGCAGAATTACTGTTTAGGCGGCTGTGCTTGCTTCCTACATGATTTTCTACGGCAGTTCATATACGCCGTGCTAGGCCTCGAACATTCCTATCCTATATGTTATGCAAATGCGCATTTCCTGATTCGTTGATTACACTTAAACGCTTCCAAGTTGATTTATCTACGTGGCGATTAGTGAAGGATTGTGAATAGGTAATTGATATCAAGGTATATAGGCGCTATTAAGTCATAAAGAAAGACGAGCATTCCTACGAATCCGCAATTGTTCCACATAACGTAGTATTCAAAAAATATTTTGTCAACTTGTGCTAAGATTAAGAAAGACAGACTTACATACACAATGTGTCTACTTAGATGGAAACCATCTAGAAAACTTGTTTGTTATTAGTTTTTTAAGACAAGAATTTTTTTTATAGAAAGTTCTGCATACACCGATAAAAATGGATGTAATTTTCCATAAAATAATTCAAAATCTTTATATAATTGCTAACGCAATTAGCGAAAACTGCAGAACATATTGTGCGATAAGTATTTACGTAGTAACTATCACCTACCATTCATGGAATCAAATCTCACACTGTAAAATTTCTTGAACCTAAAAATAGTAATATATTGTATATTTCGAAAATCAGGGCATGTGCCAAGTAATTAAACATTGGCGCTCCAACGTATTGCTTAGACTGCACCCCGCGTTTCGGAAATTCAAATGTGGTTTTATTTATTCCTAATCAGCCTTGTCAAAACAATGTTAGAGTTTCCGCTGTTCTAAGTTTTTTAAGAATATTTATTTAATTGTTTGTTCATTTCTTTTGGCCAGTTGTATATATTTAAAATCATTTATTTGTACATTTTGCGTACTCCCGTATTGTTTAGTATATTTTTTTAAGAGTTTTTCTTAGAGTGCGCTCTGCGTTCAACGCACGATTTGTATATTTCATATATATGCGGGAGGCCTTGAAAAGGGAAGCAGTTCGTTGAAAGTTGCCCGTAAGTAATGTTGTTTATTTTCTTATTGCCGCTGAGGTAAATTCATTTTTAATTTTATTGTTGCTCGGTTTTGTTTGATTAGCTTTCAAGGAACTCACATAATTAATTATTGCTGTATTGTTTAATTGTGTACACATTTTGGATGTTAGATCAGTAATTATTGTAAAAACGTTCTAGAGGATTCCGCGAAAGTGTGTTAAATTATCCGTTTTCTTATTAATTGTTTTTTATTTTGTTAATCACCTCGGGGAAGGTGAAGTGAAGCTTTGTGCTATTAAATTTTAAATTTCAATGTAAATTGTATCTATTTCTCCACGTGTAAATTATAGTTTGGATTTCATGACCGCGTGGATGATTTTTTTTTATGAAATTCCTTCTAGAACGAATCTTCCATTTTGTTTGTTAAAGGATTTTAAATCGTCCTTTGTCATATTAAATTCTTATGCAGGTTTGTTTTATGCCAGAATCCTATATTCAAGGTTTTTATTATCCTGCAAATTTGTATCAAATGTTTTTTTTTCTTTTTTTTTAAAATAAAGTTAATGATTGTAAATATCATTTTAAAAATCAATAGTTCTTTTATTTTTGATTTTGCCAGTTCTATTTTTGGGGAGTTAAAAGAAGTCTAATTTTACAATCGCCCACTTTAACTTTTTTTAGAAGCTACCTTGAGATTAAAGTATCTCTGGCACCCTTTTGAATTCATTTTTGCTGAGCTAGCTAAATTAATTTTGCATTTGTTAATTTCTCTTAAATTTTATGCTTGGACCTTCAGTTCACAGCAGTATGTATTTTACAACGAAATTTATTCAGATTTTATTCATCACCTTTGTTGACCGCGTACTTTATGTAGTGATATTGTAACATTTATTTTCTTCTTAAAGAGCCACGGGGCCATAATCCCACCATTCCAAATCACAAATTAATCATTAAAAAGCTTTAATTTTCTGTAAAAATACCGATAAATTCACATACACACACATGTTGCGACTTCCATCATTTAATGCGAGCTAGAAAAGAGCTAGCGAAAGAGGAGTCGGTCGGACTATACGCAAAAATTACATTGAAGTGGGGCCAGGCGTATCTTGGCCAGCTGTCCGTTGCTTGACCGAGTTACGCGATAGTTAGCATATGCATTCCCAGACGCGTCATCAGTATACGTCAGTGCTCGGCACTGTAGGACGCTCCCACTATCATGGTAGGGAAATCTAAAGCAAGCGTGTGAGTCAGACGACCATCAAAGATCGGCTATTCAAAATAGAAACATATGTAGATGGCCGTTGCATACGGACTTCGGTTTAGACACTTCCCTGCAATAAAATTGTGTTTAAGAATATTTAATATTTATTAATTATGGTAATAAAGTGTAGTACTATTCTAGGATGATACCGCGCGCAAATTACTAACTATAGTATTTCAAAGTGAACTACCAATCATATCTTTCTTACGATAAAAATTATGAAAATGAAATAATAAATATATTAAGGGAGTTGCATACATATGATAATCAATTATAACATACATATACATCATACATCATAGTAGTGTTTTAAGTAAAAAACAAGCCATTTGCTTAAGTAAACAAACAAAGAATATAGAAATTGTGTTTTTCATGCTTCGTAAGAAATACGTTCGCTTACGCTTAGAATATCCATTATATTTTACTACGCTTAAATGATTCATGTGCTCTGTGTCGTGTTATGTTTTCGTAGATATAAAATCACGAGAATACCTGAATAGTTTTGCGTTAGTTAGGTGAGCGAATGTGAATCAGTGGCCCGTGCACTTGCAGTTTAAAGATTAATATACATATATAAATTCCAAAGAAAATACGTTAATATTTATATTTACGTAGTAAGTATTCACGATAAACTTTCATTTTGAAATGGCTTCCAAATTTATCTACATTAAATTTTATGTGTCGGTATTATTTTAGTTAGCAATAAAAATGTAACAAATTACTGCAAGCTGAGCTAAACTGATTCAGTACTTTGTAGAATAGATAAAATGGGGGAAAGGAGAGGGCATTAGCCCGAGATTGACCCCACCATTCAATATTGGCACGAGCCGCCACTGGCCAGCTGTAAATAATAATGTCAAATGAAGGAATAAGAGGCCTGGATGTTATCGCTGATATCTTGAAAAAGCACATTAGGTGTGTGTACCAAACTTTAATAATTTTTCTTGTTTTTTTTTTATTAAATTTTAATATTATTAAATTTAATTTAAAAAGATTATACGATCATATGAATATGTAAACCTTGTGTATTTCACCTGGTTTGATTCTCTATTACTATATATAGGTTGATTCAATTTCTAAAAAAAATGTCTGGCTATTACATCATCTACATCAATCTATCGATTAAGTAACACAAAATATTTCGCTATTCTTTTGATACACCACGCCTTCCATGCGGGCTTTCAATAACGTTTAACACACACCTATTTACGAGCGTTCAGTTAACATTCTACAACATATTTTCGTCTGCTGTAAGAGTGAGAACTTTTGCGCACTGAATGCCTATGTGCATAACCCATGTTCGTCGATAACGAAATTTTATGAATGAAAAATTGTGCTAGTTCTGCTATTAAGGTGTGCCAAACATTTCTTATGTGTGTATATGTATATCAATATAATAGCCACTACATATAAAGTTAATATCCGTGCTTATGTACGGTGGTGGTTTTTATTAATGTCTCCTCCTGTGATGGAGATTAGTAAAAAATGTAAAAATGGTTGCGTAAGTAAACGATAATAAGCTTCTATATATGCTCCCTATAAGGTTTATACCTGCGCCGAACTGTGACTATGGCATCCAGGAAAAACGTAGTTTTGATATTCTTTCCATTCTAAGGGGAGACATTAAATTGAACCATTGTGCTACACACAAAAAAATCTATTATCAATCTGAATATTTTTATTTATTCAGAAATCGAAACTTAATATATATAATGAACTAAATCTTGTTGGTTAGAACATAAGAGTAAATTGAAAACACAATATACTCCTAGAACAAATAGTATAAATATTTGCATTGAAGTATGCTTCCTCCAAATGAACATTGTTATTGTTGTAAGGAATAAATCTATGCAATCATAGTGAGAAAGTCTGTAGATTCAAAATACGTCTCCCTTATAAGTTTGGTATAATGAATTACTATATAAAATTGTCAAATGTTTTGTACTGAAAACATGAAATATCAAATTGAAATTACCATAATATTGAAACATTTGAAACGAATTTTACCCCACCATTTATTACAATAAAACTTATATGTCACTGGTTCCCTCTTTTTTAGGGAGGTTTAGGGGGTTTTGCATATACATACGCTTTACTTGGCGTCACTTTTTGATTGACCAGCGAACAATGTTGTTGGTTGTGAGTGTAAGTAAATCTAAATGGATACCCCAGCCGTTTCACAGCTACTTAGAGAATAGAATACACAGATGCTACCATTAACATATTCGAAGGTAAATACGTACGTCTATATTTAATATTAAAGGATTACTGGTTTAAAAAACTTTGAAATAATACTTAGAGTCAGCGCCATTGTGTCGATAATATATAGACTTGGTAGATGTGTACATTAACAAACATATGTAGGTATTTACTAGTTATTAGTTTACAGTAGGTAATACCAGCAAATTATTATACTGATTGAAATTATATCAGTAACCAACGCCGACTTAGATACCAGTCCCAGGCATTGAGTGGGAAGTATCCCGAGAACACCGGTCGCAACGACGGATATGCATAACATCTATTCCTCTACGCATCAATATCCCGTCCGCACTCCTGGAATACCCCGATGCGCTACCTTGTCCCAAACATTGTAAAACTAAAGTATAATAGTAAATTTATTTAATTACATAATATTTATTTATTAATTTTCTCCTACCGAGGTTTTTTGGTGTTACAGACACAAAATTAGTAGGTAATTATTACCCTTGAATAGTAAAAATGCGTAGGTTAAGCAGGTAAGTATTATCAGTTCAATATACTTATATGTTGGACGCAAATAAATAATGGCAATACTTCAAATAATAATTTTATATACTTCTATCAAATGTATATAAATTGTTAAGGCATAAATATGATAGTTTCCAGTTGAGAAAATCTGTTTACTCAAATCTAAAATAATTATTTTTGTGGTGAAAATATTATATGTTCATAATGATTCGTCTAATAAATTTATGGGTTTGGAAGCCTGATCAAATTTTATTCTCAATATAAATACATCATCTTCTTGCTTATATAGGAAGTTTTGTTATATTCAATGCGATGCATTTATATTCAAATTGAGTACATATTTTTTGTGTGTAGGAATAGGTACAGTCATATTTAACTGCGAAACTGCCACATTGCAAGAAAATTCTCTGTAGGTACATACTTAATTCAAGAGTAAGGTTTTTGCCATGCTTTTCCCTTACTCCTTGGCTATTGACTATATACAGAGTTAACTTTTTAACTTATGCGATTAACTGAAATGACTTACCAAGGCGGCTTAAAGAAGTAACTTTTATTTATAAACTTGTAGGAAAAACTCAAGAACAAGAAAGTAACAGTAAAAGAAAAACTTATTGAGAACTGCTGATACGATCGTTTCTACAGTGGAGATTCAACATATCTACCTCGCACGTTGAGACTGATTAGTGCTCGGTTTGTAATATTTGCCCGCGGCCTGCAATAGCACTTTCCTCACATCGTTTGAATACTATCTTTTTTCTCAGCCAGTCCAATTTTAACTAAATGTCTAAAAATAATAGATATACCTGTGAATGACATGACAGATAGTAGGCTTAATCTGTCGAATATTTTTTGAGAACTGTCAAGTTAGCGTCGTTTTAAGAGTGTTTAATACTAGTTTAATTGAAATGTAATACCTAATAATTTAGCAATTATTTCATAAATGGGCTCTGACTGGGTCGAATGTACTAATGTTATCTATCAATAATGTCACATATTATAAGATGTACAGTTTCATCATGTCAATGTCACTTACTTTTCCTCCCTGGACACTTTCCTCCCTGCTGGGAAAAAAGGAATTTCATTAATCTAATTTGACTGCATACTAAACTCTTTTCAAACTTTCAAATCCACTCGGTACTTCTACCTAATTTTTAATTTATTTGGCCACTATTGCCTTATAAGATCATACCAAATCTTTTTGTATCTAAACAATTGCACATAGTTTTGAATGGTTTGCAAATTTACAATATTTAAACATGTTTAGAATATATCACCTTTTATATTGTGATGCTGTATCATCATATCAATTCTTTTTCTTTTGTTTCGTGGCGTACAACAACGTGGCTGGAACAACAAAAAAAATTCAATTCGACAACAAAAAAATTATTTATTGTGACGTTTTCAAACTGAACTACTTAATTACAAATTTTAATAAAAAGATTCTTCGATTTTTCAAGATCCCATGTTGTGGATGTAATTTAAGCACTTTGTTGAAGACTCGAAAAGTAACTTTTCCATAGGTATCTTTTATTTATTTGAATGTTATCGTTAGTAGGATTGAATTCCAAACCCAAATTACATACTAAATTAAAGTGATTTTCGGATCAGGAAAATGCATGGGAGCTATGGTTTACGTGTAATTTTAAATCTTTGGCAATAAGGCGCACATTACACTATAAAATTCTGACAAAGGTCTTTCATAAAAGATATTTGAAATAAAACTACTATAGTGTATATATAATGGGTTATTATCAAAGATCTTGGTCAAATAATTTTTATAGTGTAATATCCGACTTATTGTGAAAGATTTAAAACTAGAAGTTAATCATCGGTTCAAGCATTTTGCTGATCTGAAAATCACCTTTTTTTTTCGTAAATTGTATTCAAGATTTTATAGTATGAATTTAGGCTCGGGGTTCGCTCAGAAATTCATCCCTTTATTTTTGAAACAACACGGAAAAAAATTAGTGTGTACTGCTTACTACAATTTTGCAAATAACTTTTTGTAGTTATCCTTATTTCATTTATAATCTTCTTATTCGCACTGCTGTAGTAAAAAAACTGTACAATTTGTAATGCTAATAATGCAACTACATTATAGACACAATTTTACTAAAGTAAAGGCAAAGCTGTTAATAAATTACTTACAATTTTGTTACTGTTCCATTGGCAAATGTAAGAATTTGTTATTAAAACTTGTAATAATGACATACGCAACTATGTGATAAATCACTACAATATCATCTGGGGGTAAAAAGGCTGATGACATCACATCCCTCTACGTTTCTATTGGTGCATTTTTTGTGACCAACTATTAACTAATGCATCTCCACATGCGGATTGTTTATCATTTTCGTGTTTACTGTTTACCGTTGTGGCACATTGTTGTTTGGTAGTTGAGGTAAGAAGACATATTGCACACATTTTATCAAGACGGATGAGTTCGTGAAAGAAAGTTTGATGAATTGGGAATTATACGAAACGCCAGTTCTGTTTTTTTGATGGTATGAACTTTAATATCTATTTTGTTTATCATTACTCAATTGCATGCATTTTTTTACATTTAGCAGAATTAGTAATATTAATCGGCTTGTTTAACTGAACAAGTCTCTTGGTAGTCGCTTGGTTTATGCAGTCGTACTGCATACATCGGTATATATTTGGGAACCATACAACAAGGTTATTCGGCACTTAGTAGTGATATAATGAACTATTATATAGTGAATAATTATATATAGTGAAAGAAATTTTCAATAAATATAAATGTACTATACCAACTGTTGTTTTATTTGCTTCATTTTGGTGATATTTTTTTTTATATAATCTTTGTGTAATAAGTTTAATAATAGGGAAAGTGCTGATTAACATATTTTTTTTTAATGTTAACTTCGACTAAGTATTGCTTAAATACATGTGTATCACCATTTAAATTTTTTGAAGCTATTCTACCAGCGCAGATCTCGATGAAACCATGGCTAGAGTCGTAGGTAGGTGTAACGTACAATCACTCAATTTTACTTCAGTAGCACACAAACTCTAATGTATAATATACATAATGTATATATGTATATTATATATTAATCTCAATCGTGTAGATTAATTAAATATAAACCATTTTATAAAAACAAATTACTACATTTTACGTTTACGGTATTTACAAAATTGTTTAAGATTCTATTACACTTAACAATAATGTACATTACAGCATAGTATAAACAGTTACTACATTTATTGAAGCTAATAGTTACATTGCTGTAGGAAAATATAATAATGGTTGTTAAAATTTTTACTACAATACTGTAAAAGCTTGAGTTACACATATGTTTAGATAAGTGTTACAAATTGTAATATATGTAAATACAACGCTTATTTACAAATGTTTAGAAAAATATACTACAAGTTGCAATAATCTGGTATTTTACAACAAGTTGTAGTAAAATTTTATGATTTTATAGTAAAATTTGTCGCAAATTTTTTTCCATGAAGGTATAGCATATTTTATTCATGCAAATTCTACTTGATTTCGTAAACAATTCTCATGTCATCCGCCCATAGAGCAACTAGCAGAACGTTTTGCTTCAGCATTTGTTCGTACCTGCGTGACGATTCGCATTTTACACTATCGGAACGCTTTGTGATCGCGAGCGAAACAATTCCTTCTCGCCTTGACGTGTTCTCCGCCACTTCGATCTCGATCATTTCATCGCCGCTATACAATCATCAAAAGCGTTCATTCGCCCGTTCTTCGCTTGTTCATCCAACAGTAAAATTCCACTAACAATAATTTAATACACAGCCCGCACGATCTTCGTCCATACCCAACGCTTTTACAAACTGGTAGAAGTCCGATTCCATACTCTAGTTGGTATATGGGTGGAACGAAAATTTCGACGTTTAAAATAATCGTCTCCATTTGAATTAATGTGTACTAGTAGCGATTTCGATTGCTGCTACCCGGCTAAAACTTTCGCCGAACGGCTTATTTTATTTGATTAATGCAAATTATTCGAATACCGTGAGGCCCGATTGCCTTCTTCCAGTTGTGCGTTATTTCATATTTAATTACGTACAATGCGAATTCGAGCACTTGCCAAATTATCTTTCCTTTATTCGCGGTCAATTGGTGCGCGAAAACGTAATGAAAGTAAGATTTTGTATGGGGATTCCTATGTTATATATTGAAATGCAAACGATTGTAGAGTTATTATTAATAGAAACGTAGTTTAAATATGATTTTCACTTTTTATATAGAGCTAAATATTTAGTAAAGTTGGTAAAGCATTCTCATTTCTTTCAGCAGCTTAAGTTATACGTATTGACATTTTATTGACTTTGGAAACTATAGAATACATAGAAAACAATAAAAGAACAACAAAACCTTACAGCTTTAAAAGACAGAAAATAATTCAAAATCATATGTTTTATTTTAACTATAAGTATATCAATTTTAAATAAAGCACACAGGACAAAAAACTCGAAGTAATTCGACTTTATAAATGTAACACTTAACGACAAAACGGATACATGATATTATTATATTTTTTAGAAATCTTTTCAGTCATGTCAATATATTTTTACAATTTTATGTAAATATTATTCATATTTTTTTTTCTTTAACCAGTTTGATTGAAATATTTATCTTGTTTATTTAATAGGTTAATGCTCTTTACAGATCTTATGATTAATAACATCGTTTTACATTTCTGAACTGGGTTCCATTTTCCAAAATATTTTCAAATCACGGCTTCTAATGCATTGTACAATTGTGGGAAGCCATTGTTAAAACTAAAGGAAAATTTCTTACTAATTAAATACTCAATTTGAAAAAGAAGATGATTGTTTGTATGCTATGATTTGAAAACATTTTTGAAAATAGATAAACACTTTTGAAACATAAAGGAATGTATGTATTAATGATAAACCGTGTAACCGGAATTGCCCAATTAAATAAACAAGAAAATAAATACAGAAGAAGGTTTATTTAAAATCGTCTGCAAGTTTTTTAATTATAATAGTGAATGTTGAAGAGTAAAGAAACAAGAAAATTTTTGGTCCAAATAAAAAGAATTGTAACAGTTAGAATTGTTATTAGCCTTTTTTAATTCATATATTTACTTTAATTGCGTATAATAATATATTCGAAATACTTTCAAATATACTATAGTCGGGCAACCTAACGCACCGAGTGATCACGTACGTCAAGGCAAACGCACTGAAAGCCAAATGATTACACGATATATGACCTAATTCAATTTTTAGTTTTAGAAAATAAATATTTGAATTTAAAAGCTATAAGTAGTGTAAAAGTAACACGTAAATAATGGTTATAACATAGTAATGATAGTACAACAGACAAACATCGAAATTAACTAAACGGTTGCGGTGAAAAATAGGTTTTCCATTTTTGCGATGCTTTAACAGCACCATTCGACAATCACGTGCGTATCACAAGTTTTTATTACTCCGTACATTCGATGATCCTACTATATCAATGTATCTTACAATGTTTTAACCAATATCATAGCAAACTTAATTACACTCAACTGAAAAAAGCAATACTTTAAATTTGGGCATTTCGCTCATCAACAAAAAGTGTAGACACGTGTTAGTACAGTAACCTACATCCTCGGGAAAATATACCAACTATCTATCTTGCTAACCTATATCTCACAAGAAGAATGTGATTGCCTTGATAGACAGAAGAATAAAACTTACTAGCCCCAAATATAGACCACAAATACTAGAAAAAATTAAAACAATGTTATTAGAAAATTATTCTCATATTTTCTATAAAAAAAAATAATTTAAGACTTAAGACGCTATTTTCAAATAAGGTTAAATATGTGCAATAACTATGTGGTTTGCTGTACTATAGGGCGGGGGCGACTCTTCTTAAAGAGCCACGGGGCTATGGCCTCACCACTGCAAATCACAAATTAATCATTAAAGAGCTTTTATTTTCTGTAAAAATACCGACAAATTCCCGTACACACACACACATTTAAGTACAGAACGAACGTTGCGATTCCCATTATTTGATGCGACGAAACGCGCTTTGTAGAAAATATCCCCATGTCAAAAACGTCCGATGAGGTATCGAATCCTACTCGAATTGATTCACCCTCCATCAAAAAGTAAATTGCTTTTTTACGATCAGACTCGAAGGAAAAGACGGTGATCAGAGAGGTAAATCCTACAAATCGCTTTAGACAGTCTTCAAACCTATAACTAGGTCAAAACTAGTTAGAGATTGCAAACAAGCCCTCAATACACTGGCACGAGACTACACGGTGTCTTTGATTTAAGTGCCGGCACATGAGGATATAAAGGGCAATGTAATAGCCGACGAACTAGCCAAGGAGGGCTCTAAAAGGCACTTCATAGGTCTAGAGCCCGTATGTGGGATTACTAAGGACTCCGCAAGAAGGGAGATCTGGACCTGATTAGATAAAGAAAGTACAAAGAAATGGAGGTCGACTGAAGGTCAACTCCATACTAAAGCGCTAATAGGGGTTAGGGTTGCTAGATTCTGCTAGATGATTGCCTACTCAGACTTAGCAAGAAAAAAGCTAAAACCATTACTGGACTGGTAACTGGATCCCTGAAAAAGCATCTATGCAACATAGGTCGAGTAAGCGAATCGTGGTGTGAAGCGAACTACAGGAGGAAACGAGTTTACATGTAATCTGCACATGTGAAGGATTAAAAGTACTCAGGCAGAAATATTTCGGGAAGCCCTCGAGGGTTCTCAAGTTTCCACTGGGCAAGATACTGGGCTTTATAGAGAACACCAAGCTGCTCGAGTGGAAGTAAGAGATTTAATAGGGACGGTACAATGAGCACCTAGCTCAAGTGCCCGGACTATAGGTAACTAAATGAATGAATGAATGAATGAATGGTTAAGAAGTACTCAAAAAAGATGGCGGTTCCGCGCTAACAAAATTTGCTAAGTGTCCGTTCTTGATTACATGTTCCTTGCTATTGATTATTGAAATATGGGCAATTCCTTGCAAAGCATATATAAGAATGTGAAATGTCATAGAAGGAGTTCCACTACCAACCTCACATAAAATATCACCACATACGGGCACAGTGTCACAAAGCACTCATTGTATATGCGAAATAGAAAAAATAGGAAAACAAAACACAAAGAAGATATTTATATATGTATGGATTCATCAAATATTTAAGAATAAAATAAAAATATAAAGATATAAATGAACTACAAAAACTGCAAAATATAAGAGAGAACAAATACCATTATATTTGCATTATTTATAATACTCATAATTCATGTCTTAACATCCCCCAACAGCTTTCGCCAGTTATAGGGGGCATTAGCCAGCCACGAACTATTACTACGTCTACGCTACCGCAGAGAGATTTAAGATTTATCAACAGATGTAAAAGTCGGAAAATGAAAATATAGAAGCTATCTGCCTTCTATTTCGCAGATATCTGTATACCCTTTATCAGTGGCGGCTCCTCATAAAGAGCCAGGGAGCCATGGCCCTACCATTGCAAATCACAAATTAACCATGAAGAAGCTTTTATTTTCGTGACAATATTGAGTGTTGGGGCCAATCACAAGCCAACTTTTCTTCCCCCTCTGCCCTCTCAATTTTATTTATTTTACAAGCTTGCAGTAATTTATTACCTCATTTATTGCTAAGGGCCATTATTATAATCGCGATTTCAGGATTAAATACGGCAAGGTCCAGTTTATTTTTTTTATTTATATCGATTGTAAGTCTAAAGCGAAGTTTAAATCGAAGATTATTGATCTACGGTTTAAACAGCGATTGTAATAATAGCGCTAACTAAAATAATATCGACCCAAAAATTTAATGTACACACATTTAGAAGCCATTTTAAAACGAAAATACGTTTGTTTGTTTGTTACCTTTAAATAACCTATAAACGTACGTATTCAAACTAGTAGCAGCTGTGATAAAGGAACATGTTGACCCGACAGGTAGCAAATTTTGAATGTGCGCGCGGAATAGCCACCTTTTTTGAGTACTTTTAAGCCAATAGAAGTAAATTCGCGCACTGAATGTCACGAATTTCTGCCCCGGGAAATCAAAGGTGCCGACACTGAGTGTCCGTTCTTGTTGAGATGTTTATTGTCAATAGTAACTAAATATATTATTACATTTTGAGTTTTATTTTATTTCTCCTGAAATAGGTTTGTAGTAGGTGTGGCATATTTATATGCTAATTACGAGAATTTGGTCTGTTTTAAAATTCCACTTTATGACAACGTCTAGATATTTGTGGAGCGATCAAATTATTTCCTAAAATAAATGCAAGTGAATATTTAATATTTAGTGATATACCTACAATGTTGACGGTAACAAAGATGATATACCTAATTATATTATTGAAAGTACAAAGTAGATAGATAAGTAGATTATTGTGTTTTTTTTACGTAATATATAAATATGAACCTAATTTATTTATACATTTACACAGAGAGATTTCACTGTTACCCATTTTTTTAATGGCTTGGAGATTTGGAGTTGTTATAAATTTAAAAAGTGGTGTTAAGATACGTTTGCAAACATTTATTACATTCGTTCCAAGAATTCTTTAGTAATAGAGTATTTTATTATTATTATTAGATAATATGATTTCCGAAGGACTCCAATTTAATCAATTATCTCCATTATAATAATAAACAAAGTAATCGGAAACATGCTCTCTAAAATTTTTATTAATACCACAAGTTACACTTATCTGAGCATTAGAGCATCGATAGAGTTAGTTATCTTGTATGTACTACACCACTACCTGTGGGTATTTACTACCACTGGAGTGTCAATTACACAGGCAACAGGTGAGCAGTAAGTACCCAAAGACGGGAGAAATGGTAGCAGGCGGCTTATTATCGAATGCAGCTCAACCATTCAAGCACAGTCCGTTGTCAGTCGCATTCCGTTGTGCGTAGTGGAAGGTAGGCATAGTGAATTTACCTTTGCACTCACTCATTTGCATTTAGTTAACGGCGATCGTTCAGTATATACCAACCAATTCAGAACTTAAGAAATAAATCAAAGTCGTGTCGAAAATGCGGAAGATTTATTTCAGTGAAGATACAGCGGCGGTTTAGTAGTGCGACAGTGAATAGTATTCTCTCTTTAGTTCTTCCTTTTTATTAAAGCTAAATTATCCTTGACGCTTCGAATTTTTCCGGGAAATTTTAAGCAGCAATATGAACGACTCAACGCAAACTACTTTAAATTCTTTGGACTGCTGGGATTACACTATAGAACTGGAATGTTTACAAGGAAATCAAGGTACGATTTTTTTATTTTAATATGATAGTTATGATATTATTGATTACACCTGACCTTGAGTAGATATGAATTGAAAATTTTTTTAGTTTTAACAGGAAGTAACAAGAATTCAATGTGTAGCTTTTAAAAATGGAATCAAAAATCTTAAAATGATATTGCTATACCCCACATCAAAAATTTAAGACTTGTTGTTTGTAACTTTTGATTATAATTTTATGAAAAAGAAATTTAATGATTTACCTACCCATACTTTGATTTAAAACAATAATCCAGCTTCATGGAATGTTTATTTAAAAATATGCATAAAAGTAATTATAGTAATATAAAATTACCATCTGTGAAACGAATTTAAACAAACTAAAAGTAACTTTAGTAATGATGAAAAATATGCTTATTGATTGTGAAAGTAATGTTTTTCGTAATAGCAGAACTAACACTAGAGTTTAGATTATTACAAGGAAAAAATGAAGTATTATAGATTACCTGTAGCATACAGAGTAGACTTAGAATATATTTTTGATACACTAATAATTAACAGTTTTTATCTTTTATCTGAAAACATCATAATGTTACCCATTTCGATTTTTTTGTATATAGAATCCTATAATTTATCTTTAACCTTTTTATAGAGTGTATAAATTGGTCTTTATCTCAACTGTGATTCTGAAAGGGACATACCCTGTGTTTCTAGTGTACGAATTAATGCTAAAGCCAAGCTATACTCATAAGTTTGCTTAATGCGTAAAAGACCAAAACCATCGATACGAATAAATTATCAAGTTATCTGTGTGTAAACTATGAAACTCTCATATATGAAACGCATGCAAAGAATTAATCCCTTTGACAATTATAGGTTCTTCACCTTACATTAGGATTAATTAATAATTTTATATTTTTCAAATATAAAATTTGTCGAAATAATTTTGGAATTCTGTGCATAGAATAGTCACTAATCATAGTTAATTAATCCTAATCATTGCAATAAGTGCATATAGTTTTCTTTTCGTAAAGGTGTGTAAAAAATAATACACATATATACAATGCCTCATAAAGCTCTAGTAAATACCATTATTTCAATCGTTGTCATCTATAATTAACTGAATGATACATAAAAACATACAATTTTAGTCAAGATAATACGAAATGACCTTTCTACTTAAGATTTGTATATCTACATAATATATAATTGCTTGTGAAGTCTACCATTAATAATTATGAGCTATATTAAGTTAATGTAAATGTTTCCTGCCAGTGTAAACATTTTCAAACAAGTTAATGTATAGCCAAATTTTATATAATACATTTCATGAATGACCTTAACCAAGCCAAGTAAATAAGGCGGTAATAAGGCTTTATTTACTAAATATTTTAAAATATCATTACGCTACGAAACATTTATCAAATGTGTATTTGTATTTTATGTTTGCTGTACCAAACGTAGAAATTATCGAATATGATAATATGAAGTATGTTCTGATAGTTATCTTTTATAGTCTATTTTTTTTATCAGAATAATAAGTGATTGAAACATCAGAAAATAATATTTATTTCTTGACATCAATTAAATAAAATAGAATACAATAATATTAATTCTGCAGCACAATCTATCCGCCCAAGAAACATAATTCACCACAGGTTCTAATAGACACACACTTTTATACTAGCAGCATTCTAGGACTAAAACTATGATAATCATTATTCAATGATTATCATAGTTATCATCTTACCGCTTTCAAGATATTTAAAAAAAAATCTTCAATTTCTATTACCTATACTTTCTATTATTTAAAATTTCAAAAAATAGTTTAGATATTTTTCATACAGTTCTTTATTTGGGATTTGGTTATGAATTTTACTTTCTAATACCTTCAAAATTTTTAATTAGGACGTCATATTATTTTTCTTAAATGGAAACCATAGTAACCTATGTTATAACCGCGTAACAAATTTTGCAGGCTTTACAAAAACAAAAACTCTATTCTAAATATTAAACAAGATATTGCGTTGTTCTATTTCTAATAGATTTCTAGCGTGCTATGGATACGACAGATTTATGGAAAAAATACAGCAGAGTGCCATGATAGCCAAACAAAGTAATAATAATAATTACATTAAATAAAAAAAACTATTCCCGATACAGAGTGCCATGTCCTTACAAATTGAAACAATTGATGTTTTTTTTAGCAGTCCAACTGCGAGTACGGTGTTAGTTACATTAGTCTATCCAACATCGTTATAATCTTTTCGAGTTATTTAATTTCTGTTATTGTTTAATTAGTTTCGCCTTATATTGTTATTGCATTGTTCAGTTCGCCAATCGTGACAAATATCACATGTTGCAAGTATATGCTGAAAGTGGAAAGACCCTCATGAGAGCTTTAAAATCTTTAAATCTGTATGTCCTGAAATATCATGAAAGCAATTTACCAAATGCTCGTATTTTCAAAAGGCAAGAGAATAATTTAAAAAATCATGGATCATTTAGAAAAAATTGATCCGAAAAATGATATGAAGTCTTGTAAGAAGCCAGAGGAAATATCTATTTCGGGATGAATGTGGAAGCCTTTCCAACCACTTCTTCCTAAGAAATCGAAAATGCTGTACGAGTATCAAACATCGGGAGTCGAATTTTGAGAAAATATAAAAGCAATCTTTTTTTGTCGATGGATGCATCAACACAATCCTAATTTTAAAAACGGTGAGAAGAGCGATGAAGCTCACGTTACTAGCGATAGCATATTTAACAGTAACAATAACCACTGTTTGAGTGACACAAATTTCCACATAAGAAGACCCATTCGTACGCACGAACGATTTGGTTTTAATATTGACGGCTTTTTAAAAAGTTGGAGCTTTGGTTATTTTATATAATAATGGTAATTTGACAGCTAGGCAATACATTGAATTGTTAAATGCTCATTTGATAGTATCTCTAAAAGGCGTTTCCACATAGTGAACGGATTCAAATTCATTTTTAATTAGATGGTGCACCTGCACACAATTCCCTAGATATCGGAAATTAGTTACATCATAGTTTCTAAAATAAACGGATTGGCACTGACCCAGACGATGGCCGGCAAAATCTCCAGATTTAACGCCATTGTATTTTTTTGTGGTTTTTTTTAGAAAATCAGACTTGCAATCATGAAAATGAGGCTAACGCTTTGCGAAAGAAGTTATAAGTATTTATCTAAACTTCTCTCAAGTACACTACAATTTCAAAAGAGGCTATCAAGTATTTACTGGTAACAACAGAAATAAATCTATTATTTAGTGACGAGTTGCTATGAAGCAATCTGCTATTTTGTAGCAGCTAACTACGGTTAGCAGTTCGTAGCAGCTAATCAATATATGTACTAAGAAATTGATATGCTATTAGATAGATAATCAAGCAATTCTTGAGAAGCAAAAACAATATTGATTACATTGTGACACATAAAGCCAGATTTATATAAATACGCACTGTACGCATCGTTTGTAAATATCTCACTTCGAAAACAGTTTCTTTGCATTAGATATTAGACGATAATCGAATACTAAACAGTTAAATAATGAGATCTTTGTAAGTTTGAGAATTTGTTGGTTTCTGTAAAGGCAATGCGCAAGCTTGAAGAATATCAATATTGTAATATTGTTGTACCGATACAATTTCCAACAATTGCGGTCATTTTACGCTAATGTTGTCTGCCACTTTCAAGGACATTGCGAATTGTAGAAGAAAATATAATTATAGTTTTTATAAGTTTAGCATTAGGCCTTGTGGCCGAAAAAATATTTGTGTTTTTTTTATAGGTTCGAGGGTTATTTATTGCCTTCAAAACAGCAATATGTGACTCTTGTGGGATGTCAAAGAATTTTTTTAATAAGAATATCTGCTATATTTTTATATTGTTGGGTGTACAATTAGATTTTACACTCATTTGTTGTAACAGTCGCTATATGAAGATGGGTATATGGAATTTTACAACAAATCGGTGTAGTTTATTAAACTAAACTACACCAATTTTTGTTTTCTTTTAAATTACTCATTTTATTTATTGGCGCCTTCAAGCGATTGAATATTTTTTACCTAGTACCTGGTATTTTATTAGAAATAACAAAGTTCATAGAGACTTCCGGTTAATCGGAAGTGTAAAAAACTTGAAAATATTTTAGAGAAAATAACCCGATTTTATACCTAAATTTTTTAACCTGAAAGGTTTAGACTGGTTAAGCCGAAAAAAATTCAACTAGTCAATTGCGTGTAAAATCCTGTGTAGCTATACGATAGTTTAGATAGATATTTCTCAATGTGTATAGCTAATTTGGGTAAAATATTTAAAGATTGAACCTGTAATAAGAAACAGCAGAAACATAGAAAGAGTTTAGGTATATCGCTATATGTAAAGAAAAATTCTACAAAAAGTAGCAACTTTTCAAACTTGCGGTAAAAAAGTAGCGGTGACAGGTTGTTGCTTACCAGTTTTAAAATCACTACTATTATTCATTATCAAATTAATTAATCCTTTATCATACAGCATCTCTGAAATTAGTTATTTTTAAATGAGTATTGTTTTTATCGCTACCATTTTGAAAGTTATAGAAACAGCAAAATAAAAGTACAGAGTTTAAGATAATTGTTAGGTTCAGCAACTTTGGGAACGATCCATTAATTTCTTCCTGATACATATGGGAGAGAAATTGTATAAAAATCAAATTACATAAACATTGATTTCATCGCCAAAATTAAATAATATTACGTGTAATATCGCAAAATGAAAGTTTGGCAGTAACTTAACTTAATATACAATACAGCCACCGGTAGTTTAATGAAAAACTCTGCGGATTTCCTTTAGAGAAACAGGTGCATATAGTAAGTACGTAATTGTGGTTATAAAAAGTATATAAAAAAACGTCAATGTATTGAAAGTTGATGGGTATCAACAAGAACATGAAAACGAAAATTGCGTATCAACTTGTTACATACATAACATTAAATTGCAAGTTACCTATTACAGATTGTTTAATAGCTATATTATTAAATAACAAACTGAAGAACTGCAAGTATGTATATGTTAGCTGATATATGTACGTTTACTACGGTTACTTGATAGGCGGATCAATTTAGAAATTATTAATAATTTCTTGAATGAATTTCACTGTTTATAGCAAAATTAATCGAGCAGCACTAATAAACATTGACAAAACAATTCATTCATCGTGTCCTTATTAGCACGCTCTTCGTGTATCTCAACCTTTATTAACATAATTACTAGTAGAAGGTATATGTAACGGATACATCATTTATTACCTACCTGCTTCATAGAATAATAGTTCTGTTTCACGTAATTTGCATATTATAGATTCAAGAATCTACAAGAGTTTCTCTTTGGTTATTCATCATTCTGTTCCGAGCAAAATTATAGAACAACTTTGACCTTAAATAAAAAAAAAATCATTAGAAATGTCAAGTACGACTAAGTTTTTTTACCAGACAAAAACTAGGAGATTATGAATCATAAATAAAATAATTATCTCTTAAATGCTAATATGATTAGTGCGACAACTTTCATTTTCATAAACAAATTAACATTGAATTAAAATAAACTAAAAAATAAGACCACTTGAATCGATTGGAAAATGAAAGTCTGTTGCCCTATGAACAGTTTTATTAAATATCCTGGGTTTTTTTTAATGGAAAATAGTAAAAAAAAATTACACAACTGTAATTCAATAATATTATTAACAAGTCAATGCTTTGTTTTAATTTTACTTTCGATGAAAATGTCATCGATATCCTGTCGTTTAATATAATTTAAATCATGAACGTTTTATATCCGATCAAGCATTTTCTTTCCGCTTATAATTATGCTATTAAAAAGTAAGAGGCGACTAAGGTATATGTTTTGATTTATGCTATTATTATTTTGATTGAGAAATGTCGACTATAGAAGGTAAATAAAAATGAAAGCGATCCACCTTTTCATGACCGCTAAATAGGTCAATATCAGTCGAATACAAGAACACTATTCTACCGAGATACTATCCATCTTTATAGCTAATATTAATTAATAATATAATGATCAATTTTCCTTCCTTTAATTGTGAGGTAACTGGAATTTTTACGACAGACACTTACGAAAATTTAAGCTTGTTAATAGCACATACCAACATTACGTATCTGAAATTTTAATTTATATTTCCTCCATATTACGATCGTAAGCCGCATGTGGACACTTAAGAGAAATGGATAATTATGAAACATTGAAATATAATCGAACTTATTTTATATTATATTCGGAAATAGATGGTGAAAGTTTGGATTATGTATATATAGAAATTTTATCGATATTTTCGTCATTTTTTTTTTTTACGTTTGCATATCGCCGATGTATTTATTTGGACGCACGTACATTTTATGCATTGAAAATTAAAAAAGAAAAACGTTTTTATATATAGTGTCAACTAACAGGTGCAGTGTCCAACCAGGTTTGCCAAACATCTCCGTAAAACGATGGATTCGAATTCGGATCGACCGCCTTGTTTTGTTGTGGCACCAATTCTCTCCAAAATTTATATATATATATAAGAAGTAATATTAAAGCTGACTATAGGATTATCAATTATAAAATTGAGGTGATTAAATTACAAAGGTTTAGACTAGCTCTGTCTTCATCATTATTTTAACTGGAGACTGTATTTGGTATTGGTATCTACAGATTAGTTTACTTGTTTATTTCAATCTAAATTTTTAAAATAATTCTAATAGTGAGGAAGTATTTCCAACTATATCTGAAAATTTCCCCTGAATTTGATTTTAGTCTCACGCTTTAACGAATGATATCTAACAATTATATTTAAGATTTATTCTTCATATATTTATAATACAAGCAGCAAATATTTATATTCACAAATTAATTTGGAAATGAAAATTTTTAAATCATATTCCATGCTGTATACTTCTTATTTAAACTACACCTGTTTGCTATCAAACGAAAGTATCCACAGAAACGCTCAGACACACATTATGTATTAATTTTACATGCAAATGCTTACAACATTGTTTGTACAGATGTTCCATTTAATACATACATGTTTTCCTTATGTAGTGACACACGTTTACAATATGCTTAAGAACAATCGTCCTTGTAATGTATTCTTTTTTTCTTTGTTTCCATCTAGTTACTGATGTCTCGTTAAAGTGATATCACAGATAAATATACAACATGTAGCTCCGCTTAGGTGAGCATTGAGCAGCGGCTACCGACTAAAAGTGGAATCCTGAATCAAATAGTATGAAGCCCTGAATAAGTTTCACACCTCTATCGTATTATTCAAGTGGATATGTCGACGCCTCGTACTTGCAATAAATGCGCATGTATACGCTGCGGAAAATCCCGGAGAAGTTTTTTTTAATTTCCAAAAAATTCTTTAATGCACACTAAAGGAATACAAAAATTGGGTGTTTATCCTACTCGGATATGTTTGTTACATTAATAAAATATTAGCCAATATTGTGCTTGCATATCATCATTCATCGCTAGTGTAGAAGGCGTTAAACAACATGAAAATTAAAAATAAATTGCAGACTTAGTATTTGTAATAAATTCACAATTATTTATTAAAATTACGCTACTCTTCTGAGATATATCAAATAAAATAATCATGTATCTAGAAGTTGTTTTAAATTCGCGGACGGGCATGCAGATTTCGCTTGTTAAAAGATAAAATATAGATTTAAATTTCTAAGGTAAAACTAAATTTTGAAACAAAAATCTTTCCACTTGTAAAAAACAAAATAATTTGCTTGACGCCACACAATATTCAACAGGGGATTTATTTATTTAAACCGGCTTTAACTATGTTACTTGTGCAGCTTGTTGTGTTCATCGCAGAATACTAATTAAGTCATTATAGGCATGCATATCTATTTCTTTTAGTCGTATCATGCAGGGGTATGTGGAAGAATGTAACGGTGTTACACATCTTAACCAAACACATCCCTGTGGTTTTCACCCATTTACGTACATTCATTAAATTGTATAGTGTTGAAATCTGTACTTTAGTTTAAGATTTCTATAATTGAATGTAAAAGAATGATTTAATTGTGTTCGTGAATGGATGAAATAAAATAACAATAAAATAGTAATATTAAAAAAAGCATTCAAGAAGATTTAAAACTTTTCAAAGGGTTTAAAGAAACCTAAAGTAGAAATTGTTGATTTTGTGAAAATGGCACCCCACATCTTCAATAAATTTTTTAACCAAATAAATCTGTCAGAAATACTTATAATGCTTAGAATAAAAGCGAAACACAAGAAACATCGATATCATTTATGAAAGCGAGGAACACCAAATGTTTCTCATTGACAATTTATTGAGAAAAAACTTTGTACCTAAACAGTTCAAATGGACTACATGCCAAAATTTTTGGAGTCGAATGCTGAAAATCTTAGAAAACGAGTAGATCGCTATATTGTTTGGAATTCTGTTTTATTTTATATATAATTTTTCTTTATCTTTCAAATACAAATGTGTGAGGCGTCTTATATTTTTCTTAAAAGAAAAGCTTTCTACATAACATCATGCTAACTATCTCAGAGCAGAAGATACATACATATCTGTGACGGAAGTGATATATGATAAAGAAAAGTTTACAGAATCGGCAATTCTAGACTCACAACCTAGATTTCGCTTGCCGTAAAATGTTGTAATAAGTTAATAATTACTTGAATTAAAGTGCGGTAGGTGTCATTTACACCGCGGGAATTAAGGTGAATGTCTGAAGTATTCAAACGCTCTAAATGACCAAACGCACGACATTTGTATTAGATTTTCTCGCGAGAAAATATTTCGAAAATTTAAAAAAATATCCGTCCACGTAACAGTCAGTAGATGTGGATTGGTAGTATTGGTACTACTGCGTTTTTATAACTCAACTTAACCTTAAGTCTATGTCAAAGTGAACGATGATGTATTGTCAATAACAATTAAAACTGCAATAAAAATATCGGTGAATGTAGGTTTTTTTTTTAATTAATTAAGAAGTATTATACATATTTTAGATTGGCTGTACGGCACTTAGGGCGTTAATTATAATAATATAATTTTCATGTTCAATAATGTGCATTAATTTGAAGAGTGCCTGAATCATTTACATATTTATATATAAAAAAAGAGCTGTTAATTTTGAATATTCATACTCAAATGTGATAAAATATTTAAAGAAAACTAAAAAACAAATTACACTATTATAATTATTTTATTTCTGATTTTGGGTTTTCTTAGAGTATCTGATCTAATATCAATTAAGTCAAATGAGTGTTAGTAGTTTTTTACTCAAGATTACTTACCTTTTAACAGATTTCCCAAAAACCATAAATTAAGCTTTGCCTAAACCATTAAAAAAAGCTTTTGTTAGAAAAATACCCACCACACATTGATTATTACTTTATAGCACAGTATATTTTGTAATAACTTATTTAAATATTTATTTCATAAATGTGAATACTTAGTTATGATATACAACCCAATTCCCTAGTAGAATTACGTCATACAGATCAACTTTTGGATATGACATTTATTAAATCAATACATATATGTTATTAAAAGATGAATAAAGGTTATTTGAGTTACTAAATGATAGGTGTATATGTAGTATAAGATCCCTGAAAGATTTTGAAGTAAAGCTTAAACTAAGTTTTACGGTAAGTAATGTATCTAAAGATACTGATACTATTATATTTTTCAACTATTGCAAGAAATATATTGACCCGTATCCAATAGAATGAGGTGTGGCAGATCGCCCACACACTGCATAGTTGAAGTATCTGAACTAGTAAAACTAGTCTTATCGCAATTTATATAATTCAACGAGAATATCGGAATCAGAGCATTCTAGGCTTAAGGACGAATAATACAGAAATAAATACGGGAAATTAATAAATCATCGTTTTTTTTTTTATTATTATTGGCTCATCTCTTATTTGACGTAAAACGAAAACACTTGCATCTGTAAAATAAACAGGTTTTTGCGCACATGTAAG
This sequence comes from Protaetia brevitarsis, assembly GCA_004143645.1. Lineage (NCBI taxonomy): Eukaryota > Metazoa > Arthropoda > Insecta > Coleoptera > Scarabaeidae > Protaetia > Protaetia brevitarsis. The sequence continues at coordinate 1,324,505 of RXPK01000052.1, read as the reverse complement.
TACTTCAACCTTCAGAGTATGTTTTTGTATGTTTAATTAAATGTGGTGGAAAACTTAACTTTATTTGAATACGTGAGTGGCTTTTTCCATATTCTCTGGGTAGGTAACTTTTTATCTAAATAAAAGTGTATAGACGTATATTTTTAACCGCCTACTGTATATACTGTCGGGTTAGGCCGATCCAGGATGGGAAAAACTGACCACAGGCACAGTTACATTACACATGTTACGTCAAAGGATGATATAATACAACACATCGGCGATGCAATAATTCGGCAATTTTACGCATAAAACATAGTTAGCGGCATCTAGAATCGTCTATTACATCAACCTCTGTATGTTCTTTTGTTGTTCTACATTAGCAATAATTACGGTTATGATTCTGGTTATAATAAACCATTGATACCTAGTGTAAAATAGGCTTAATATTGAAATACCGAAGCTGCTTCTTTAATAAATACTGCATAGAAATGGAAACATGTATTAGAAACGCATCTTTTCCTTATATTGTCATATTCCTGCAGAAAGTCACTAACCAATATTTCGAAGAAATCTAAAATATCCACTATCAGTATATAAAAATATATTACTTAGATGAAATCCTTCTAGATTTAAGGTATAAAAGGACAACCCGGCGATATATCTGAAATATAAGTGGGTTATCTATCATCTGCAACAAAATATTTGTTCCACATTTGGTGAAGGCGCCAGCAGAATTACAATTTATTTTATTTAACATTAGATATACTGTTGTGATTCAGTTATGCTTGTTTAAGTGTATTTAATTTGTGTTTTTAATTCACGATAACTTGGAGAAATAGAGCTGATGTTATCCGACTCCCCAATCATTTCCACCATCGAGAGGTTCTTCTCGATTTACCAATGATTAAAATTTAATAATGTTTGAATGAAAATAAGTTATGTTTGCTGCGGCTATGAAATATTAAAGCTGAGACTGTGAGGTTCTGTTTTAATAAAAATTTTGCAAAAAATAAAATAAAATCTAGAACTATATTGAAAAATTGGATGGATTATATTTTTTCATGTCAGAAATCAAATTATTTAGAAATCTTTAATGCAAATGCCCTAAAACAATCCCTACCGACAGCTATATTTCTATTTAATTTGTTTTTTGATTTATTTGATTTGGCAAATAAACGAAAATAAGGTTAGTACCTGAATAAAACGTCCACTTCAATCTTCTTCTGTTGATATGAATCTTCCTCAGTTCCACTCCACAGTCCGTAGTTTTACTATGTAAGTCCTTGAACTGCCATCCAAACTTTGTAAAGTTGAATTCACGGCAAGTGTTTCATTGCTCCATTTCCAAAGATATTTAAATACTTCACTTATCCATTAAATTATGATTAAATTTGGAATTATATATCGAACCTTATCTCTATTTTAAAAATTTCGTTCGCTACTTATGAAAGAAGAAAAATAAAATCAATAATCTTTCCTTTTTTATCCACCATAGTTGACTATCTCAAGTACTTAATATCTTCAATTTTATGACAAAATATTCGTGGATGTTATGAATGAAAGACAATTTTTAATTCGACAACGACGTTTCAACAATTTAATGTCTTTTTTAAGTTCTTTTAAGTACTACAAAAATAAAGAAGCATGTTATTACACTATAAACAAGTAAAAACTAGTAAAAATTTACGCGGAAACAATTACCATAGTATGTCACAACATAATGTTGCCCAGTCAATTACATATAACATATTAACAAAGTTGTATGAGACGACATCACATTTAATGTTATGAACAAACATTTTGTCATGGAACAAGAATATAATTGGCTAACTAAAAAAAAAATCCCGCATTTTAATAACTTCAAACAAGATTTATGCTCCATAGATACATAAAGCAATAATTTTGTATACATAAGACTTAACATAATTTGATATAATATTTGAAACGTCCCTTTCCATATTATTGTTGCTTTATATTATTATTTTATGATTTTTTAAAAAATATAATTTAAACTCTTGCAATAATATGTTAATAATAGATGAAATAAAAACCATTTTGTGGCATTTGCAAGAACGAAAAACGTCAACACAATTCCTACTTCCAAAATTAAAACTATAGCATACAATAAAACAAATTGAATACACTTAAAAAACATATAAATGAGTCACAATACATTTGAAACAGATCTCTTACAGAAAGATTGGTCGCGGCTTTAATCAAAAGATTAGAATTTGTACAATTTTACCAAATCCGGTAAGAACTAGGACGGCATTGTTTGTTAAATATAATAATAATGTAATAATAAATATATAGCCAAAGGCAGGATATGCAGTTTTTGGCATTAGATACCTAATCGTCTCCTATTGAGTGTTCCTGGATTATTTGCATAACTTAATGCAAGCTTTCACGAGCGTTTTCTATTCTACTGAATTTAAATTTGACATTTCGTTAGAGATGTTAGAGACTTCCTAAGAAATATTCTGAAGTTTTGTAGCTTACACTACCAGTGTAGGATATTTAATTATTAATGATTTGAATTAGAATGAGAATAATAATAGGTAGATGTGCGAGATTCTAGTGTACCCATCCAACAGCACACAAACCCCATCTAATAAGAGTACGTTACAAATAGACCAACACAAAAAACAACAACAGTAGGTGTCAAATTAGGGCGTTGTTCAATTATAGCTGTATCGTAATCTATTGTGTGGGATTCGTGTGTCATCGGGTGTTAGCTTACTTCAGCTAAATTTATAGTAGATTTTCCTCTGTGTTTTCGACATAAAAATTTAAGTATATGAAAGTAGTAAATGAAAAATGCGTTGGTATAACTTGATTTGGAAGGTACCCGTAATTCATCAACAACTCCAAAGAAAAATACTTTCACCCTCACAAAGTTAATCGATTTATAAAACAAAAAAAAATGAAAGGCGTCTCCAGCGGTAGTTCAAAATGATAGGATTATAAATAACTTTCAACTGTACCAATCCAAGATGAAAGTATTCATACAAACCACTTACAACTGTATCTACCTTACGTATAGTGACATTGAACTTCGTTCGAATAAAGCTAGATAATGATTAGCGTCATTGGAATGCTTGAAGCACGTTCTATTTAATTTGCTTCCGTTTTAAAATTAATGACCAAACCTTCACGTACTGATGCTAGTAATAATCACTTGGATTATTAAATATTGATAATGCATATTCCAAAAAAACAACAAAATTAAATTGGAATGATTTTTTATTGTGCATCCTCTTAATATGACGATTTTAATATCTAAGGTGAAATGCAATGCAGAACAAGCTTATTGCATTTAATAACTGTTTCGTTTTACAGTTGTCTAATTAACATGTGCTGCATATGGTACGGGAAATTGCCTGTGAAATGGAATAAATAAAACGTAACCTGCATAAGTACACACATAATTTATGTACACGTTATATTATATTGCACATCTCGTCTGCTTATATGTAATGGTTGACAGTTATACAAAACAATAAAACTATCTTGTGACGGCGAATTTTTATTTCCAGAATAACAGAATACTATGGTGGGCACATTATAAAGTAATATGTGGCACTTCGTTGAATACCACTTTGATCTTGTCATAAAATTATATCGCACTGTTATTAATTGGGGTTATTGTAGTCTACGTTAATACGTAATACGATATACCAAATAATTCGGTACTGGACGTTCTTAAGCAGAGGTTTAGTTTTTTTGAGAAGGGTCTCAATACGAGTTTACAATAAATCGCCACGTAACTTTAAAAACAAACCATTAATTAAATCATTTTAAAAACGCCGTGAAGCAGCTGTGCAAAAGTGCCAATGCTGAATTTTCGGAGGATGAGTTATAGTAGAGAGCTGTAGGTGTGTAAGTGTATTTGTATGTTATTTTGTATTAAATTGTATACTTTTTGTTACTAAAATTATTTGCTTTTTTGTAACTGCATTTTAAGGAAGAACTTATCCTATATGACCATTACACTCCATTGGAAAGAATTAGTATATTGCGCGATGAAAAGGTTATTTCCTTTCCTTGCAGTGTTAAGTATTAAGCATTGATATAGTCATCTAATAATAAAATTAATGCAAAGAAATATTAAATTAAAAATGTATTGCTCATATTTATAAAGAAATGTGCATTGTTCGCTAAACTGATATATTGTATATTGCTATGTTTTTTTAGACATTTATATTGTTATTAAATTAACATAAGACACATATATTTCTTTAATTAGTGAGTATCATAAATGCATAGATAATCTCTCAGTTTTGACCTTCGGGAAATTTTGTAATGTTGAAAGCAACAAGATAAAAAAATTGAAGTGAAAAATGAACCTCTTCAGTAAATATAAATTCAAGATTTGATTTCAAGTTAACATATATATATATTTAACAAAATATCAATTCAAACTTCTAATAGTACTTGAAACTATTTTTTTCTAATCAAACTGATTAAGAGATCATGTACGCTTCTCACGGACACCAGCAGTTAACAATTTAATTTTTTTGGGTTGTAAATGAAGCTTTCAGATAAAAATAAATATCCTATGATCAGTGGGCACATATCTCCCTTCCAGCATCGATTTGTGCGACATCTGTCAACAATATCTAATTTGGCATGTTTCACCCAGTTTGTGTCTGAGGTAATTGATGGCGGTGGTCAGGTTGATGCAATGTATTTGGATTTCCAGAAAGCTTTTGATCAAATTGATCATTATATTCTCCTCGGAAAATTGCTTCCTTTGGCTTCTAGGATCTTTTACTTTCTTTACTTAGCTCTTACTTGATGGGCAGAAGATTTTGCGTGACGTATCGCAATAATACCTCTGTGGAATTCAAGCACACGTCAGGTGTGCCTCAAGGATCTCATCTGGGTCCTTTGCTCTTCGTATTATTTATTAATGACCTGCTAAACATACTCACTTGCGATAAAGTTATGTTCGCTGATGACATAAAACTATTTTCTCGCATTGAATCTCCTCTGGATTGCAAACTATTTCAAAGAAACATTGAATCTGCATCATCTTGGTGCGAGAACTTTAGACTATCACTGAATGTGCCTAAATGCACCTCCACGGTCTGCACCAGGAAGCTAGTACCTTTTCAATTCTCTTATAGGATAGCCAACAATATTTTAACTTCTTCTACTTCCATCAAGGATCTAGGAATCTTCTTTGATTTCAATTATTTTAACTTCTTACAAATTTTTATCACTTTATCGGTTTGATGATCAAATTTAAAATTTTAAATGAATCCGAAACCATATGATTGGTTAGTGTTTGTTTCCTTTGTTACCAGAAATTCGATTTTTTGGCGTATTCGCGGCACTCTAGAAGAAAAAGAAAAATTCAAATTTCACCAAGGAAACGAAAACTAACAAATCATATGTTTTCGGAGAAAATTACCAATCCGAATATGTTATATTTTACAGGGAATTCCACTACTACTAAATTTTAAATTTGATTATATTTTCGGAAAAAACGGAAGTGGTAAAAAGTAATAAGATAGTTTACATAATTGAAAAAGTAATGTAAATATTATTTCGAATTTTATTAAGAAATATTTATAAATAAAAAAATTATTGGCTGGGACACTCGGTATAAGGTAAAGTCAGGTAAGTGTGTAGTAAAAATTGCATAGTGCGAAGAAAATGTAACACACATTACACATAATAAGACATTTTGATAAGTTTTACACATAGAAGTACGTAATACATGCTCAGTTGAAAGTTTTCAATAGATACACCTTTTATAATTATCAACGGTTTACTAGAAAAAAAGAAATTTTAAACACTGTCAATACTACACACTTACCCAGCAAAATGGGGCAAGTGTGTAATCGTTCCGCATTTTATATATTAATAGCATTATCCTTTAGTTCGGCCAAGAGAGTAATACTAAACTGATGCCTGTTTAATAAGGTATGATATATTCACAAGATATTCAAGTTATTACACATTAGGAGATGCGAACTTTTGTTTTAAAACTAGTATGAAGTTTAGTACATTAGTATTATAACAAGAGGACGTCCGTATTTCAATTTTAAAAATAAATATAGCCAAACTACACACTTGCCCCGGTTACACACTTACCTGACTTTACCTTATGCTTATGTTATCTGAAATTGAATGTAATATACAGTTTAACAAACAAATGTGCAAATTCTTACGTATAGTGTAATAGGAAATTTAGATTACAGTTAATTGCTTCTTGTTGAAATGTCGATATTCAAATCAACAAAACTGGAGTTCTTTGGGATAATACTGAAGCTTTGACAAAAGTTCTAACATTATTTTGATTATTATCCAACAATTACATAATTTTGTGTTTATGATTGATAGTTATTCCGTGAATGCATTGTGTTGTATGCTGATGTGATTTGTAACAGTAAAAGATGAAAAATAAAAATCATAGCGATAAATACATTATGTCGTTACTAATATTAACTAAATGTATCATACACATTGGTTTCATTATTCATGCATCTTAAAGAAATTGAAATAATACAGATTTACAAAAATATACCGTACTTTCAAACACTTTCTTGATTAGAATAGGCCATGCTTTTTTTTAAATCGTAAGTCACAGTGCGTGCTCGCACTAATCACTTTTACAGTTTATAGATCACTAAAATGTGTGCAAAAAATACTAAAATATCCATTCGACGTCGAATATCCTCGACGCAATTTGCAGTTCCTTTTTTAGGTGCACCACCACCAGGTTTACTTACAAATTACTGCCCCAGTTGCATGAAATTTCTCAATAAAATCATGAACATGACTTAAAAGCTGTGCGTAAGTAACTGCAAGATTAAGAAACCGTTTCCGGAAATCCTGGATGCACTGATTAATCGAATAAACCCATTCTCCATTATTTAATCTTCGACCAGTTCTAAAGTAACTTTCGATAATAAATGTTTTGTGTTGTAATTCTAACAATAAAATAATGCAATTAAGTGCAACCGTTTCTAATTTCGGTTTGTCACTAACAGCTGTCACAATTTGAAGTACAACTTAAAAGTAGCCCAGTGTCGTCAATATTACTAAAGAATTTGTTTAAAAAACACTCTACTCTAGTCAGGAAAGTAATTTTAAGCACGGTATAACAGAAATTACTCGTATTTAAATTTGAAGGTATTGTTCGATTGATGAACGGTTAAATTCAGCTTTTTTCTCTTGGTATAGGCGAAGGTTTTCATCGGGACAATTTTTTTAAAACTTAATACCAACGTTATAATTAATGATGCACCTATAGTAGTTGATATACAGTTACGTTTGTTTCTTAGGTAAAAATCGCAGACTGTATAGGGCGTTCGGTATGTTTTTCAAAAACCAAACATACAGCTGTAAATCCAGTTTCGGATTAGACACTTTATACAACACAATAAACACGAATACACTACAACAATATTAACACAGCATGATGGCCAATCCAGCAAACTGTAATCACTTATTTTTAAAATACCAAAACGTTCAGATCCTTATTTTGCTTAGTATTCTTCCTGGTATACTTCTACCGTTATGTGACGAACTAGTGCGAGGTTTTTGGTGATGATACGGCCACCTATACCGGCTTAACATTTGCCGCAATGGTGCCACAATAGAAAACGGGTTTTACATAACCCTAACTTAGCGTGCAGAAGGAAGTGCTTCGAATAGCAAAAGTGAAATTAGCGTAGCATCGCATTTCTTGGATTATTTACGTAATACTAATGTTTATTGCGAATCTACAGCAAAATAAAAGCGCATCTTTTGCATTTCACCCAAACAAACCGATAGTTACGTAAGAAATGATATAATATGAAAACTTCTTATTGCCATAACTAACTGTCTAATATTAATGAGTGTTGGTTTTTATTCTTGTCTGGATAAAATTAACAATAAATGTTCGATAAATTAGCTAAGCTACTATAGCTACATGAGGATTATATACTATCTGCAATTAAAGACGGACTATCTGAGAATTGTTTCAATATTAAATAATATTCAATATAAGAATTGCTAAAGGCATAAAATATATGCAAAGATTGTTGCATTTTCTACGGAAAAAAATATCACAAAATGTGAAAAAGAATTTACAGGATAATAATAAAGCCGGTGCATGAAAGCTAGGCTTGTCGTTAGAAATGTTTGAGAGAAAAGCATCAGGAAAGACATTTGGCAGAAAAAAGAAATTATAAATGACGTATGGAAAAGACGAATAAATGAAGAATTCAATGGGTTACATAAGAAGCTATGAATGAGATGAGACCAATAAAACAGGTTTTGAAGGGAGATATCACTAAAAGGAAGAGCCAGACAACGAACCAAAGGGTTACAGAGGACAATAAAGGGTCTGGAGGAAATCTAAATAAGGAGTGACTCAAAAGATTCAAAAGGAGAAGTAGTTATAGGAAAGAATGGAGGAAGATTTGTAACCAATCCATAACTAACTCTGAACATATGTTTAATATTAACATTGCCCTATGTTCACTTTTACAAGAAATAAACCAATGTGTTACAGGCAATTGTACAGCATACAAGCTAAAGCAATCTGTGATGAAACAATTGCCAAAATACAATGAAATCTTCCTTAACGGACACCTCCCTTAAGCGGACATCTCCTTTGTAGGGACACATTGTGATAACCCAGAATTTGTCTTATGAAATTTACAAATAAATCACATTCCTTTGAACAGACACTTTCTTGAACGGACACGGATAGCAGAATTCAGTCCGTTTTTTTTAACAAAACTCTCTTGTGCGGATAGCGCACCTCAAAGTATACGAAGCGGGCTGCTAAATCGGTTTGCGCAACGGCATTCGCGCGCACGCTAGTTAATAGATAGGCATTTCCCCGAGACTCCGAATTTATACAGTCGTGTGTTTCTGCATATACGTAGCAATAAAAATGGCATCTAAACTAAATCATTTAACACTCAAGGAAAAGATTGAAATAGTGGAAGTGTACAAAAGTGATAAATTTACTGTTCGTGAGTTAGCTAAACGTTTTGGCATTGGTAAAACACAGACCGCTAATATAAAAAATAGAGACGATCTATTGAAAATATGGCACTCCAATTATAATGTTGATGAGAAACGATGCTTTATTAAGAAATCTGCACCCCGATGTAGACAGGATGTGCTACGAGTGGTTTATCAAAGCAAGAAGTAAAGGAATTCCTCTGTCAGGTAAAAATTTGGGATACTAAGGTAAGTTTTATTTTAATGTTCTCAAATTTAAAGGACACATAGTGCAGAGTAAAGTTAAAGAAATTACTGAGAGTGTAGACTATACTGGATTTAACGCATCTTATGGATGGTTAGATAAGTTTCGAAAGCGCCATAATATGAGTTTCGAAGCTATTTCTGGTGAGGCAGCTAATGTTAAGGTGGAAGATATAGCAACATTTCTAAATAAATTACCGTTAATTTTGAAAAATTATTCACCGAGGGATGTATTCAATGTCGACGAAACCGGGATATTTTTTTCGTGCTCTTCCTGTCAAGACTTTACATTTAAAGCAGAAAAAACGCATCGGCGGCAAATTATCAAAAGAAAGAGTCACCCATCATGCACTGTGTTAACATGCTTGGTGACAAAGAAAAGTTGTTGGTTATAAATCATGCGACGAAACCTAGAGTTTTCAAAAGTATAAAAGTTACTGAATTATCGGTTACTTGGAAGGCCAACAGCAAGGTATGGATGACTGGTACTATAATGGCGGAATGGTTGAAGGAATTAGACAGCAAAATGCAAAGACAAAAGAGATACATTTTGCTATTTGTTAATAATGCCTGTTCGCATCCTAGGGACATAGAACTGCATAATATTAAATTGATGTTTTTTCCACCTAATTGCACATCTGTATGTCAACCCCTTGACCAGAGTGTAATAAAAAAACTTAAAGTGCACTATAGGACCATTGTCGTTTAGACTATTTTAGCAAAAATTGATTGTCCAAATTCAGCTCATGAGCTTTGCAAATCAATTAACATTTTAGATGCTACTTACTTTATAAAAAGCGCTTTGGGCAAAGTATCAAAACAAACCATTCAAAACTGTTTCAAAAGGCTGGGCTTATTGTTGGAAATTAGTTAAGAAACCATGTCCACAGAAGATGAATTTATGGCAGATGATAATGTTCCTCTATCACTATTAGCTGAATTGTGGAAAGTACCACCAGCATTAGGGATTGAAGAATGCAACGTAGAGGCCTTTTTGAGCTTCGACGAAAATCTAGTAATAAAAGATACGAATGACATGCCTTCTGTCACAAATCAGTCGTCGAATATTGTGAAACTTGATGATGGATAGGATGACGATGTGGAAGAAGTGAGCAACATGAAAATAACAACTTATCAACAAGCCATAGATATGATAAAACAATTAAAAAAAATTAGTCAAGGTCGAGGGTATATAGCTGTACTAGAGTTACCCACCACACTAGAATTACACTGTCACGACCAGAACATTCAGAAAACGTACTCGCCAGGCAACACTGTTGAATTATTTTACAATGTTGCATTAGATAAGCAACAAGGAAATTTTGTTCTCGTTTACAGATATTACATTTGTTTTATATTTTTAATAAAATCACATTGATTCATTGTGAACCTACTTATTTTAATTATACATATGCTCGCTGGTATATTCCCAAAAAAATCACTAACTATTCCCTTAACAGGACACCTCTCTTGAGCGAACAGATTGGAATAGTCCGGTAAGTGTCCGCTCAAGGGAGATTCCACTGTATATTTGGTGGCATCAACAGGCCATTCTGACACGAATAATAGAGAAATAAATTTGGTGTTACTTTATAATGTACACTAAAGAAGCAAAAATAACAATTGTAGATTGGTACAAGAACAAAAACATGTACATATTCGTGATTTATTCTCTGTTGACTGCCGTTACTTCAAGTTTAATACCGAAAAAAGAAGGTAAAATTGCATGTATTCTTATTGAAAAAGTAAAATTAGGTATTTTGTTATATTAAGAAAATGACTTTGCTACGATACAGAACACAGAAAAATTAACGTTTCGAAGCCTTCAGTATAAGACTTAAAAAAATAAGATAGCAACCTTATAAATTTGGCGGTAATCATCAGTAGTCATCTAAGGGGACAAAACAAAAAGAGCCAATTTTGGTGATGTCATGTTTAACTTGTTAAATGGAAACGGATACATTTTAAAAGAAATAGTTTTTACAGACGAAACGTCATTTTCTTTAAATGTTATCGTAAATTCTTCTTATCTTATTCCTTTGTTATTCCAACTAGTATTGGTCACAAATTAACGACAACATACTCTCATATAATGACAGAGTTAACGTTTGTGCTAGAATAATAGGCAACGTTTTTATTGGTCTGTCCTTTATTGATTACGTTTTTAATGCTGGGCTGTAATTTAGCGCTTCTTTCTTCTATGAGGAAACTAAACGATTTTTAACTATATACTTAGGAACTGCATTTAAGGCTGCATAATAGAAAATGACCCCTAATGTTTATTTTGACATTTTTAGTATTGTTAATAATTATTAACGTAATTATTGTTTTTCAATTACAGATTTGCAACTGGCTGCCGAATTGGGAAAGACACTGCTCGAACGAAATAAAGAACTGGAAAATTCTATCAAACAACAACAAAGTATAATAGATGATCAGACTCAAGAAATCGAGGTAAGTGTAATTTCAATTCATATCCTTAATAAACAATTTTCCCACAATTATTTTTAATAACTTCACCAGAAAGATGTTAAAATACCAGTAATGTAATATAATAAACTCTTGTACTTCTTTAACAGTTAAAAGAAAGTGCAACAGTTTTCCGAAGGTTGATATTTTCAAATCGAGTTGTACTACAAAATTGTAACTACTCATCTATATTAATATTAGTACAAAAAAAAATATTGTTTGTTTGCTCCAAGTAAACTCTGAACCTACTACACTGGATTTTCATAATTTTAAAATATTCACGGTTTTCTAAGATATTGCAACATTTGTACTTAAAATTAATTTAATTAAAAAAAAATTGCTATATTGAAAGTCAATAATCTTGCTGCATAATTAAAGGACTGGTTACAATATATAAAACCTTTTTTAGATCTTAATATACATACATGTGTGAGATTACGTGAACTTTCAGTTTAAAAATTAGCTTGAGTCATATTTTGCACGTAACAAATAATTGCTCTTCCTCATTATATATTATTCTACATCGCAAACACTGCGTTACCAACCTTGTGACTACGTACACAACATGAAATAAACGCATAGGTATACGTTAATGATTATGAGAAAATAATATAACGATTTTGTTTCCCATACCACGTTTAACTATTTGAATATTTGTCATGGGCTGGTGAACGAACTGAAAGTATCTATTCTCTTATGGTATAATTAGCAAACAGTTATTTAATTTGTTTATTGTGCAGTTGTTGATCATGCTGCAACAACTTAATACCAACATATTGGTTTGAAGTTGCTGTGGGGCGGATATTACACTACAAAGATTCTTCGATAAAAGATGGACATGTTTTTTAAAAGTTTTGTAAAAGTTATTTAACAATGATATTTGTCTAAAAATCTTTATAACATAATAACAAACTGAATGCTTCAAAATGCTTCCCCGAGTTTGTTTGCTATCTAAAATTTTTAATATACAGTTCAATACGGAAAATAATACTAAAAAAAAAATAAATCTAAAAAATCTTATATCGTAGGTTTGATCAGGCATTTTAGAAGATTAGCCATTAACATCATATTTGGTCCTCCCCATGTTTTTCCATGAGCCCTTCTAGCCAAGATATTGCCTCTGCCGTAGTTTTAATTCTCGGAGGCTGTCGATTTCGAGTGAGCTTAGAATCAAGAATGATGCTAAGATATTTCACTTCCTCTGACAGTTTTATTTTTTCTCTTCGAAGTTTTAGCGGTCAAAGATCATCTAACTTCTTCCTTCTCGTGAGTGCTATTATAGTCGTTTTGGGACGGACTAATGTTAAGACCCTCCTCCTCAATCGTAATGACAAGATCATCTGCATACTCCAAAATTTTATGCGTTTCATTGTCTAATCTTACTAGTAGCTCGTCCACGACCAGGTTCCATAGCAGTGCGGACAAAATTCCAACCTGCGGACATTGACGCGTGCCACCAGCGTCTCTCCGGTGATGGTTGTCTAAACTGATTTCTCTTTAAGCATATAGTCTATGATCCTGCAGCTTGTTTCATCGATCCCTTTATTCATGGATGCTTTAAAGATTGATATTGCGGCAATATTATCAAATGCTCTTTCTACGTCCAGGAAAGTGCATAAAAGCACTTCCTTAGTTTACAAGTCATGCTCAGCTCTCTGTACGAGCTCATGCAAGACCGTCTCTGTAGATTTTCCTGCTTGATACGTATACTGGTCTTCGTATAATAGCCGATACAGTACTACATCATGCCTTATGTGTCTATCTAGCAGAGTCTTCAGCAAAAATAACATCAGACTTGTTGGTATCAAAGACTTTGCTCCATCCTGACCAGTTTTTCCAGGTTTTGGAATAAAAGTAACTCGCATCAGCCTCCAGGCAAAAGGTATGTATCCCAGAGCCAGACCGCACTTGAGTAACACATTAACTTTTTGCAACAATGGTTCCCGACCCTTTTGTAGCGTAATTGGATAAATGCCATCTGATCCTAGCGATTTATATGATTTGCATGTTTATTGCCGAGTTCACTTTTTCATCATCCACCACTTTCTTTGCTAGCTGTCAGTGCTCCCTACCCACCTGGCAAGCAATCTTGCACATATCCCCAATAATATTACATTATTTATTAGACAGTGTTAAAAAAAAACATGTTACTAAAATTTTGCAGCAACATTAAATAATGATAGAAATATTGCAGGTCACTACAGTAATATTTCAAAGTAATCAGGAAAAAATATTTTAAAACAATATTGTAAAAATAACTAAGACTGTTGTCAGAAACGTTGAGGTAATATTTAGTTGTGGCATTGCCATATTTACAAGGAATGTTACAATAGCTGTTTTTCATTTACCGTTTAGCTCACCTCACTTCAGTTTTGTGCATTAAGCTACGAGTTACTTACTACGAATGATGTAACTTGGCGACAAAATGAGTTTGACGTGAGCAGTTCGTGACTTAACACACAAAACTGAAGTGAGGTGAGTTGACCGGTAAATGGAAAGCAGCTAATAACATTTGCGCTTGTAACGTTAACATATTTACATTTTATAAGCTTAAAGATAGGTACAGCAAGAGAAAAAAGTTTCCGCGTAGCTTGGTAGTAAAGAGCTAACATCCGGCGGTATTTATTTCCGCCACCCGAAAAAAATATTTAAGTTCTTTTAATTTATTTTATTCAATAATAATATCCCGCAAAAATTGTGTTCACGTCATATTTTTTTTATTACCAAACCACGTGGAAACTTTTTCCTTTTGCTGTACGTATGTTTCTGCGAATTTAGAATTTTGTTAATTAATATGACCTCTCGATGAAATAACCTCAACAATATGTTTCTTGAATAATGCAGAGAAAACTTTTCGAGTAAATAAAAAATCCTAATAGAAATATTACTGTAGATATATTTATAGAAACATTTAATTGCCACACTGTCTTAATATTTCCTTTTAACATATGAGAAATGTTACGAAAGAGCTACACTTCAGCATTAACCGTCATGTTTAGAGTTGGGCATTTGTCCGGCGGAGCAGATACGTATTGCAACGCGGGTCTCAAATAATGTAATATAAATAAAGCAGATCAATCGTATTATAAAAGATGTGATATTAATATAGTTGTGCAAATTTTCCTTGGGGACAAAATCACACAAAGCGGGCGAACAAATGAGCCACCTTGCGATGCATTCGCATTTTATATCACTACATATTTAGAGAAAATAAAAATTTTTACATTTTATAAGAAAAACAGGCACTGTTGTTACAGACTTGCAACTTTACGATTCATCTGCTTTATTGGAGTACATGAATTGGAACGCACGTTCTGAATACGTACCTGTCGCGCCGGAAAATTTGCCCAACTCTAGTCATGTTAAAGTAATATTACTCCAATATTTCGTGTTAACATCACTGAGAAATATTGCTTCGTAATATCGCAGAAATGTTACTGCATGTAATACATTGTACATGTTTTTGAAACATTTCGCATTACAGGTTAACATTATAGTCATGTTATTTTGCCAAGTGGCCAGACCTGTCTCACAAATTTTGATGGTAATTCAGAAAGTAAACCCGAAAGAACGACTTCAGTATTACTTTGCTCCTAATACTTTTCTAGAACTATCAATCTGTGTCACTTATTTCTGCCACAGGGTAAAATATATAATAATAACCTCCCTACAACTTTCATACTAGTTCAAATCTCCTGTAAAGAGCGAGTTCGCATTTCTTAATCGAAGATTTTTCTCCTTGCAAGAATGTGTGTGTAGCATTGCGAAGCTGAAGTTAATTCTGAAATGGGATCGTTAAATCGCACATGGAATATCTTTTGCGTTTACTTATTCCAGCAGTGTCATCGATGCATTGCACTAGGTTTGTTTTCCACCAAACATTTGCTACGCCAGGACTTGCGACCACTACGGCCTATTGTAGGGTAGATGTTATCATACCATTCAGGTCCTTAATGCATCTCAGTATCTTGCTTAATGAGATTGTTTTCAGGTCTTCTAGGGAAGGATCAGGCTTTCCGAAGGTTACAGACCTGCTCATGCTCAACTGTCTCCTTGTCTTCTAAATTTAGTTGGAATTCAGTCTCGGCAGAAAACCCGATTTTGTGTAGGTGCTTTCTTACACAAGTATAGTTTACAATGACAAAGACAATCACCTTGACATTTTTTACGGTCAAGTTCTAGCAGTTCCTTACTTCTTTCGCATGTACCAAACCATGACAGTTGTTCCAGTATTGGAGCACTTTCTGATTTGCCCAGAATTTGATTTGCTGGTTAGTTACCGCAGGTGCTATGCCATTGGCAGATACTATGTGTTTTTAGTACCGTCTGACTATTCGATGAATGTTGTTCTTGATTTGTGCGTGTAGTTTTTATCCAAAATCTCTCGCGCACACATCTCTCAATGCCATAGATTTCAGCCTGAAAGATTATTGTGTGTCCAAGGTTGCTATATCTTGTGACTCTTGGATTGCGTAAAATATTCCTGCGCTCACACCCTGCTCGGTTTTCGAACCATCCGCAAACCAGCCGGTGTTTGCGATAGTGTTCTTTCGTTGCATCTCCATTCCGCTTTTTTGGAAAGGAGGTAGTGAAGTGTATCGATCATTAATCGAGTACACATCATGTCCGGTGGCATTCCCAGCATGCCGTCGGAAATAGCCGATTCCAGTAGCTTGTTGGTCACACAAACAGGAGTATGTGGCGATTGTTTCGCTATTTGCCATAGGCGAAATGCAGTTAATATGGCCTTCGTTACCATAATAATGTGTAAGAGTGGTAGGTCCGAAAGAACTGCTAGTGCCAATGACGGGGAAGAAGATATTGCTTCCGTGATTGCCACACTTGCGATCCTTTATATGGATGTAAGTGGTGCTGTGGCTCTGGCTTATTGCGCCTTTTGCCACCAAGCTATTACTCCATAGGTTATGGTTCGACGTACTGCCATCATGTAGACCCAATAGACTACCTTTCGAAATAGCCCTAAGATTTCCCACATATTCTTCGGCGTGTCCATAAGGATAGCCCCGCTTTGTGAGTAATCTTTTCCAAATGCGTATTCCAGGATAGTTTTATCAAATAAGATGCCTAGATATTTTACTATTATCAGCAAATGCAAGCTTTTACACCTTGAGTAGTAAATGGTGTCAAATGTACCATCCCTTCTTCCTAGCGAACGATATTACCGTAGTTTTGTTTGGGTTAATGCTCAAGTTTTCCCTGCTGCACCAACTACAAATGACGTTAGTAGGGCTGAGGAAATTTCTGTCTTTCCCGAACAAGTGTGATTCGTTTGAATTTTACATCTGTGGTGCCTAAATTTTGGTTACTTTTACTAACTTTTCCTTCCACATCACTACACACTAAAAAAATTTAGTAAAATTCCTGTACGATTTTGGGGCAATTTTGTGCTCCTAAAATCCTACAGGTATTTTACTTTTAAAAGTATTATTTCTAACTATAAGTAATTTTTTAATATAATAAGGTTTTTTCATGTAACCTGGAATATTCATAGTAACATTTGTAAAAATCTTTTCATTCGGAATACTCACCAATAAAATTTCTAAAGTAGTGATTATTTCCATAGAAACTTTACTTGTTTAAAAGAAAATTACAAAGAATAGTTCAGTATTTCTATTATTTTTTTTTTCCTAACAAAAAGGAAAATATCGTCGAAATGAAAATGCCCTGGTAGAGTGTATTTGTATTTAATGCATAAAAGACAAACAAAATATGAACATTTCTAATGCTTACCCAAAACCACTGCACGTCAGTTAACCGTTGCATAGGCAGTTAATTCGCAAAAATCAAGGGCCACCATATGCAATCGGGTAATTGTTGTGATAACAGTTCCTAAGAAATATTTATCTGGCATATAATAGATAAATATTTGATAACTATGTCTGCCATGTAGAAAACTTATATCGAGTATTGACAGTTAGTGTAGTGAAATAGGAGAACCGCCATCTTCACGACAATTTCTGTACTTGTAGAATATATTTAACGTATTTGCTACCATTGGTCAGAAAACATTGCTATTATATGTTTAGAACATCATGACGTGATGATTTACAGTTTTGTAATACAATTTTGACGTAAATCTACTACTACTTTATCTGTAACTGTACCGACTTTGTATAAAATAAATAGTTTCTTTAAGAAAATCGTAAGTACTTGACGTCATATATCCAAAAAATATTTTTATGCTGTTAAGGTAATTTATTTGAATAAAAGATATTATTTTTTACTTAATTTTTCAAATTGTAAGAAATGTTTTTTCTGGAAGATATTTTTCTCAGTAATGTTAAAGATTTTTTTTTCTAAGAAACAGACATTTTTCTATTAATATTCACGTAAGACATTTTGTACATTTACCGCCATTGAATACGGAAAATTATCCAAAAAAGTGATTTTTACCAAGAAAAATTACCTAATTTTTTTAGTGTGTGGGTGAGTTTGTAATAGATAATGCTGAAATAATCCCAACGTGCATGCAAGTTGTTTCATGGGAATAGTTTAAATTGTAGCAGAGTGCATAACAGACTTTAAAGCATTAAATAATCAGTATAATAACTCTAAAATAACCAGAAAACAGAACCACGTGTGGCCAAATATCATGTCATTTCTGCCCACGTTTGGCTTGAACCAGAACATTCTAAATTGAGGCATGCGCGCCTCCTTTATTTCCTTCCCGCCGAAAATTGAATCTATGAACTGTAATTTTCCAAAATGCAAGAAAGTTTAAGCTTTTCCTAAGAGATATTAATATTTTTCTTGGTAATGTTACAATGGTAGAGATTTTTTCTAAGAAACAGAAATTTTCATATAATATTCACGTAAAATACTTGTACTATGGGAAAATTTCTAACATTTCGACTTTTCTATAAGTTTCTGTATATTTCCCCCCATCAGTGTGGAAAATTATTAAAAAAAGTATTTTTACCAAGAAAAATTACCTAATTTTTTTAGTGTGTAGTACCACACTTTAGATCCTTAAAATCGCACTTTTTAGTACTTTCTTTTCATCTGCTCAAAAAATAAATACGCATTTTAGACTCAAGGACACAGGCTCTTTTCATTAATATACATATAAATCACCAAATTAGTGGTCCTTACTCGGAACTAGAGCTTATTTTGATTTTACTTAACCTTCGAGCAGGCGCGCTGGGGTTAAAGCGCACCCAATAGTGTGTCTTTTTAATAGTAACTAAAACTAAAAAGAAAATGCGCGCCTGCACGAAAGTTATTAAGTAGGTACTCAGTTCTATATGGTATTGTATCGTAGGGCCGTAAATATTTTCAAATTACCTATATCTATTCAAAAGCAAAATAATTTTTGGAATCGACGCGACCTTAGATAGATTATTTTAAAGTTTACTTTGAATAAAGAAACAAATTCAGCTATTCATAGATTAGTTCTTCTAATCTACCTTCTAGTTAGTCCCACGTTAGCTGTCTATGCATACATAAGTGTATACTGTTTCCTTTCAGTACTTAACCAAGCAGACGGTAGCGTTGCGCGAGGTGAACGATTCTCGGTTACGGATCTACGAACAACTGGAAGTGAACATCCAAGACCTAGAAAGGGCGAACCATCGGCTGGCCGTCGACAACTCGGCCGACAAGAAGCACATCAAGAGTCTGACGGCGAACATCGAAGCCTTAGAGGTGAAATGCGAACAACTGCAGAGCAGCATCGACGATCTGACGCTGCAAGTGGAACTAGCGCGCAGGAAGTCCCAGAGGCTCGCGACTACTCCGGCCAAGGAATCGTGCGCGTTCGGCGGGAGATCGAAACGGGGGAACAAACTGTCACATCACTCGGACGATTTGGACATCAGGCCCGTGAGTCCGGACTCACCTTGCGCGCACAGTAACTACGTGAGTAATGAAGTCTTTTCGTTTCATATTTCATCATTCTAATATCATGTCCATCGTCTTTTTATATTTTAAAAAGGGCATTAGAAAAGTCTTTACTGTATCTAAAGATCTGTGAGGATATTAATTGTAATAATAATCTGCTCAAAGCTTCAAGAATTTTTAATAAGTAAAATAATAAGTTACAAAATGATTAACAAATTTTAAAACGGAATTAGTAATCGGATAGTTCCCCCCCCCAATGGGGGGGTATAGTTACCCCCATTACTCCTCCTCCCCTTGTATATGCGCTTGGTGTCAATAATAAACATACCTTAGATGATAATGTATTAAATAAAATTAAATAATAATACAATAACAAACTCATTAAAATATTGTTGACCCATAGAGAATAAACAACGGAGTAATTAACCAATAATTTATTACTAGTTATTGATTCTATTAAAATGCCTTTCACATATCTGGAAAAAATATGATATACCTACATATATGGACACTTGTCTAGTAACTGAACCATGCTGAAACGGATTATTAACATGAAAAATGACAGAATTGAAAAATAGGTCCTCCTATATACGGGGTTAGTATAAAGTCCCAAATCGGTCCTATAACTTTGTTAGTTAAGAAAGTATTTCTTTGAAAATTTGTTATGGATATACAGTTAAAATTTGTGAGTTTACTTATGATATCCTCATTTTGTTTACGTTTCCTGTTTGATAGCAATTGTTTTCAACTTTTGTTCTTTAATGGGACGCCCTTATATATTTTCACTCGGGTGTAGAAAAAAAAGCCACGTATAGATACATCAAAGTATTTTAAAAAGTTTTACTGTATTATTTACAGAAAAGAAAATTCCGAATGTATAAACAAGTTTGCCTTGTGAACAAGCTGTCAGATTGTTGTCATAGGTTGTTTACATCACTATTTTTTTCATTTTATTGATTATTTATAAGTTTGAAAATGGCAGTAAAACTTACAGAATCAGAGCGAATTGATATTTTGATGATGCGTGGATATCGTGGCAGTCAAGTTCGCGCATTGTTTAATACGGTTTATCCGGATTGCCAAATAAGTAAAAGTACGTTGTGCCCATAGACAAGGATAAAAGATTAGATAGCGAATAGACGAGTGCGCATCCAAAATTTTTACATCATTTCGATACCAGCATTTTGATGCACGCGTGTGGAGCGACCTGAAAACATTGGGTAGTGTTCATTACTATTGTAGTATAATATTTGGTCTATGCGAGTTGCGAGTGCCATTGAGGTTACGTAAAGTTTTTTTTTTTTTAATTTTTTAAGTTAAATCGGTGATATTGTTTGTTTTTATTTAGTGTAGTTGGTTTATTTTCTCGTTTGTATCATTATTTATAGCTTTTTTTATATACATATATCGTATTATTAAGTGTTGTAGACTTGCTATCGGTTTTAAATTTTAACATTTTTATTTAAAAGTGTGGCTGTGTCACTTTGTGATATATGCCCAGGTATTTATCTTTATGCCGTAGTTTTCCAGATTATAGAATGACCTGTTGCGTTCCTGATTGTAAAATAACGAAAAGGTTAATGCCACCAGAGAGTGATGTTACCTTTCATTGGTAGGCCTCAATTATATACATATTTCTATTATATGACAGAATCCGTAGGCTTCCCAAAGAAGAAATGTTTGAAAAATATTTAAATATTCTGGGTTTGCAAAATATGGAATGGAGGAAGACATTATTTATATGCTCGAAACATTTTGAACCTTCAGATTTTATACTAAAAATGGGAAACAAGTATTTGAAAAACAATACAGTACCATGGCTTAATTTAAAATCCAACATAAGCAGTAGTCCAACACCTCCCAAAAACCAAAAACTAATTCCATGTTCTAGACAGTACAAATATCATGGATCGTTTTAATGATATCAAAATAGATATTATAGATGATCATGATTACGATCCACTTTTAACCTTACATATGTATACACAAAATGTAGTTACATGTATTTGTGGCTACGTTGTGAAAATGGATTCATTGTGATAAATGTTTGTCGCAAGTAACATTTTCTATAAAAAAATATAATTGAAGATAATTATAATTTTGCAAAGGAAGGATATGGGTATTTATATTAAAGTAGTTTAAGCAACTCTGTAACTTTCTTAAAAAAAATATTCATTTCAATAGGACTATTATTTCCTTCCAAGAGCGTAACTGAAGTATGTTATGACATGGACATATTTTTGAGGAAAATATTAGAACATGCAAAAAGAAAAATACCAAAAGAAGAACATATAGTAGAAATTTTGACGAATGTGATTTTCAATGAAATATTAGGAAAGATTCTCTTATTTCCAATGAAAGAACAATACAGAGAGACATCTCGAATTTCAGATGAACATTTTTTTTCTAAGTAGAGCTGTCATAAGAGCATATTTACGAATTAAACTATTTAATCTTGCAAAGATCTACATTGAAGATGTACAAGGTGATTCAATTAGAGAAAAATTAAATAAGTTAATATCATCAATAAAATATCAACAAAACAGTTTTCGATTTTTTTTTAGAAAGTTTTAAACATAGCTAATCAATATCCTATAGTACACTTATATATAAACAATAATTTTAATTTATCACAATATATATACAAAAGCAATTTTATAAAAAAATTTAACAGCCTTAAGTACAGCTCTAGCATACGGTCCTGAGCTGCATCAAAATGGCTGCTTCGTAGTTGATGTACGCTCGCGCAGGTTGATTCGCTATCTAAATGTTTTATCCTTGTGTATGGGTGTGCCAGACAATTCAGAAATACGAATCATTTCGCCAAGTAAAAAGATTTACGTCGAACTGGACGTCCAAGAGCAGCAACCGATGAAGTCCACAAAACTAAAACCCTACAAAATGCACTTTGTTCAAGAGTTATTGTTGGAAGATGATCCAGATCGCAGACTTCATTTTTGTGAAATAATGACAGAATTTATCAAAGAACAGCTTAATTTTGTGAATCAAATTGTCTTTTCGAATGAAGCAACATTTTGTCTCAATGGTACGATCAATAGGCATAATTGTCGTTACTGGACAAATGGAAACCCTCATTGGATGCACGAAGTACATACGCAGCACCCTCAAAAGCGAATGTATGGGCTGCTATACTCGGAAACCGTATAATAGACTCATTTTTCATAAGCGGTAATTTAAACGGTGACAGCTATTTACGTTTATTGAGAAACGACATTGTGCCAGCAATTACAGCTCTCCATCCAAATCCAAATAGACCGAATCAACCAAATGACAATATTTGGTTCCAACAAGATAGAGTTCCACCACATTTTGCGTGTAATGTTCGTGGTTATTTAAATACATTTCCAGCCCGCTGCATTCTGCGACGGATCGACCTTCAAACTGTGACAAAAATAGTTATCATCAAGATATATTAATATCAAATTTGGTATAGGTAAATGTTGAGGCAAAATCAAACACTATCCTAAAATATAAACTGGATTCTTCAACGGGAGAGTCCTAGCCCCTCCACCTAGGTCCTTAATCTATACATATTTATCTAATCATAACATCTCGTAAAAAGCGATGTTTTCTGCTTTATATCAAATAGTAATGATATGTATGTATGTTACTAATATAAAAGACAGTGTATATGCAAAACTCCGAACTAGTTAAGAAACCGGACTGAAATACACAAAAACTTCTTTGTTCTTCCAACATCAAACGTTCTCTAATGTAATTTTGGAGGGTTTTACTAAGCTTCTCTTTGTTTCTCCTGCCTTTGGGAATAATATTTACCAACTCTTGCCTGGTAATCATTGTACTTCCAATATTGAAGACAGGTAAGTATAATTCTGTGGCAAAAAATGAAATAACTCAAAAAATCGGAAAAAGTGGCTCGTGCAGTTTTTGGTAATCGAAAGCAGACATTTTAGGCTATATTTTACGTAAAAAAAGATTGCAAACAACTGCGGACTTTTTTTGTAGGCCGATGTAAAATAAAATTTGGAGGAAAAAAATTAACGTATTCTTTTAAATATTTATTATATTTACCGGTATGTGACAAATTATTTGGAAGTATGATATATTGACACTAAACACTTGTAAATTTCCCGCAACGATCTATACTTCTACTAATATTAGAAGTTCGGAACTTATCACCACGATATCTATCATGAAACTGTGAAGTAGGTGCCTGTAAATTTATCGTTAGATCCTCTCAAGTATTCGCTTTAAGAATTTAACAACGGCGCAAGCAGAGGAAAAAGGGGATTTTTTTCATTTTTGTCGCAGTTTAGAGTCGATCGGCCGCATTGTGCGCTGGATCGGACACAGAGAAATGATTGATTGGCCAACTTGTTCTCCAAACTTATCACTGCTTGATTTCTTCTTGTGGGGTCATTTGAAACGTCACGTATACTATAAAAATGGTCCATATACTCTAGAACACTTAGAGGGACGAATAACTGAATAAATCAATCGTATTGCGCCAGAAGTGATACAGAATTCACTGAAATATTTCACTGATCGATTGCCAAATTGCAAAAGGAAAACAGTTTGAACATTTATTGTAGAAATTGAAATTGTTTTCAGAGAAAACTAGTTTTCAGCTATCAGTATTTTCTTTGTTTTTTAAAATACTTTGTTTTGCTGGAAATTAAATTATGTTGATATTTCTATACGTAGTTATTCATTCTACATCCGATAATGTAAAAATATACAGGCTGTTCCATTAAAAAAAAAACAAAGGTTGAAAACAATTGCTACCAAACATGAAGCGTAAACAAAATCGCGATATCATAAGTAAACTCACAAACTTTAACTGTATATGCATACCAAATTTCAAAAAAATACCTGGTCAACTAACAAAGTTATGCGACCGTTCCGGAACTTTATCCCAACACTGTATGTACTACAACTTATTGTTGATTTGGCTTGCTTTGACGTTATAACCCAGTAAATCAACATCTGTTTCATTTTATAAAATAAATTTCTAATATTACGTTTACACACATTTGAAACGAATTTACCACATTTAAACTACCTTTTACAGGATGAGTGTGTTAGCACAACAAAACCGGACAGGTGCCAACAGACGCAGACGACACCCAAAAAAGAGGAACCGGACAGTTCGGAGAATGGGACAGCGGAAATGGAGCAGATCGCTTATCTCATGTCACAGCTCAGGGAGTCGCACACGCAGTGTGCTAAAGACCAGCGGAGGATTACGGAACTCGAAGAACATCTAGAAACCCTTCAGGAGCAGACCAAGGTCTTGGAACGTCAATTGTCACAGTACCACATGAAAGAGGAAGACATGAAGAGTGTGCAAGACGAAATCAGTTCCTTGGAGGAAGTTAGGTAAGTAATATTAGTAATACACGTCGCACCACCTTTTCTACTAATACCTACTCACGATTTATACATCACGATTTTACATTACACCTGCTATTTTCTTTTCAGACAAGGTCAACTGTGCAGCAGATGTCTTCGGACCGTTAACGGAGACGATACGTCGCTCAGTGCTTGCGATGACGACGATTCTAGCATGTTCGAAGCGGTAACCGACAGGTCGCAGCACAGGTCCTCGTTCTCGATGGAAGTTCAGGTGAGGAACGAGATTGTTCGTCGTCTGGGCTTTTTCAGTCTTATGCCGTGCTTCCTGTAATGTGCCCGTACAGAATGTTCTCTTGCAAATTAAATTGTACCGCTATGCTATTGCTATACTTCCTTAAAAAAAGATATTTCTGTTCCCTTGCGAAACTGGTGTATGGTGAGGTATGGGGGAAACTTTATAATATTTTATAATTATTATTTTTTTTTCTGTATCTAAATGACAAGTTAACTAGATTAACCGAGTTAGATTATATAAATAAACAATAATGTAGAATAATGTCGACTACACTTTTTACTTATAATGTATGTTATTTAGAACTTCACAACACCAAAGACTATATGAAGAAATACCAAAGACTAGCTAAGTAATTTCAAATTTTCCTTCCGTGTAATATCTTATTTCTTAAGATGCTATGGCCATCCAAATATAAACAACACAATAACCTAACTGAACTATGGGCATCATTACAAATACAATGATTTGAATCCAAAATTGATCTTCTTTCTTAATTATATATTTATTATTCTTTCTTGACATTTATGAAATTTGGAAGATACAGTTCGTTAGGCACCATTCATTTATTATTTTATACGCTAGATCACTATTGCAGAAGTAAGCAACAAAATTCATGTAATGTTTTCAAGCAAAACCCTCAAACAGACCAATTTCATTTTTTAACTAGCCACCTTATGGCATTAAAATTTTATTTATGACGTCATGTATGTTTCACAATGACATCATAATTTTTTTTTACATGAATTGCATTTTTTGCAGTTTTTTTTATAGATGGCCCAACTACTTAAATGATGGTGTAAAAAGTAGGTACCTTAGATAAGTAACTGTTTTTTTTTTGAGAAAATAACACACTTAACGTAAGAAATAAAATGTAACTTTAATGGAGGAAAATCTAATTAAACGCCTAACAGTTATTTGCACCAGTTTTCCCTAATAACAAACTTAGTTAAATAGAGGCTCAGCTTAGGTGAATATGGTTTCTTGTACCGTCGAAACGGAATAAAGCTTACCTAAGTATTGAAAACGGATGGCAACAGTGTCAGACAATGTGAAAGTGACATGTAACTTGTAAGTTTTTGACAGAAACACACAGAAAGAAGGAGAATGTTGACTTTTAATTCTTGATACGAGTTTTCGAGTTTTCATTATTGTTGTCAGGTCAGTCTCAGGAATATTAACAGCTGATTCATAAAAGCAACACTTTATTGCTGAAAAATTTGTTGCTAATTAGATAAAATATAACAAACTGTACGCATTCGTGGTCATAGGAATGGTTATTTCGTCTTAGGTTACATGGTAAACTTAAAATTATTTTTTATACCTACACTTGCTGCAATACTTGTCATTTGAAACCAAAAGTGAGGTTAACTGGATCTTAAGCCAGGCAAATCTTCGGCTTATTTTGAATAACACTTAACTGGTCCTTAAACAGTGGTGCAAAACGAAATCATAGTTTAGGATCTACTTAAGTTTAAGTAAGTTAAGCTTAAGTATAACCGGTGCAAATAGCCGTAAAACAAATAAAATTTAGCGCAAATGTTCAAATTGCCCTCTGTCAATTATTTGACACTGACAATTCTTTGCCCTAGTCCATCTAAATTATTTGGCATATTAAAATGAACTTTCGATTTTAAATAACCCAGAGAAAGAAATCTAAGAGAGTCAAGTCTGAGAACGCGACGGCCACTCAATCGCTCCTCGGCGTCTTCTCCACCTTCCAGAAAATCTAGCGTCAAGACATTGACGGACCTTCATTTAAAAGTGAGAAGGCGCCCCATCTTGTCGAAACCAAATATTTTAATGGGATACATCTGCTTCGTGATCATTTGGAAACATTGCTGTCAGAGCCGACACTAAATCAAACCGCAAAAAGTCCAAATAACGTGCGTACGGTTTCCTTAAAAAAAAAGTAAGGCTCCATTAAACGCCGTCCGATTATTCCAATCTAAACATTTAAATTCTCTTGGCCATGACTGTGAGAGTGTTGAGTCCAGCGAGGATCTTCTCTTGAGCAACACATGCAATTGTGATGTACTGCCCCATACAAGCAAAAAGTGGCTTCGTCAGAAAAGAGGGATATTTAAAAAAAAAGTCTTCATCGCATCTAACATTAGTTCTTCGCAAAATTGTAAGCGGCGGTCTGGATCATTCTCGCTTAATTCGTGAATCAATTGAACTTTGTAAGGATGATCTTTCTCTTTCTTGAACAACTTCACGACAAAAGAGCGGTCCACGTTGTTATTTTAGGCTAGCTGCCTTGCAGAATGGTGAGGATTTTCTTCAGCTTCAACGTAACACATCTAATTTGGTTTCTTCGGTTACTCGAGGTCGACCTTGCCGAGGAAAATCATGGACGAATCCAGTTTCAAATTCAAATTCATTTCAAATTTGCCAACCAATTTCACTTACTGTGGATCTTGGTGGTCTATTAGGATGTTCTTGGCTTGTTCTTGTTGAATAATTCACATGCTTTTTTATACGTTCTTAGCTTTTATCACCATATCCAACTATTATTAAAATTGATATTCTTTCCCGTTCTGTTAATCGTGCCGTTTCCTTTGTTAACGGCAAAGATAATTCGCTTTCAACAAACTTGCTAAATGCCTCTTTCACACTCCCACTAAAATGCTCAAGTGCTGTTTTTAAAAAGTCCAATTTACGAGTATTGGTTTTTGTTTCATCTATCAAAAGTAATAGTATACAATGAACATTTGCGGTAAATTTTGTTTATTTTAGGAGTTTGCTTAAGAGTTTTCTCCATTAAAGTTACATTTTTATTTCTTAGGTTATTAAGTGTGTTATTTTAAAAAAAAAAAACAATTATTTAAGGTATCCATTTTTTTTACACCACCATTTAAACAGTTGGACCATCTATAATAAAACACAAAAAGAAATGGAGTAGTCGTTTAAATGACATCATAGGGAAAAATACATGACGTTATAAGTAAAATTTTCATGCCCGAGCATTTTGTTGGAAAACATTAAATAACGCAATTATGAATTTTGTTCTTTACTTAATCACCACACTATATTCCACACAGATTTTGCACTGGTAGAAGTAGTAACTTTTTTTACATATTTTTTGTGAGAATGTCTGGCAATTAATTATAAAATAATCTTTACAGTATTCAAAAAACCAGAAGATATGGTTGATTGCCATATTTGTTGATTTTCCTAGACAAATTACACATTATTTGTGCTAAGATCATCCAGGCAATCTTCTTTCTACTTCTTTGGAGTGCATGGGGTATCTAAGTGCCTTAAAGGCTTGCTTAGAGTTTATACTATGGCAGATGTCATGGGTTCAAATGGGTCAAATCTCACTTTCGTCAAAAGTGATAATCGGTTTTTTTTTCCGGGCCTCATGATGATGATTAGCAGAGCGATTTGACTCAGCACGGATCTACATGCCTAGCAAGCATATTAATGTACAACCCCTTTGAAAAATAAGTTTTGTACAATTTAAAACACTTCTTTATCATTTATCTTCTTTTTATTTAATCATAATTATTAATAATGTTTTCTACAGCCTTTTGTCAATTAATCGTTGATTCTACTGACAAATTCTGCTTACCGTGAGTGCATATTCCCATAGGTTTGTCTTCTCTTGATATTTTCGGTAACTGGTGTTCTT
Organism: Protaetia brevitarsis; assembly: GCA_004143645.1. NCBI lineage: Eukaryota > Metazoa > Arthropoda > Insecta > Coleoptera > Scarabaeidae > Protaetia > Protaetia brevitarsis. The sequence continues at coordinate 1,295,712 of RXPK01000052.1, read as the reverse complement.
CAGTGGCGGTTGGTGCATACATGGCCAGAGAAAAGCTGGCAATAATCAAAGTTCTTCGCATACTATTCTGTAATATATATACGCGATGCTCCAAAGTTAAACGAAGAAATTCGATCGTTGGCAGCTCTTCACTTGTGACGTATGCACGAGCCGCCGCTGGTGTTCTTGCATTTTTCCATTGTTCTGTGTTTGCGTTTTTGAATTTGCGAACGTTCTTATATTCTATCGCAATTTTATTGCTTAATTGCAAACTCTGCCTTTGGGAGAAGCATTTGTAAAATATCTTCTCGTAGATACTGCTATCATTTTCGTCAGTTAGCTTGTTGTTTAGTTATCTTTTGTCTAGGACGCAGAGTGACGTAAAATGACGTTTAATAGACGTCGATATTAAATAATATCGGCGTCTATTAAACGGCACTTCAAGTCATTTCTACCTGGGGACAAGCCACACGATTCCGAAAAACTTAAGTGGATTTAATCAACGCCGTCTTTGATTTCGCTGTTATCTCTATTGTACGAAAACGAATGGATTATTCTCTCTTAATAATTTAGAATTGTATGTTTGTCTTTCCAAATATATGCTATACTTGGCTAAGAAATTAGATTGTGCCAGACTTATCAATGCCACAGTTTCTGTGTCTGTCAGGGATCTTCAAATAGAGCCAGAGTGACATAATTTGGTTAATTATTTGTGAGGAGTACCACTATATAAATAAAAACTTATAATATTTCGAATTAATTAGTATAAAAAATGCTCCTTTTAGTACTTATTAGTTGTTTAAAATTTGGATGACCATTACTGAGCACACGCGAAAATATTCAACATGCGTAGAACAAATGGAGTACTTCAGTGGCGGCCGGTACATGACATTGAGGAGGCTCTGACATGATCGAAGTTTATCGTGTAATATCGTGTGGAAGATACTATGTTACGAAGTTATACGAAGAAATTCGATCTACACCATAGGCTCCTCGATGACGCATGCACCAGGCGCGCCTGGAGTACCTTACTTAAATTTAAACCAAAAGAACTCAAAATTCCATACATTTCAAGCTATATTGGTCATTGCAATCATACCTACAGTCTGTTTTTCGGTGAAGGATCTATTAACGAAATTAGTAGATGATGAACTTGAAAAATTAACGTAGTAAGTAGCAATTTTGAAAGCCTTGTCTAGAAAACATCTGCATGTGCAAATGGTTGGTATCAACATCTATCTTCTCCTTTTTCCAAGTTGAATTTTCTTTACTAATGCTCCTGAAATGACTTAAGGATGTCTAAAAAAAAGTCGGATCATCATTTAACTTATACTCTGAAGATAATCTTTTCTGTTATTTCTTTTTTCATTATTTATAAAAACTACAATGTACATATGTTTAAGCAAAAGTGTGTTTAAACCTTTTAACCAATTGACTAATAAACCATTTTACTCCATTCACATTCTAATACCCCCAAGCAGTCATACAATAATTTCCATGCTAAGAAACCATAGCTCAAAATGTTCTCATCCGTTACCATACATCATACGTATATTTATTTCATAGGACAAATCCAATGATTTGGATCAGGATTTAGCCCACAGCGAGTTATCTATAATATGGATGGTGCCCGCTACAGCTCTTATCTCGTTATTTTTCGAATTTTGCATCCGCATCAAAGATCGTTACCTTCTTCCCATCTTCTATAAATCGTGGAGGTATCCCTTTATATTCCTTCATTATATTCTCAAACACGATAAGTTACATCGAATTTAATCTAAATAAAGTGAGGTACGTAAGATAGATTCCGTGTAATTTTCACTTTTCTAAAATCAGTATTAACAAGAGATAATCCTTAAAACGTTTTTTTTTATGAGTGATTTGTATAACATAATAGTGATTTTTTCAAATAATATCAGCGTAATGAATTTTTAAAAGTGTGCCGTGTGTATTTTTATAACAATTTTTAACATACTTGCATAATCAAATTAGCTATATAAAGAAACAACATCACAGAAACTAAGAACGTTGTGCATATGTAAGGATATAATGTGTTATATACATTCAACTCAAAAAATAATGACCTAGGGGAATAAGCTAGAAGGAAAGATACGTCTCCAATCTGTGCAAACGCTTCTATCCCATGTGGGAAAAAGAAGTTTTTCAATTATCCGCGCTAAGAAAGCTTTGTTGTTAAAAGAAAAGTTCAATTGTGGGTGTACGGACTTTTGGTTTTTCAAATTACAGTTTTTAAAGAAAAAGATGTACCTATAGTTTTTGAAAATTCTAATCAAACCTCACTGTCTCCCCGGCTTCACACTCTGGATGTGTAAATTTAACATTTTTGCGACAAATGCCTTGTACCTTACATATGATAATATAATCCAATATAATCAGTTCCGTGGTGTGTAAGAACGAAGAAATACAAATGTGGGGCGTAATGGAATATAATCAAACATATTTCAGATTGGAAATTATTGCTTGTATATTGTTATGTAGGTTTTAATTCACTCAAAAGTACCGATAAGGAACATGTAAACAAAACGAACAGTTAGCAAATTTGAACTGCGCTTTATCATCACCTTTCCGAAGTTCATTCTAGCAGAGAGCATCTCAGCAAGAATGAATAAACAGCGTCGGCATCTTTGATTTCAGAGGGCAAAAATACCCGACGTTCAGTCCGCTTGTTGACTGCTATTGGCTAGAACAAACTTAAAAAAATGGTGATTGCGCGCGCACATTTTACAATTTAACAGCTCAAGGTAACATGTTTCATTATCACAGCTGTTACTTGCTTAAATATACGCTTATTGTCGAGAGCCATTTTGGCAAGAGCCGAGATTGGCTTTCTATTGACTAAAAAACGAAGATGACAATTCTGGGCAGTTAAAATTTGCCCGTTCTTGTTTACATGTTCCTTGGTTCTAGCCAATAGCTTAACCAAACTCGGATGTTGTCAAAATAGTTTTGACAATGATTTAGCGTATTCCATGTTTGTATAACCTTGAAACAAAATCTGACACAAAATAATATAAATAAATAAAAAAAGTGTTCTAATCAATTTAATAACGAACTGAAACTTGTTAAAATAAATATGGTAATTTCGTAAATACATCAACAACAATGGCGACAGCCGAGTGATGACGTATCTGAGGGCCATGCGCGAAAAAGACGAGTTTTGGTTTTCAGATGAGCATACCTTATTTTCTTGTATCATGGGTCTAACCAAGTCTAACCAATAGCAAAAGCTACCTGAGGTCAAAGATATGAACCGGTGCACATGTGCACGCGTCTTGTTGAAATGTTCGTGGGTACCGACTTGATTCATACAAGCATAATGATATACATAAAAAAGTTACATATAAACAGAAAAATAAGTAGTGTTTTAGTGGCCAAAACAATTGTAAGTAAGTCGCAATTTGAAATTAATTTTTTGAATTAATTTTACTCACATATAAAAATTAAAAATTAATATTTTATTCACAGCTAATAATATAACCAGTATAACACAATATTTATGTTAAGTCGGCCTACTAACGGGTAATTCTGAATTATCGCGTTAAGAGGAAAATAGACCAAAACGATTACGATCGCAATGATGATCAATGTGTGATATATCTAGAGACGTTTTAATCGCTTTATAAATACAGGTGATTCAAAAGCACCGGACCAACTCCTAAGAGGTGATAAAGGAACACCCACTGGCTCTGAAAATGTAAATAACATACCAATTATGCGACAAAATGTTAGTGGATTTATAGCTTAATGAAATGCAGTTTTTTTAATTTAACAACGTGTCAACGTTTTTAAATGTCTTTTTCAAGTTTTATATATGAACTACAATATTAAAGAAACTTGCTTACACAATTCATTTTTAAATACTTTTTTTTTAAATAAAGGTTCTAAAGAAAATCCGAGTGCATTTTTGTCGTCATATAATGATTCTTTAGCGCTTTCTAGAAGGTGGTACGGTGCTTTTGAATCACCCTGTATATGTACAATACATGATCATCGTCATGATTATGATCGCTTTGGTGTGTTCACCTCTTTACAGTTACGAATTACCAAAGCAGTTTTACAATGTGAGAATATTGTTAAATTGGTTTACAATCTTGTATGCTTTTTTATGAATATAAACTGAACAAACATAAATACATACCTACATATTATACTATTGTTTGTATATAATAAAGACTATACAAATTATGTAGTAATACATCATTTAAAATTCTGTAGGTACAATATGAACTTTCAAATAATGAGTTAAAAGCTACAAGAACAATAGGGATTTTCTGACGAGTGACAATGTTGTACCTAGGTATAGTCAACCCAAAATGAGAAATACATATGTCGTCATATCCGTTTTGATGGCTGGAATATGCGGAAAAGTCTATTATACTAGCTTTACGGGTGTTCCTGTCACTTTGAAAGGAGTATTTAATGGCCGCGTTCAGAGTACGAACATGATACATATCAGTAGCGGTTTCCGCTACACAAAATGGCGACCGGTCCATTGTATGTTATTGATGTAGCGCAAATGTAGCGTTGCGTTTTTGAGACGAATTGTCAACAGTTCCCAAACCGTTTGGGAGCAGTTACGTCCTCTGAACGCGGCCAATGTAATTTCTATCGTAAAAAAAAATCACCCCTACCACTAATGACTTTAGTTCCTCTATTCTACGTCGATATTATGATGACGACATATGTACTTTTCATTTTGGGTTCACTCTACAATTCGATAACTCCTGCATTTTCTCGACACATAAAAAATTATAGTACATATTTTATTCGTCATTCATATGTGACGTAATATACACAGCAACCCGCATAAATGTTGCAACGTATGGGACATTTTTTTTTATTATTAAACTATGGTAAATTCTGTTTGTAGGAATATTATTAATTACACAATACTCCATGAAGCGGCAAAAAGTAAGGTTAAATGACTAGATATCAAAAAAAAGTTATTTGGAAAATGAAGCTGCCTAGATGCACATTTTGAATTGAAAATTACGACTTTTTTTCAAATACTTTTTAAATGATGATAAATAATTTTCCAGTTTTTCCGCTTTTAGTAGCCCAACTGACAGAACTTTTCTACTAGTACTTTCTACTAACTTTCTCAAAAAGTTAATACCTTTGTGATGTTTATGCTATGTATATAATGTTAAGATTATTTGGCCTAACGGGAAAAGACGAAAAAAAAACATAATTTTCAGTAAAAGTCATATTTAGAGCGTAGTTTGGAATAAATTACGTTTGTAAAATTTATTTATTTCTCTTGATACAATCCATTGCAATAGTAAATATGTCATACTGAAAATGCACTTTTTAGTTTTAGCTGACATTATACAAGAATTGTCAAAATCGTTTAAATATCAACCAAATTATTAGATTCAGAAATTTTACTTCTGTTAAGCAACTAAAAGCGGAAAAAATGAAAATATATATATTTAAAAAATATTTGAAAAAATTGTGATACTTTTTTAAATATATGTTTACACATGTCTTCAAAATTAAATTTGGAGCAACTTTCAAATAACCTTTTTTGGATACAATGTCATCTAACCTGACTTTTTGTCGATTTATGGAATACTTTTTAAATTTGCCGAGATACCTACTACTGGTCACGTGACATGTCAAAAATTTTGAGGTTCTTAGACATGTTGCACCCATTCCAGCAAATAATTCTATTATGCACACCACTAGTAATTAGCTGATATGTGAGCCTGACAGTGTGGGAGCAGTGGCAGCACATAAAAATACGACTAATGCTGACGGAATCGTTTACTAGCTTGAGAGTATTTTCTGTCGTAAAAGCAGTTTATCCGAAATTCTGTAAAAATACGCAGTTCTCCGTCAATATGAATTATTCGTTCTTTATAAAGTCTAAATACTAAATACTTACATTCAAATACTGTTTAATTAAATTTATTCACCATGTTTCTTTTTACTCACCCTCAGAAGCTAAATTCATTTTTATTTACCTCAATTTCTTCTTAAATTCTCATGATTAAAGTATGTATGTATAGGGTGATTCACGGAACCCGTCCATTGAAAGTTCTTGACTTTGCAATAATATCTCGATTTTGCAACTTCGGGGTTAAGTATAGTTAGCTATGATCTATTTAGAAAAAAAAAAACAACTTCATCTATGTCACACTTTTGGGTACATGAAAAGTCATGGCCAACTTTGTTATTATAAAGATCTATATTTTTACAGCATTTTTAGGTTCTACTACGCATTTTAAAGTCATGGCCAACTTTGTTATTATAAAGATCTATATTTTTACAGCATTTTTAGGCTCTACTACGCATTTTAAAGTCAATTTTATAAAACGTCTACTTACCTTATTGGTTATCGTTCCAGAGTTATTTTGGTTTTCTGTGAAAAAAGCTCAAAAAATATGATGCATTAAATAGGTATAACAGCTATACAGTAAAAGGTAGAGAGTTTTTATGTTGGCTGTGGGTCCCATAAATTAGGGTTGATTTGGGGTAACTCCGTAGTACTAAAAATATTTTTTAAATGTAACGCTCTGTATATTTTTACACTGTATGATGTAGAATTGAATCTTCTACCGAAAAGCTGTAGGTGTTCTTATACCTAGCTCTATCGCTTCTTTTAGGATTAGTTCTCAAGTAGTATTTAATTAATAGTATGCGATGAAAAAAAAAACTTTAAAAGCATATAAAAGACAAAATGTAGTATGAAAAAATGAAATTTATTGAATACAAGATAATCAAAAACCGAAATGCTATATATGTTATGTGTAGGTATAATAAAAATATATAACCTCCATTCGCTTGCAAAAACTTTAGATATTGTTGTAGCCTGTTTTATTTGTTCAGGGTCTATGCTATCAAACCCTTTAGTTACTAATCGCTCTAACTCTGCTTTGGTCTGTACTTTAACCAAATACAACAGTGATTTTTTTGTGCCCAATAAATAAACAACAAAATGTTCCACCTGTTAAATCAGGAGATGTTCGTAGCGAAGCTCAAGGTCCATAAATATTGTAATCAGTAAACGATTTTCTTTCCCAGCAGGGAAAGGAAGAAAATGTCCACTTTCCTCCCTCATTTGAGGGACTTGTACTTTTCCTCCCTAGGGCGGAAAGTAAGTGACATTGACATGATGAAACTGTACATCTTATAATATGTGGCATTAATGACAGATGATATTAGTACATTCGATATAGTCTAAGCCCATTTATGAGATGATTTCTAAATTATTAGGTATTAAATTTCAATTAAACCATTAATAAACACTTTTAAAGCTACCCTATCTTGACAGTTCTCAAAAAATATTTGACAAATTAAGCCTACTATTTATCATGTCACTCACACGTATGTCTTTATTATTTGTAGACATTTAGTTTAAAAAACCACGTGAGGAAAGTGCTATTGCAGGCCTTGGGCAATTACAATATTTGCCCGCGGCCTGCAATAGAGCACTTTCCTCCCTTGATTTGAAATATACTATACCGCATAAGAAAAATCAATTGAAGTTCCATCCATTTGGTATCAGCAATATCTCCGATCAAACAGGGGCAACTGAATGGCTGCTACGCATTACCGCACAATTACGATATATCGCTGTTTAAGGTGCCATTTTGAAAACGTGTTCTCCCATTAAGCAGAATACATTAAAACTATTGTATTTTGAACGTTAGCCTCACGAATGAAGCGAAGGTTTAGCCGTGTGCAATAGTGCCAGTTGCTTTTATTAATTATATATTCACTAATCCTAAAAGAAGCCATAGAGATAGGTATAAGAACATAGCTTTTGGATAGAGGATACAATTTTACATTACAAAGTGTAAAAATATACAGGGCATTCCATTTTAAAAAAAATGCTTTTAGTTCTAAGAAGTTGCTCCAAATCAACCCTGGATTATGAGGGCATCCTGTATAATTTTGTTTACTTTTTATTCTTTGGTTAAATAGTAGAGGACTCATACCCTTCACAGTCAACATAAAAACTCTACATTTTACTGTATAGCTGTTGTACGCATTTTATACATATTTTTTTCATAAAAACCAAAATAACTATGAAGCGGTAACGGATAGGTAAGTAGTAGTATTTTATAAAATTGGTTTTAATGCCTAAAAAATGTTGGTTTCTATTTATAATATCAAATTTGAGTATGACTTTCGATGTATCCAAAAGTGCGACTCACACATTCCATCAGATTAAAAATGGAAGTTGTAAATAAGCGCAAAGCACTCATATATTACTCGTTATCACATTCTCGCTGGAGCGCTACTTTTCATCGAAATGTAAATAACGCCGAATCTCTTTTTCTGTTTTAGGAGTACACGAAGACTTCAACGCCCACGAAGCAAGATAATAATCTATACAAGGACCTGGTGCTGAAATACGAAGCGCTGCTGAAGGTACACAGGAATCCGACCAGGAACCAAAAGCAAGAGAACAATTGCCTATCCCTTCACGACGAATTGCAGATGACCAACGATTTTAACGATTTGATGAACATTAAAGACACGGACGAGGAGAGCGGTCACGGGGACAGCTTGAAGACGGAGAAAGAGGCGAAGAAAGATCGGAAAGCCTTCTCTCGGACTCCAACCGATTTTTCCGAGGCAGAAACCAGTTCCTCTGGATTCTCAGACGAAACCTCTAACAAAGCGACTCAAACTGATGGTAGACCGGGCTCGTTCCTCTGCACAATCGCCGACGGTAAAGATTGTATCAGCATTTATGACGACGCAGCGAGCCCAGTTGAGAGCAGGTTCAGGAATATGCCTGCATACAGAGAGTTGTTCAATGAGATATTTTACGTTTTAAGGAAGGCTGCTGCTAGCAAGGAACAGAACGAAGAGATGCCTGTTTTGGACGATGACAAGCCGGAGAAAATGACACCTAAAGTGCCACCCGTGACACCTTCTAACGACGCTCTCCCCGACTTCCCAGATAACACAACTGACGACACGCAAAGCGTTCTCTTCATCGACCATGTCCCAATCATCTGCAAGCCAATTAGACTTAACTGTAACGGAGAATTCAATTAATTCCCAGCCCGCTCAAGACGACATCCAACCTACGGTAATCGATCAGAAAACTGATGTCGTTCAAACCAACCAGGAAACCAAAACGAAAGAGGCTACGTTGACTCCGCTCGTTCGTCAACCATTGGAATACGTTTCGGTGGCTGTCAACGTGAGAAAGCGCTCTTCCTCCAGACGTAAGAAGGTTTACAATGAACGTTCAGACTCGCCAGTGACTCACATCGTCGGCAGTCCCAAAGTTACTTACTCGAACAGGCACAATTCGGGACGTAGGCGTAAGGAGATGAAACCGAACGACGTATGGGTGGGTAACACCAAGATCTTCTACAACAGAAGCATGCATTCGCCTACTCCAAATCAGGATAGGTGCGCGGGCGAAGGATACAAATACGAACATGCTTTAGAATACAAACCCAGTCCGGCTTCGCAAGAACTTCACAGATTGAAAACGCTAGATCGAACGTACGCCGATGTCCTTAGGAAATCAGAACCAAAACCGACCCATTGGCGAAGGCAAAAATGAAATTGAAACGCAACAGCCATTCCCGTTATTTTGTAATATTTGTTAAATGCTACATTCTCTGCGCTACATTTTTTTTTTATGTATATATACAAGTTTTTACTTTCATCTTGTCATGCTACATTTGTATATTACGTGTTTTAGTTTTAATTTTTTGAAAGTGTTTGTGTTCGTTTTTTTTTTACAGATGCGGAGATATTGAATATTTTAAATGTTGCAGTTACTATTTTTTACTTCTTTTAACGATCCTCAATTCATATCCCTTTAACCAGCTATTGAATGTGTACGAATATCAGGGTTATGCCTTCTAGTGTTGAAATACAAAAATTGAGCGATTTGAAAAGATTGTGCCAATCTACTGTTATAACTGTGTATTACATACCTACTTATTATTAGTGGTAATGAAATTATAGATAACCGATTCCAAGATTTCTCTTCTGGGCTGCCGTGGAGAGAAATCCTGAACTCGCCCGTCTTCAGTTAATTATCAATTTATTTAAAAATTATCAATGTCAAATAAAAAATAATGCTAAGAGACCGTTTTCAGTATAAATCATTAAATATTTTCTTTTCTAAACGAACATTGCACATTTAGAATCTGTTTTTTAGGATTTAAGGAATTTTTATTACATGATATAAAAGTGATTTGTGATTGAATAAATGATTAAATAAATAATAAAATAAATAGAAAAAAATATTTGTATGTCTTTTTTGATTTTGAGTAATCTCTTTTAAATGTATTAAATATCAAACGCGGCTGTAAGTAACAAGTTAGAAATAAACATTTAAAAGGCCAAGAAGCTGCGGTGGTTCCGGAGCTTCCATATCAGACGGCGCCCACAAAACAAAAAACTAGACAAACTAAAGGTAAGTAAATTGTATTTTTTATATCCAAAAAAGGGCAGAGAAGGCATTACAAACACACTAATTAGCGCTGAAAAAACGACACGTAAAAGTTTTTCCGCCAAAAAGTATCCCATATTAAACGAGTAAACTATAAAATAGTTAAACCAAGAATTTACCCGGTAAACATCATAGATGATAAAACCACTGATAAATTGATAGTTCATTCTTACGGAGAATTTTCGTATCGTGTATATTTGGTTCCAAACTGATATTTTTCGCAAATATTCAATGCGGCACCAACCCTTTTCTGTCTATAAACGTATTCGAGCCGTATTTTCAGGGAGATGCGTACATTATAATGCTGTTACGATTTTAATTCAAAAAAAAATGCATCGGAACTTCAAATTAATAAGTGCAAAAAATATACTCAATAAATTTAAGAAAAAAAAAGGAATCCATACTTAAAGCATTAATTATCGGTTATATTTATTTAATTAATTTAATGCTAATTTAATTAGCATTTTAAAGCTAATGAAAACAAAAAATACTACACTCCAAATATTTTAGAAACCATTTATATAAAGATACACAAAACCTGGATAAATGCTCGCAGACATTGCTAACCTATCCAAAATTTATGCACTATTATTTTAAACTTTTAATCTAGTCCTTGGACTTCTGATTTTATTTCGGATTTTAACAATATTAAAAACAAAAAAGTGTGGTTTCTTATACTGTTAAAAATAGGTATTCGTATTCTGTCAACATGCGTTGATATTATAATAAAAAGTATAGAATTTAAATTTTTTATTTATTAGCCTGTCTATTTTTCACAATTTTAAAATGTTTGTGAATTGTTTATATATTTGGCTAAACCATTTATGTTATTAATTATAACTAACAGCTTCTTGCGGGTTTCGCCGTGTGTCAAAACTTTCGCTCGACGTGTCGCTGTTCATACTGACAGCTTCTTCAGAATAACTGAACTGGACTTTCAGTTCAGTTATCCTGAAGAAGCTGTCAGTATAAACAGCGAAATGTCGAGCGAAAGTTTTGACACACGGCCAAAACCCGCAAGAAGCTGTTAGTTATAGTTACACCGGCCGTGAAAGCCTACGCAGTGTTATCATTTATGTTATTAAAATTTAAATAACTAAAATGAAAATACAATTAAATAATACTATACTAATATAGATATAATTAAAGATCAAAGATACAACAATACAAACGTTTGTTATTATTACTGAAATAATATAAATCTCCCAGCTTCCAACAAATGAAAAAGAGCAGTTAAAGGTGTAGAAGCGATTTACAAGTTAATTACTGTGTTATTTTAACCAAACCTAATCGAATCAGAAAATATATTGAAAGAAAAATAAAAATCTATTTAAGAAAATCGACCAGTAACTTTATTTTTATACTTCATAGTTATTACTGTTAGATAAATTTAAATGTATTTTACCAATAAATTCAACATTTATACATTCACAAATCTTAAATACAATTTCAGAATATCCTATTCATAAAAGTTTGTAGATTAAACGGGTAGATAAACATATAAAATAAACATTTCGGTGGGACGAAACAAACAACTGCAGATTTGATGTCTAAGCCATAGTTTTTCCGGATCTTATACAGTGCGTAGGTAGTGCGCTATAAGAGTCCAAAGGTGGTGCAAAATATAATACTATAATACCATAATAATGGTTCATCAATTTATCAATGGCAAAAGGTTATTATTCGAGCGCTGGGTCATTTGAATGATTGATTGATTGATTTAGTCTCTGGGTATGAATGAACACCGCAGCTTGAGGTCTATTGTATTATTCCGTACCTAATAGTATATTTCTTTATATAAACAGGTGTGGTAAACATTTTACCAGTAGATCAGCCATCGGGTTGATTGGTCCCAGCAATGGTAGTTTTTACCGTTCCAATGCAATGTATTCAAAAACAACGTGGTAGGCTGTCTGCTCCTCCTCGTTGCATAGTTTGCATATGGGTTCATCTACAAAGACGCCCACCCTGTATAGGTACAACCCCTACAACCGTGCCGTGTTAGCAGACTCGTTAATGTCCCAACCTGAACTCGGTTGAGAGCCAGTGCATCCTCGCCTAGTTGCCGAGATGGTTGCCTCATCATCCGTTTGTTGTGCATATGTCCCTCTACGCTGTTTCTTGGTATCTTCCTGCCATCCATTCAGCCAATGCACCATGTACCTGTGAATATTATTTTAGAGCCTTTTCTTACTAGCTTGTTTGCAAGTTCGTTGCCTGGTATGCCCTTAAGGCTGGCACCTACGCCAAAGTAACTTTTCTGTGTTCGACCAGGTTTTTTAGGGTTTCCAGGCAAATCTGAGCTAGTTCCGAAGTTATTCGATAAGATGCTGTGTCTTTAGGGCAGCTTGGCTATATAAACAAAGACCCAACGGTCGAACATTGTTGAAGTTCGATCGGTATGGAAAAAATAAGACAGGGTTCTGGAAATATATTTACAGAAATCTTTGATTCGTTGATCGCGCACTCCACAAGGCAACAAAAACAAAAAAAAGAGAAACCAGGTGAAGTAAAAATATTTGAAATGCAACCCTGTTCACGTAAGATTACCATATTGTCCAATAATTCAATAGCTTCACACACAGCACAAAATGTCTAGCAGACATCCTATAGCATATACCTATTCAATATCGCCGGCATATACCTATTCAATATCGCCAGCATATAACTATTCAATATCACCGGCATATACCTATTCAATATCGCTAGTATATTCTCAGAATGTGTACTTGTTGCGGACATAAGTCTCAAAATGTAAGGCGCATGCACGGTACTGAGCATATCACCAGGCTTGCGATATGTACATATCTACATTGCAGTGATGTACTTGATATATAACTTGGTTTCTTGGGATCAGACGTCATAGACATTCTATGAATGTCTCATAGATCTCCAAATGTGCGCCTATTAGATATCCAAATAGTACATCTAATGGATAAACTATCTACAATACTGGTCCTCTTGAATTCGTGATTCTCATCAATAGCGACAGTATTGGAAATACTATCTGTTATTTCCAGCACTGTATAAAAGCAGCACGGTATAATAGCATAATAAATAGTTCATATAAGTGAAGGTGTATATTTTAACAAACAAGTTTACAAACAACAAATTATTACAAATCATTCTTGTTAATCTACTTAATTCCTGTTCCTTCTCTTGACTTCCTGTAAAGAAAAAGAAACCATTGACAACTAAATATACCTACTAATGTGGTAATCTTAAGATAATATAGTAGTAGTATATAGTAGTATATAAGTTTAGAAGATACAGACTATATAATTAATACACATTTTTTTTATTTTTCTGCAAGCACGTGTTCATAAGTAATCCAATAATGTATATAATTAAGATTAGAAATGTCATCTTAGATTTTAATAATCAATATTAGAGGTTCAGAAATGCTTCTAAAATTTACACAAACTAAACAAGACTTTACAAGCAAAGTAACACATTCACTCATGTATGCCTAACATCTAACTTGCTCAGGTTGGACATTCAGTTGTTATAAATTATGACTAGAGTTGGGCAAATTTCCGGCGCGGCAGGTACGTATTCAGAACGTGTGCTTCAACTCATGTACTCCAATAATGCAGATGAACCGTAGAGTTGCAAGTCAGTAACAACAGTGCCTGTTTTTCTCATAAAATGTAAAAAAAAATATGTTGTTCCCGTTTGTTCGCCCGCTTTGTCCGATTTTGTCCGCAAGGAAAATTTGCACAACTCTATTAATATGAGATGTTTTATAAATATATACTAAATTACAATAATACGATTGATCTGCTTTATTTATATTACATTATTTGTGGCCCGCGTCGCAATACGTATCTGCTCCGCCGGACAATTGCCCAACTTTAATTATGACTAACGTTTTAAATGTTATAAAGAAAGACAATATTACTTACCTATACTGTAATATAAACAAAACCTGTGCGTAAACCAACGTAACAACAGATAAACACAGCACATTCAACAATGGGCGTTTTTTCAACTGACGACGTCACGACAGGTACGATGAACGGTGACTATGGACACAATAGTGTTGCGATGAACGTGGTTTCATTCGTCTGTATAGCAATGAGTAGATATTGCAGTGCGAAGCCACATAACGAATGAAACCAAGGTTCAAGGTTGCAATGAGTGAAGTAGACTGCTTGGAATCGCATTATGAAGCGGACGATCTATCGTGAATGATGATGAAAGTTTCGTTCCCAACACTAGAACACAACATACATTCGGCTCCGCGATTTTCAACCTTGTTCAAATGGACATCGAATAGATATCCACAAGATATCTGCTACAGAGTCCATGTACGTATCAATAACTTCAAAACGTGCCTGTCGCTGTCGACAACAGACGTACTTATCATCCAATCCACTCTAACGAGACTTTATATCATATTTTAGGTATCTTTCTGCACTTTAAGCGCAAATTTAGCTAACCAAGGTCTTTGGAGTCGATATAACTGTTGAGCCCCTTAAATCCAAACCTGAAATCGGACAGTGCTTCCGCTACTTGCGTTTTGGCCATGCCCAAAGCAGATGTACGGCCCCTGAAGCGCTGCTTGAAGTGCGGACTTAATCATCGATCTAAGGACTGCACCAGACCTCCAGATCTGCCGCCCAAGTATGCCAACAGTATCCCCCTGTCAGAGGGAGCACCCTGCTAATTATAGAGGGTGCAATAAATTCCCCAAGCTTACAGTCGCCCAGCTCCGCTCCGATAGGCCCTTCAACCTAAAAGTCCCGGTCCCCAAGTACTCAAAGGTGGATCGTTCACCAGGTCCTGACTAAGGGTCTTCCACTGAAACCCGCTTTGCCTCTCAAGAATCCCTCGGGAGGGTGCTAATGGGAGGCCCACAGTTTCCGCAGAGCCTGGTCGGCTGCCTGGAGGCGTGGACATATTTCCTATGCTCGATGCCCTTCAGACATTAACAGCCTTACTAAACGCCGCGGTTTCGCAGCTAAGGTCATCCTCCCTCTCGCTCCCTCCCATGCCAGGTGAGCATTCGATCGAGTTGTCAACCGTTCGAAGTGTCAATTTCATGGCCTGGAATGCGCATGGAGTCAAACATAAAAAGAACGAATTATCGGAAGCCTGTCGAGGGTGTATCGTCCCTTTGGGGATCCGTGGACTGGAGGCGTTTTCATTCTGATTTGGTGGAGAGACCACGTCAGGTCTTTGTCTGCCTCTGGCGGCTCCTTGTGGCGAATGAACAACCCCTTTCTCGACGTAATTCTCGTTCCTAGTAGTTGCCATTGCACGAGGCTCATAGCCTCGTTATAAATGATTTTGACAAAGCCCAAGTCCGCGTTGAGCACTTGGAAACTGTTTGTGGCGAAGTCCCCCATCTGGACTCTTCTGATGAGGAGGCTAAATGGCACGTGAAGTCAGCTCCCTTCTACGGAAGTTACCTCAAGGTCGACCGCTGCCTCCAGCCTCCCATGCGGAGGTAGCAGCTATTATTAAGAACTTAAAGGTCGACAAAGCTCCGAGCCCAGATAGCATCTCTAATCGAGCTATGAAACTCCTTCCTCATGGGGAGGTTGGGATTTTGTGAAGGTTGACGAATGCCACACTGAGACTACATCATTTCAAGTCCATCTGGAAGAACGCCACTGTTATTACGAATTATCCCCTAAACGGGGAAAAATCAGCTATTCCGCCAGAATCACCGTCCCATAAGTCTTCTCTCCTCTCTCTCAAAAGCGATCGAGGCGGTTATTTTATCCCGTCTTCGCGAAGAAATGTCGGACCGGGATCCCCTCCCTGAGGAACAGTTCGGCTCCGAGCTGGACTATCGACGAACTTCCAGGTGTTTCGTGTAACGGAAGCGAATCGAAAAAAAAGTTTCAAACAAAAACTATATACTTGATGGCGTAGAATCCGAATCTGTAATATAAAATGGGGGTTCCCAAGAAGATTTCAAAGTTGTCCCCCCTCCCACTCGGGGGTGAGGGGTTCGGCACCATTCAGTGAGCCCCCTACATTATAACAAATCTTATTAAGATCTTTTTTGATTTGATGCAGTTTTAGAGGTATTCCGTTGTCTCAAGATAAAAAACCCACCCGTATATAACAAGCCATATTGCGTGTCGTATTCCTCCAGTGCGCATTCTGCCTGAATTTACACGGTACGTGTCGTATTGCTGATTGTGTCGTTTAATTGTCGTATCACTCAGGTGTGGACTCTGCCTAAGTCGTCAATTGCCGATAATAACGTTATATATGTACCTGCATGTAGAAAATATTAGACAATGAAGCGATCTACTCGATTTTACACTGATTGCAGTGATGCACGCTTCTCATCGCGGCGACTCTGCTACATTTAAAGGTCACCCATACCCTTTGCCTCTCCTTGATTATAGTGCAACGAAAGCGAATACCTAAATATAATCCATGGCGACTATACATCTGCATAATTACAGCGGTCCATTTACGTACTTTTCCCTTTCTGACCCAAATTGTGCGACTAAATTTTATAACGGAATTCCGTCAAGTGTGGCCGATCTTAGGTATACAGCAGTTATATGTATATTGTATAAGATTTTCCGATTTATACTTACAAAGCTTTTGGTATTAACACTCGTTTGGTAAAACATAAATACTACACGAATTTGTAAAATTACATGTTATTATTATTACACAATGTAATTACAATACCTATAAGAAACAAATATATAAAATAAATTGCAATAAATATAACAAACAAAATTCAATTATTTAAAATTAGGATCTCCGTCATTCCTCTATAGTTCAATATGCTTCTTTTACTGGTGGCGTATGCCCATACTGAACAATAAATTTAAATTTATTTAAGCTTAAAAAATAAAATATCTAGCGTTAATATAATAAAATTTACTAAAGCCCTGTGTAATGATTGTCATTGCCAGGACTTCTCTTAGTAGAGAATACTTTGCTTTTATCGTTATCCTTATCCCTGAAATTAAAAAAAATATTGAATACAAAAAAAAAAATGCGATAAAAATGCATACTTGAAAAAAGCCAAATGCTGTTCTAACAAAAATTTGCTATTGCACTGGGACAATTCTGGCCAATGCGTTAATACCCGCCTTAAGTATGTTTGAAGACGTTTTCTTCTATCTTCAACTAGAGCAGCGTCCTGGAATTATATCATCATATAAAGTGTACATCAGATTTGTTTAGCATACTTACCCTTTTCCCTAAACTCTTTTTTGGAGGAAAATCAAACGAAGCCACCACAGGATCTAGCTTTTTCAGATCGGAATGTAAAGCGTAAAATTGAGCATACCTTCGGTAAATGTTCCATTCGTCACAGCCAGCTCGAAGAAATATTTGATAAACGTGATGAGCATCTGATCCACTTCCTAATTTTGGAACATTATATCAGCAATTTATAATTTTTCTAAATTGATAAGTGTACCTGTTAGGAAAGCCGAAGGAATCCAAACATTGATAATATGTCTGGAATCTTCAGCAATATCATCTAATGGCATAGGACCACGTACATCTTCTAATTCCCTTACCAATCTCTCAAGTATTTTATCTTTTTGACACAAAGATTGTTGTAAATGAACATTAAAATCCATTAGTTCCGCATGCATTTCCGCCACCTGCAATTTTATTTGGATTAAATAATCCTAGAAATATCCACTAGTATTACTTGTACTAATTTCTTTTCAAATATTTTTGCTTCCCTTTTGTAATCTGGTATCTGAGATTCAACCTCCTCCGATGGTTTCTGCGTATGCGAACTATTTCCTTGTTTCAGCATTTGCACAGCATCAACATACTTCTTTAATTGTTCTTTCAAACTAGTATTTTCTTTATCCAATATAGAAAGTTTTTCATTTAGTTTCATGAACTCTTGATTTTTCTTTTCAATTTGCGTAAATACTGCGCTAATATCAATTGGAATGTCTTTACACAAAGTATCATTAGTTTCTGGGGAATCTGTACCAGTTTCAACAGAGATCGGCGTCAATTCACCAACATTGGACTGAATAGGGGTTAAAGGGCCATCAATACTGCTGTGAAATTTATCTCTAGCACCACTCGTTTCAAAACTCAATTTTCTTCTAAGCTTAGTATCGGTATTACTGGGTAAATCAGATTGTTTTTCGCTGTTACTCAATTTATTGTCTGATTTAGTTTGCAGTTCATTGCTGGAATTTGTATCAGACGTGATGCTGCTAGAACTGGAGGGTACACTGGATGATAAAACATTTTCTTCATCATCGAAAGATATAATTTGTTTAGGTACATTGCGTTTTTTATGGACATTATCTACAATAATGTTAATGTAATATTCTTTAAACTGCAAATACATTCAACCAGGATCAATACTTTTTCATAAGGACACTATGACCATCCTCAAAAAAATACTAAGATACACAGAGATACAGGTTCAAAGAAATAAGCAAAACGTTGCATAAAGGTAAAGAAATACATATTAGAAATTGTAAACAGTTCCGAAGATATATGATGAGATCCGATATTTTTTATTTTGATATTATCATGGTTCAGTTTTGAAGGTATGAAGAAACGAACTTAGAGTTTCTGTTGTTATAACATTAGCTAATTATTTTGGTCCTTTTTTACAATTACTAAAGAGGTTGCTCTAACAGAAAAATCCTAACTATTTTTTTTATTGAGAATTTTGAGATCTTTCAAATTATGTTAATATGCTATCATTTACAAAAATAATATTCAACAAGCCCCCAAGGTGCCTGCCAACACTGTAATGGAGTTACTCGTCATTTTTTTC
This sequence comes from Protaetia brevitarsis, assembly GCA_004143645.1. Taxonomy (NCBI): domain Eukaryota; kingdom Metazoa; phylum Arthropoda; class Insecta; order Coleoptera; family Scarabaeidae; genus Protaetia; species Protaetia brevitarsis. The sequence continues at coordinate 1,276,528 of RXPK01000052.1, read as the reverse complement.
TTAGTTAAAATTCACTGCCCAATATTGTTTTTTTTTTTTGAAAATACTAGTCTATCACTTTAAATAAATAACAGGCCTATATCTGATTATAAAAAACCTACATTACATGTCCTTATAAAAAAGTAAGAACTCTATACACAAATCGCACATCACACCTGGTATTGGAGCTTCAATAATAGGTTCAACCATTGCTCTTAATTTATCCATTTTCTCTGTGGCATTCCCAGCATTTAATTCAGATTTATCGATACTTATTGCAAATAGAATAGAACCGAGACCTAATATTTTGTTTGAAATAATTATTTCTAACATTAGAAACAAAAGAATGAAAATTAAGTACAACCTTACCTGCTGCCATATTAGGTAGCATACTGTTTTTCTCTTCATCTAAAATTAAAGCCCAGTCTTCGTAATAACATTTCAACAACTCTTTATTACTTAAAATCGTATGAAAATACCTATAATGTCAATACTCAATTCTATTGTAATACTTAGGTAAAACAGAAAATGACAAACCTTTCTAGAGTTTTTTCATTTAAAGCTGATCTTATCCATGCTTTTCCTCGCCCGGTATCAGTCCAAATTTGTTTCAATATGCTATATCGTTCTTTTTCATGCTTTGTGAGGTGTTTAGAAATAAATGGCCAGAAAGCTACGACAATATATCCGCAACACATGACTTTACACATAGATTGACCGTTTACTTACATAAATTATCATTATTTAAATGAAGAGTGTTGGAGACTATATCTGATACTTGCTTTAAAGTAGATGTTTGTCCCCCTTCTGACGAAGGCTTTTGCCGTAACCCATGTAATAGCACAGATTCCAAAGTCAAGCAAAGTGCAGCGACACAGCTATCAAACTCTGTCGCAAGCTCTGTCTTACCACCAAATCTCTTCTGGCATTGTTGCACACATTCAAGCAATTGATTTAATAATTTGTTTGAGTTCTCCGGCTTTGTGTGCGATGATAATGACGATGGTGACGGTGTTGTTATGGGAATTACTGCAGACATCAGCTTCAAGGACTAACACATGAATTTTAATGTAAAATCAAATGACCTAATTTTAAGCACAAATAACTTTACGTACCATAATTCACACACGCATGTAGTTAAGAAATAAATCACGTCATGTGAGAGCGCGAAAAATCGCAAAACCATACCTCTTTTTCGATGCAGAACTATAATAATTAATTCAATACACAATAAAAATAAATCTGCAAAATTATGACATCATCCTTGATTGCTGTAATTACAAAGACTAAAATTTTAAACTACGTAGTAAAAAAAATATTGATTGCTGTTGTGTGGTGATTACCCGATATCAGTACATTAAAGTCTAATTTTGAATTGATTAATCACAAAATTAATTAAATGAATTCGCAGATAATTTTTCCCCTATAAAACAAAAATGAATAAACACGAAACAAGGTACTATACTAATATGAAAATTTCCATCATGAAATTACAATCAACAAATCCTGGAGTAGATTTTCTTAATCCTATATATTATTTATTGTATTGTTTGAACTTATTTGTAAATAATAGGAGAAATTTAAGTTGCTAGAATTGTATGGTTTGGTGATTAGATTAATATCCCCACTCCGACCTCTGCGTACATCAATTGCAGAAGATAGAGTGCAGCACAGTCCGCAGTCTGCTCGATGCCGAGTTTTTGATTTTTATTCAATTCCAACATGGCCGACGGTTTACAATAGAAAACGTCAGTCGGTGAAAGAAATTACATGAGTTTTTATACGTACACATATGATTTAGGTTTAATTAGATAATTATTTATTTGTTGCTGTGCTGTGTGTGATTTAAGTGCTTTACAATGTCGGGAGAACGTGAAATTCCTGCCGAGGACAGTATTAAAGTAGTGTGTAGGTTTCGGCCTCTGAATGATTCAGAAGAAAAAGCTGGATCCAAATTTGTAGTTAAATTTCCTTCAGGTTCTGACGATAACTGTATATCAATTGCGGTAAGTAACAATTATAGTAGAGCACCTTCGAAAAAAATATCCGGATTTGGAAAAAATTAAATTTTGATTCAACTTGACTACGTCATGTTACTTCTTGATATTCGGGTACGCTTCAGTAAGTTTACTTTTTAATTAACTAATCTAGAAGAATTTCTTAAGAAAATGTTTTCCTACCATATATTCTGAAAATTCATCCATTTTCGTTCTACTTTCATAGAGCAGTATTGATTTGTGTATAAAGAATTTTCTTGAAACAGTATTTTATCATACCGCAGTTTACAATTAATACCACCGATGATTCATCCAGTCATATGTTTCGCTGCGAAAGAAATCGTGAAGTACCATATTTTGATTTTTGACGGTCTGCTATTGTTCTGTCGCAATATTACTGCAATGTAGTAGCATGTTTGCTCAGGGTGAAAAAAATATTGGCAGGCCAATTTTGTAATTTGTAAACCTTGTAAAATAAAACATTTGTTATTGCAAATGAAACATGTGAGCTATATCGTAGTCTTATTTTTTATTAGATATCAAAATGTTTGAAGAAATTGTACGTCGTTATAAAGCAGCTAATTGCAGTATACACATAGACGAATAATACATTCAGAGTTCATTTTTGCACATTACGTCATTTTTTTTTAATAAGCGGCTAACACTATGAATAACTAACGCTAAATTAGGTTGTTAGTCATGCTAAGATGTAAGCATGAATACTATCTAACAGTATTGAATAGGTCAGTCGTATACTTGATCTTTACTTACTAACTTAATCTTCATAATGATATTATTTTTCACAAAGATTGATAACATCTTCATTAATGCTTTTTTTTTTTAAAATAATTTGTTAAAATTAATTGATAATTATATATAGATTATATTTTCTTATTTAGAACTGTTTTTCAAGTAATTATGCGCTAAGAAATGACCTAGTTTTGTTCCATTGATCAATTTCGTTTCCAACAATAGCTTAAATCCAGATTTTTATTTTTATAATTGTTTTCTTTTAGCTCAAGTTCTTTTTTTGTACTTTACTACTGAATTCAATTTGCATTTAATGCATTATTCTAATTGCTTTAGCCAAGCTGTCATTGTGATATTCAGTATTGATGATAAGTACACCAGTTCTTTGGTGATGAAATTTACGTAACAAACTATCAGTATAAAAGTATGTAATATGCGAGTGTTCTCACGAATTATTTTCATGTGTTTGTTTGGAGGTTTTTAACAAGTTTCTCAAAATTAAGCAAAATATTTGCTTTTTCTGGTAACCATAACTACTCAATAAAACTTAGTGGTGAAACGCCCATAATGATGCAATTAATGAAGGCTTTTATTCTACATTATATTACAAAGCAATAAATAGTGCATTACGTAAATTGAGTAACCTCACCCAAAAAGTCGTGAGGTTTCCAACAGACGGTCATATCGTTCTGCGCGTGGTAAAACAACAATAAGTGACACAGGTGCTGTATGGTATCTGTCAAAAGGTGTAGGAAGTGCGAAGCTTTGTATTGTATAGCAAGTACATCATTAACTCCTTTAAATATTGCGTGCTTGTGCTCATGTTTCTCACTTGATTACACCACATTATAGTATTTATTAATTTTCGAGGTAAAACAGAAAAATGTGTTTCTATTTAAGAACTTTCGGTTATCAATAATTACTGTTAATTGAAAAGTTTGAGTCATGTTGGTTGCGTCTAAAGATAAATATTGCAATTTCCCGTTTATATTCTGAAAGTGACATCATGAAGTGTTTCCTTAGAGAGATAAAGCACTTTTCTTTGAAAATCCTGATAACACTTGTAAAACGTCTAGTATCCTAATATACAATTTGAAGATATCTAAATGCAATAGCTTCTTAATAAAACTAATGTAAAACCTTTATTTACCTATATGTTAAATTTGCATACTCCTCAATTTTGAGTTAGTTATATGGTTACGTATGTATAATATATTTATGATAAAATGTGCCTAACAAATGTATAACAATAATTTTATATTGATTTTGGATACCGAAAATAAACAATATTGTCATAACATAGAATGAAATGTAAATGATGTTAAATATATATTTTAATTAATGCGAATACCTATTTAAATTAGCTAAATTTGTTGCATTACAAAAACACAATTAGACAAATTACCTTGTCGCTTAATATTGTTTAAAGAGTCCCTGTAATTATTGATTTTGATCACCGGTATAAACTTGGCAAGCAACTTGTTTAAAAAAAAAACTTAGTACATATTCTCTTTCGAATAGCGTTGGCGGTTTTCCGATATCTCGAAAATTAGCAAATTTCTCTCTGACATATTTTCAAATGTCTCTGTACAAACGATGTAAAAAGACGTACAAACGGGTAGCAAACGATGTTCTTTCGAATGGCGTTGCTCGTTTTGCGATATCACGAAAATTGATGAAATTGCCTATTCGATATATTTTTCGAACGTTTCTACTATCGCTTTTCTTTGAGGTACGAACGATTTAAAAGAAGGTACAAACCGGTCTAAATGATGATCTTTCAAAAGACGTTGGCGGTTTTGAGTATTTTGCTTGCTGAGCATTTTTTAACCCTTTCTGTTTTTTAATCCTTTTTGAAATACAAACGAAACTGAAGGTGGTACAAACAGATACTAACGAAGTTCATACCGGCGTTTTGATCGGTATTATGGATATCCATTTTCTATTAATTAATATTCTGCACAATAGCTGCTTGTAGTACCCCAATGTAGGGGTACTGCAAGCAGCTGAAGTCGATTTCTAAAAAAGAATATTTTTCAAGTGCTCAAATGGATTAAAAGAGGTTACTGGCAATGATCTCTACTAATAACTAATTAGTCTGTCACCAACACATTGTTCTAGATATGGCAATGTGCGTTGAACTGCATGAGTTGGTACTCCATCTTATAAAAAATTAATGATTATAAACACTTAAAATTTAATAGTGCGATATCTCTCTCCATTGATATTTTCATTAAAAAATATTCGGCCAATAATGCGGGGTTCTCGACATTGCTCCTCAAATTTCTTTTTTGTGGATGTAAAGCAGTTTCCACAAAATTGTATGGATTTTTTGCTACATTAGTATAGTTTTTTTGAGATATCGAGCGATAAATCTAAAATAATGAAAATAATAAATTCTCAACCTTGAGAAACAAAATAGCATCTATACCGGCTTGACCTGTTGATTTGCCAAAGAGTTTTAAACATTCACTAACTTCTTTTAGTTCATTTTTTTAATGAAGTTCAAATCTGGTATACCATATTTATGAATTACCTTTATGTATTTGTAACCTGCTGGAGATAAAATGGAGTTGCAAATTGACTCAGTCCGCTACTCATTTTAGCTTATTTAAATGGCGCATAAAGTAGTAGGTAATGTTGTCTCAGAAAGACTTAATGATAATAATAATCACGTTGGACGTTAATGAGGGATGAGGGCAAAATATTTTCATTCAAAGTCATTTTTATAAAACAAAAATGAAGTAATATCATCGAATTACATTTATGGGACCAAAAAACTAGGGCAGTTGTGATTTTTCTCCTTTAGGACTACTAAAATCCACATCGGGACAAATAACCAGCTGATCAACTTGGTTGCTTGGATACGGTCTATGTTATGACATCTATATTTATACATATGTGCCATCGAAGACAAAAGTTTTGACTCAGAATTAAATAGAGAAATATTAAAATACTGAAGAAACTCCAATGATTCTATATTTATGTCAAACTTGAGTCAAGACTTTTGTCTTTGATAGTACATGTTTATTTTTCTTAAGTCTATCTTCTTTGTAGTACAAATATTTCTTTCTATGTGGGTGTCTTTTGATTTTTAAACTACTTACTAACCTTAATTTACCACCGCGTATAAATCAAATAAAATTATGTAGGTTATGTTTTCTAGATGTCGCACAGCTACCAAGTACGTTAATTTACACGCATGTGTAGTATTGTCAAATTTTGCCTTAATGTTTACCATTGCTTAAACAACCTCTGTTTCCAATTGTCACCAATAGAATTAGCAAAATGCGCAAGAAAAACAGTGGCATCAAGATAAAAGCTACTGTCTACTATACTGTCATTAAGCCATCAAAACAAGTTAAATCAATAACTATGACAAGGGTAGACGGTGAAAATTGAATCGAAAATCGCAAGAAACACAACTGTAAATGGTATCAAAAAAGGCTGCATGAGCGTAAGTTTTGTCATGACCACTTGATCTATATAAACAAATTTAAACAAATATTACCTAAGCTTTTTTGCCAGTTCGGCAAAAAATTCTTGGTATTGTAATTTCCATGTCATGTACTATATGGAATAGGTACACAACAGATATATTTAGTTTTCATTAAAATTTCCATAATAAAAAAGAAACCGATCAAAAACTTGAAAAATACCAAAAGAAAATGTGTTTCTCAACAACCAACAGAAGAAGGAATTGTGAAAGTCGAGCATTTCTTGCATGACTCATACGTTTTATTATTATTGCAATAAAATAAATGAAATCCGGAAGTATTAGTAAGAACTTCACATCTCTTGAGTTTTCTCTAACCAAACACTAGCAAACTACATCTTAAACGATGCATAAGCACAGCTTTTACTTTCCTTGAATTTGTCACTAGGCTAGTGAAATTCGTATCAGATTTCCATGTGTGTTAATTCTTATTAGGTAGTGTAACTTAATTAGCACAATTATTGTAGTGTAAAAATATGTTTGCTGCTATCACTGACTAGAAGGTGTAAAAAAAGTAGCGGAATATATCAGAATCGTTTTTTTTTTTCTCTTCTATTACAAGCCACGAAATGGAGTTCTAAAAATAACATGTGCAGATGCTGAATAGCCGTGTAAGGAATGTCGCTTTTAGCATAGCATGGTTCAAAAAAGGTTCAACAAAGCTATAGTTAGAGCGTTGTTTCGTCGCGGGATATTGCCGAATTTCACAAAAGAGAACGAAGGAGTACAAAAAAAATGAGAAAAGAAGATTATAAACCTGTAAAGCTAACAAAACCCATAGAAAATATACTATTCAAAATATTGTTTTTTTCTTACTTTATCATTATTGTTTAATACTACAACACAAATCCTTTAGTGATTGCAGAAAAAGAAATACAATTTTCTTTGTGATTATATTACTTAATGATGTAATGAAAATATTGTCGCAATTGACACAGACCAGGGACTTGCTTTTCAATAACATGAACTGTGCATCTTCAGTTCCAAAGAAAAATGTGAGATAATATTGCAATTGACATTATCATATTTACGCTCTTTTGTTTTACCTAACTCTAACAGCCAAATTTAAATTTCCCGCAATTATTCTTAATAACTCAACGTTGAAACATAAAATTACCCCATTTTGTAGTACATTAATAGTTATTTTAATGCCTTTACATTGAATTCACTAACAATTCTGTGGGAAAATTTAAATTTGGCTAGTAGGGAAATTTTATTTTATTATGTGCAGTTTATTATAGGTAAAGTTAAGAATTGCGAAGAAATATGTGCACGTCAGTGTCATACAATCTGTGACAAATTTCATTTTTTTAATAAGCAATTAAGTATACAAACTTACACATAGACTTGTATGGTTGTTGCCCAAAATTCATATACTGTACACTAGTTGGCTTCCGGGTTGGAACCGCGTTCTGTATCTTCTGACTGATGCTTCGACCAGATCCGGTACCTACATCCTAGATCCAACATATCCGAAACATAATCCCCTCCACATCAACCTAATACCTAGGTATCTACTCTACATCGAAGATGTTATCGCCCGTCTAGGGAAAATGCTGTCCAAATACATCAACATTTTTTTAACCAAACTCCAAACTGTCAGACTTTTTTCCTGACAATAATCGTAATTCTTTGAAAGCTCCTGGTGTTTACCAATTTCCATGCTTGTGCGACAGTGTTTACATTGATGAAACAAAGCGTTCGGTGGCACTCGTGTTGCAGAACATGAGCATTGTACTCCAGGGTGCGCAACTAGGTGTGCGTTTGCTGAGCATAGCTTGGAGAATAGCTACCAAATCCGATTCATCTCTGTCTGAATTTAATCTTATAATCCTCACTAGTACAGGTGCAAAACACGAGAATCAATTGAAATTGTAACCAATATTTAAAAAGCAAAAATAATATTTTGCTTGTGTTACGTATTTATCTGCAGAAAGAATAATATTGACATTCTAACTGACTTACTTCCTCACAATTTTATTAAAAACATTTGGAATTTGGTTTTGGTTTTTTTTTAAATATTATTTCTCAATTTTTTATTTTATTTTTTATTCCACTAGCGATACATTTTATTATTTTACTACTGATTAAGTTATACATTCATTATCTACAAATACCTAACTTTACTGGATTAAGTTTAATTTGTAATATTTTGGAAAGCAAATACATATTGCAGGGTAAAACCTTTCTTCTGTATTATTTTTTAATGTTGGCAAGAACAAAATTTCTGAGAAACACGTACACCAGCGACACTTTCTAATTGTACGACCTACAGCATAAAATAGAGCCTAAATGTGTAGCATGGGTAGTAGACGACTTATGCATTCACTGCCGTCTTCGAAATATGTAAACACAGATGTGCGTCTCGGGTGTTTTTTGTAGTAAATCTACTTTAAATGTAAGGAAGAATGCAGTAAATAAACATAGAAAAAACATTGATCTTATAAAATAGAGAGAATTAAATACATCAAAGGCGCATACTTATGCCTGCCGACTGACTTACCTCGGTTAGCACAATTCGAATTTTTTCAATTACTTACCTTAAATATAATATTGTATACAAACAGATGTTTTGTTTTCTTTACACATCCCTACAGCTTTACCAAATATGTTTGTGTTTTTAATCCAATTGATTCATAATAGCTGTCTGTGTTCGCAGAGGAATCACAAACTAGTCAGAGCCAATCATATACTGTGAAATCAGTCAGAAAACTGTTTCGAATCGCCAATCGAATCGCGTCTGACTAGTTTGTGATTCCTCTGCGAACACATCTAATGATTGTTTTCATAACTATTTTTAATTCGCCGCGGCTCCTTTTTTCGATATTAACATAATGAAGAATTAATATTTATATAAACTAATCATTAATTGCTGGCAGTACGGCTGAGAAGGAAGGGTGCATCATTGCCAATCTTGAAAGTCAAGCAGCAATATGCGGTACCGGTTGTTGGTTGGGTCACCATTCGGACAACACTTCTCAGTGGCTCGGTGTGTTCCGGCACTCTAGCCAAGGGCCTTCAAGGCCTGTAGTGCTGAGTTATTATTATTAATCATTAATTATTAATTTAAACCTGCATTTTGTATTTATAGCTATCACTATTGTTCAATTTAGCACTAATTCAAATTTTGTATTTCTTTTGAAAAAATATTGTGAGACTTTTGAGGTAAAATCTTTGAAATAGGGAATTTATAATCGAAATATTACTTTTATCTGTTATTATAATATTAATGGAAAACATACCATTACTATAACTAATAAAAAATATTTCTGACAGTGTAGAGCTTTTCGTTCTAAATATCTGATGTAAAAACCATGGTTTTGAATGCATCCTCGCCATATCTCCTTTATTATTTAATGTTAAAGAAGGAAGCCGGAGCGAATTAAAAAAAAATGATATGAATCATTAATTAGATTAAAAAATATAAGCATATTTGGGTAACGCTGCAGGGAAAACAAAACATGCATTTCTGTCAATAACGAAATTACTACAAATTTCTCTGCATTTAATTAATAATCAATTAATTAGCGCAACACCCACTTCACGAAAAATGGAAGTAGTAATAATCCTTATTACTATATTGTTTAATATCTTTCATAGGGGCTGTCGCAGTTTAGTTAATGTGTTCAGTAATATTGAAAAAAGTGTTTCATTCATAACGGAGATATGCTTTACTGATTTCAGTATAGCTAAATACTTTAAATGTCTTCATGCGATCCATTTTGATAGTTTCATTATTATTTGCATACGTATAAAATGAATAAAAGTAATAAACCCATTGATATTTATTGTATAATTAACATGCTTTGGTTTAGTTCCTAGTCGTAGTTCAACTGTAAATGAAAATACCTTTAAAACCATTTAATAACACTACAGCTATTCGAAATACTTCAAACATCAAATAAATTTATTCTACGCAAAGATAACAATAACATAAGAGATGCATTCAACTTCGCACATTAATAAATCCAGTCTAAGCTTTTTTAAAATAACGACAGAGAGACGCACATCTGTTTACATATTTCGAAGCGGCCAGTTACTGCATAAATCCGTCTACTATCCACGCTAAAGATATGGGGCTCTATTTTACCCTGTAGTCGTACAATTAGAGTGTCGCTATGTAACATTCTAATATTGCATCAGCATCATATTTTTTTTTTGCGGAGATCGACCCTCCGATAACATACTACTTGTAAAATGCATGTGTATCTAGATTAACTGTAATTTTAATAATGTATATTTGTTATATTGTATTAATTTAACTAGTTTCATCGATCTAAATTAAATTAAGCGTTATAGTCCGGAGACATTTGCAGGATTAAATTCCACAATTTGGAAAAAATCTGTGTAAATAAATAAAAATTCTATGTCGAAGTCAGAGCGACTACCCGAAAACGGTTCTAAAACCGAGTAGTCTGAAAAACTCGACTCGTATTGTAAATTGCAACATATTTTTATATTTTGTGATATGTTACAATACCATACGTTTTATACCTGTTAGAAAAATTAAACGATATACATATTTAAATCTCACATCAAATTAGCTAAAATCAACCCCCTATCATTTGCAGGGAGCTGAAATTTTGGGCAAGTTATTACCTTCGTATTAATCGCAAATTTTGTATAGGTAATATTGAGTGGTGAGGCCAATGTCCGGTCAATCACGGTAGGTTCGAAATTCGTGAAGGCAAGTCAGATGACGTCATTGCGGAGCACACCATAAACAATCAAATACATTTTAATTAAATAATGTAATTCAAATACAGCTTTGCTTTAGAAAGCCTGTTTAGGTTGACGTGTACTTTATCTTTCTTGTCGGCATCTAGTAGCGCTCGCGTTTATTTCCATAATTTTAGCAATTAACCTTTGTGTTTACAAAATATTTTCCTCTTCTTTTTTCTGGAAAATCGAATCTTAACAACACCTTTACGCTTTTAAAATATGTTTCGTAGCTCCATCTGCATTTTCTAAATCTGGGTGTTAAGTAGTAAATGTAACGATTTACTAAGCTATTTTTTACAGTAATAAATGTAATTTGCTACCCATCTAATTTGCTAAACATTTACTACTTTTACTAATTGTAAGTTATAATTAGAATTGGGCAATTGTCCGGCGGAGCAGATACGTATTGCGACGCGGGCCTCAAATAATGTAATATAAATAAAGCAGATCAATCGTATTATTGTAATTTAGTATGTATTTATAAAACATAAGTCATATGTTAATAAAGTTGTGCAAATTTTTCTTGGGGACAGAATCGGACAAAGCGAGTGAACAAACGGGCAACCTTGCGCATTCGCATTTTATATGACTACATATTTAGATAAAATATTTTTTTTTACATTTTATAAGGAAAACCAAGCACTGTTGTTACTGACTTGCAACTCTACGGTTCATCTGCTTTATTGGAGTACATGAGTTGGAGCGCACGTTCTGAATACATACAGTCGCGAGCAAATGTTATAGGCACCCTAATTTTTGGGCGAATATCACAGTAAAAATGAGAAAATAAAAACTTGTAGGTAATACATTATAAATATGTAGTATTTTAAGGGATCTTATTAATTTGTTGCATATTAGAGTGTTTTTAGTACAGCTATAATACTTTTTAGATGGGAGAGGGAAGTGACATCTCGAAGACTTGAAAATATATATAAAAAAAATAATACATTTACAAAAGGTATCTATAAAGACTATTGTAACCGTAAAGACGATTATATAAACGTTGAAATATCTGTCACAAAAAAAAATGCAAGAAACATGAAACCCATTAATTTTGTCACAGGTGCCTATAACATTTGCTCGTGACTGCACCTGCCGCGCCGGAAAATTTGCCCAACTCTAGCTATAATCTTATAATGCTAACCAAAAAAAGGAAACAATAGGTTAATGCGAGATGATTAAATAATTTATCCATAAAAATTATGGATTATTATTATATATTAACTCATTAATCTGCCTTACCTGCGCATCTTAAGCCGAGAAATAGAAGTACTTTTTTGTATAGATAAACAAAAAATGCGTTGAACTACACGTCTTCCATTATCAATTTTCTTGTCCATAAAACTCAAGTTTTTATAAAAATTGTGGCATTGCGCCCATATTGGTTGTTTGAATTCATTCGCTAATAAATGTCCAAACAGTTAAGCACATTGCTTATTATCAATTGTCGGATAGGTAAATTTACAAAATATAAATAGGTTGATATGAATTTGAATTATACGATCTAACACGCTTGGAACAGACCACATGACAAAATATAAACCAATAACAGAATTTATTTCATTTATTATATAAATAACACAACTACTACATTTACTACGTATTAAACATCATAAATGTAACAAATTGTATCTTTTTGCAACATTAACATCTCTGCACGTAAGCATACTGTGTTATTTATACCGTGCTTAGAATCATAATTAACTAATTAACAGGCAGTGGGCCAAGATACGGCCAACCCGATCTCAATGTAATTTTTGCGTGTTATCCAACCACCCCCTCTTCCGCTAGCTCCTTGCGACAACCAACAAATCGTTTGAAACCGGAGCCAATTTCGAGGTGGCTTACTGCTTGCCGCTTGTCTACATAAATAAATACAAAGCGTGTTTCGTCGCATTAAGTAATGGAAATAAGAATGTTCGTTCTGTACTTAAATGTGTGTACGTGCAATTTAACATTGTAGCAAGAATTTATAATAAAGAACTAAGAAAAAAAAAATAGCTAACCAAAAAGATTATAAAAGTTTGGATGAAATAAAAAGCCCGAGATGAGAGAAAATAACTGATAGCAGGGGACACCTACATTCATCAATATGCCTGCCGGATTAGCACTGCCGCTTAATTGTAGTTTGTTTGCGTGCAGGAGTGAAGACGGTAGGTGTGGCTTGCGATCCTTATTGCAATATGTTTGACAACTGCGGCGAGTTTTTATTATTGCTGCGAATCGAAGCCGGTTTTATGTGAAACCGGTTTTCAAAATCAAATCCGATTTTTAAAGTCGGATTATTGTGTATTAAATATGTTTTCGAATTTAAAATACATAGCATGCAAAAGGTTTTTTTTTCTATGTTAAAAACCGGTTTTGAAAAGCGATTTTTACTGAAAATCGATTAACCGGTAATAGTATTGAAAGTATCTAAATAAATAAAACAAGGAATAAAAACCTCTTATTTATTCATTACTGAAAAGAAAAAAATATAAAAATAAAAATCATATTCCCTATCCCATATCCTTCAACACAAATAATTCTAATTTTTTAAAGCTGCGCTAGGGGCAAGCCATCCATTGAATCATAGGACTTATCCAACAGAGCCGCTTTTATTGTCACATACTACAAATTTCATGAGGCTTCACACACTGCTCCCACACTTCCATCCTCAAATGATTCCCAAACAAAATCTAATTTTTAAAATCCCTCAGTGTCGCGGCGATTCCCCAATTCCATGAAACATATGAAACAAATGCCAAGCGAGTCAGTGTTGCCAGATCAACCAAAAATATGTATTTTGGGTGCTTGATATATATCACGAATTTGGATATTTATTTAGACATAAACATCACTATTTATATATCGTGAAATATATCATGATATATATCACTTGATATATATCTGGGAAGTCTGGGAACCCTGTCTTAAATGATTCGATACGAGATACGAAGTATACACTTAAAATATGCCCTCATAAACGGCATGTAAAAATACTATACAGTTTCGTATTTTCAATAACCAAACCGAGCACTTTTACTAGATCAGTGACTATATATAAGTAGACTGATCAAGTCCATATAAAAGCGAAATAGCTCTAAAAATTGTCGATAGATGTCGATAACATCCATAAATTATCATATAATGCAGTTTGATAGTTCTCGGATAAAGGTGCGGGTCAGCGCTATCTAGGAATAAATTTACCAAATCATGTAGGGTATAGGTATCTTTTATTGTGGGTGTAGTGAATATCCGTATAAAAATCCATTTCCATTTTTCTAATTTTCAAATGTATTTATAATACATACAATAGTTTGATAAGTGTTATAATAATAAATATTACTCATGTAATTACGATTAATAATATGAACTGTTAAAATTCACTTTTTCAAACCTACGATTACGACAGTGCTCGTATATGAGAGGGAAAATCTCTTTTTAGAGGGAATTTTGAAAGTTAGAGGAAAAAACTTTTGTTTTAGAGGGAATTATTGAATTTATTTATGAGTTTTTTATTTATTTGCTTTAGTTTAATTAATTTGTTATTGTATCGTGCATTTATTTTAATTTATTGACAAAAAGTTAATAAATTTATATTTACCGCCTAAAAAAATCAGGAACTGCAATATCAAAACGGGAATTCTACTTGTCGGCGACGGGAATTATCAATCAAGATATATACGAACACTGGATTACGATTCAAAGCAAAGACCGATTGTCGTTAAGTAATGAGTAGTTGGTCAGAACAAAATAACCTCTCAATGTAATCGTTTCTTCTTTGGTATTGTAATTGAAATCGAATAATATACAAATATAACTATAATATACATATGTATGATATGCAGTTCGCAGAGCATTACGGGTATTATGCCAATAGAAGTATTCTTTCATAATTCATCACCTACATATGAGTTGTACATAATGAGACATTTTGTACTAATAAAGTGTGTAAAAATTCTTTTATTTTTCTGGTAACATCTGTTTAGAATTCTATATTCTCTGCAGGTAACAATAATAATTTATAGCATATTATAATCCTGTTAGAGGATTAGAAACGTTTTCTTCAAATAATATTGTAAAAATTCCACCATATGTTCTCTTAACGGTATCGATTCAATAGGTCTTTGTATTACTAGATTTTTTTGGGTGGATATTTACGTGTTTATTTTACTTTATTGCCGGTATTTTCTTATCATCTAAAGAACATGCCGCGCCATCACCGAAACCACATAATATGTAAAAGGTTTTTACAATCTATTTATGTTCCTGTCTTTCTTTTTGCAATTTCTACATAAAAGCTGGATTACATGTTTTGATTTTAAAATTTTAAGCTTCGGCTTAATATTAAATTTAAAAATATTAACAAAAAAAACCTATAATACATCAAAACTGTTTTTGTAACATTATTGTTACAAAAATTATGTAGTTTTAATTATTCTTATGGGGATTTCTGCATAGGCTTGCTCCTTCAACTGAATAAGAAATTAGCTATTAAAGTGCTCGTTTTACAATATTCTCACTTTTAATACTTACATATATTATAAATAACTACCATCTTGGAAAAATTTAAATTTCCAACAATTATTTTTAGTAACTTCAACAGAAAGACCTCAAAATAACTAGTAATCTAATACAAAACCATTGGTAATTTCCTGTTTCAATGTTGAAGTTACTAAGACTAATTGATCATATACTCATTTTTGTACAGGTAAGAAACAAAAAAATACTATTTTAGATTTTTAATACTAATAAGAAACGATAGAAATATATACTGCGTTTATAAAGTTTGAAAAAAAATAATTTTCTACATAGAAAACAGAAATATAAAATAAAAAAAAATATTTAAATCGCGAATTTAAACATAAAAATGGGGTTAATAATCAGCAAAAAATTGCAAACCCATCACATATATACTTCCCTATAGTATAAAAAAGTGTCATATCAATTTTGTTATAAACCTCAGATAATTAAAAATTATTTTTCAAAAAATGCTATTTACAAGGACCACACCTGTATATACGAAAATTTTAAATCCTAAAAACATTTTTTTTTAGTTGCTATAATTGAACACCTAAAAAATATAAATGGCATATCATTTTACATAGTTCGACTAGCATACAAAATGCAGCGCAATTTTGAAGTAAAATAATTTTACGAATTTAAATTCCTTGTTGGGTAAAACATCCGGCAGCTTTGCGATCTACACTTGCGCCTCACTAATCCCCTTAACATTTTTTTACACATCTGTGATTGTTTACTTTTATTTATGACTTTTACTATTAATACGAATACCATATACTCATATACTCATATACATATACTCATGATCGATTTCGTCCCACTTTACTACATTAACTGGTCACTTTACATTATAGGAAATGCAAACGTACGCAACTTTTCATTATTGCGTTTGTTTTTCCCACAATTTAAATATTGGCTTTTGTTGCTTGCCATGCTTTTCACGTGGCAACAAACTACCATTAATACGGGCTAAATCCAAAAAAAAATCGTTTTATGTTATATGCTATCGCGCTATCTGTGAACTAAATGCCCTCTACTCATGTGTGCTGCTCAACTCATCACCTGTAAACACGGTTCGGAGCTAAGATAGGCATTTCGCTTCCCCCGCCAGTTTTGGATGTAGAAACACTAGTGACATCTGGATTTGCCATCCAAAGGGCCACTTTTAAGCGCAACATTTTTCCCATAAGCTTAATCAGTCTACTTATATATAGTCAATGTACTAGATTCACGAAGTTGTTTCAAATTTTACGATTTTGTAAAAATACACGCTTGTTTTATACAGCTCGCGAATTCCCTTATCATAACAGTGTCATACTAGTGTATATATTGACTTCGATACGATTCTGTATCAAGTGACCCCCTATGATACGACTGGAAGAATACTCGTATATATTGATGGAAGTTGCTATACTTAATTATAATGCATTATAATGAATGTGGTAATTACTATACCACCACTTTTCTCAAAGTAACTGTATGTACTAATGTTTTCCTTAATTTTGGTAGGTATAAATAAATTCAAAACTGAAACAATTCGTATTTATCTCGCAAGCAGGTAGCTTTAGCTTTTCGATAAGTGATACATATATTGACATTTATATAATATGTGCTGCTATCATATGTATCGATATATGATAATACGTAGTGCATTGGAAGATTCTAACGATATCATGCAGTTACATATTTAATAACCACTCCTTTAGGAATATATAAATATTATATTGAAAATAAGTGAACGTGACATGGTTTCCTTATACAGAAAATCCTTCATATCACACCCATAATATTTGAAAAATGCTAAAAAGAGTTATATAGAAAAATGTACCACCTGCAAAAGAAATTGGTCGGAGAAATCTGTACAGAACGTCGAGACGTGTACGTAATATGAAGGAAGTTTGGTCAAGGGCATGGGACTTATTGATTTTTCCAGGCGCCACACAACGGCCGTAAACCAGCTATAACAGCCACACAGCCATATCAGAATTTCAAAAAATTAAATAACAGGATTGCACGGTTATTGTAAACGCTATCAGGAACATAAGAGATAAGAAAATAAAGTGGCAAGTTTGATATTTATAAAAGCTTTTAAGGGAAATGAAAAGAGAATATAAAACATTAATACTTCTAGAGCTTTCAATTAAAGTGTGTGCATACAAAGTGTTTCATAGTCTTTATTACTCAGTGACTGAACTTTTCTTGAAATCCGTTACAGCCAGATTAATGTGAAAAAAAAATCTTGATAACAAACCCTACCTGGAATATCATTTAAAAATAATTTCAATTTTCCATAACGTTTCCTTATAAATAAATATACTTTAAATCGAATAGTATATTGTTTCTCTTCCTTTAAAAATTTTGTCCACATTATTAAAAGACAAATTGCGCTAAAATTATCTATATCGGAATTCAACGGTTTTTGAGATATTTAGATACAATGTTGATAATTTTTTTTGCAAGTTTCCTTCGAAAATGTACCGAACATCAGAGATACATGTGAGATAGTGATGTGATCTATGGCGTAACGAAGAAGTTACCTGACCAAACAGTAATTAATAAACCAATGCTAAGTCATGGTCATTGTCATTACATACGATTAACTTTTATTATTTATTTGTTTGTTTTATATTAAATCAATTGATTTCTGTAACTAAACAGAACTGACTTGCCACTTTAGTTAGTTGTGTTTATAAAAGAATATGTATTTCTTATTAAACTCCGCTATACTATACAGAGCGATTCAGTTTTTTGGGGGCAACTTAAACAGCGTATTCTACCCATCATACTGGTGTAAAAACTTTATATAAACGTACGAGTTACAGCTTGTTGAAGGTTTTCATATTGTATAAGAAGCGCAGACGACATTGCGAGGAAATCAGAGGAAAACAATAATAATTATAATAAATATTGAATTAAATCAGGCTTATTATGCAAATTCTGTATTAAATGTGAAAATTGTTAATTATAATATGACAAAAATGAAAATATTTTTTAACAAACTAAGTTTTTGTAGTAGTTATTTTTAACTACTACAAAAACTTAGTTTTGAAGATGTTCACAATGAAATCCATTCATGAACATCAAATACATTTTCTACAATAGCGAACCAGTGAATCAATTCGCGGGTTATTTGTAATGGATTTTGTCGCTTTCATCAAGCTTCTTCAATTCTTAAAATTGATGTTCTAGTGTTCAGATAGTGTAAGTAAGTGGTTTATATATCTGTGTATTTAAAATATTAATATTATACACCATACATTGTAATTTAACAAAAATCTTTTTTATTGTAGTAAAAAAGTAATTTTCAGTTTTTTTGGTTGTTCGTATATTCCAACGCGTTTAACATAAAGAGCATTCACATAATCTCTAGTCTACTGTATAATATATACCTATATAATATTTTCTTATTTTTTACTCAGAATATCTATGAAATAGAGTTCGTAAAACAATAAATGCAATTAAAACATATTGTGGATTATCAGATTGTTGAACTCATTTTTGTATGTACTAACATCGCCTATTTGATTCTTTATAATACTGTGATAACTTTTAAAACTGCTTTAATGAAGTACTTCAAATGCTCTATTTGACAAAAATGAGGAAAGGAAGGTACTTATTCAATCTGACGACAGAATTTGGGCAGGAGTGTATTTAACTTAATATAATTTCACATCATTTATGGAATCCATGTTGACAAAGCTATTAACAACAGCTAGTCTTGTATATATGTTTAATAATTTTTTCTTTCGGTCAAGTAAATAAATTATTAAATTTAAAGACATCCTCTATTAATCCAAATACTTTCGTTTCTAACAACCATCTTATAATTTCTTGAGTATGTATTAATTGTAAGTAGTTATTGTACCAAACAAACATGCTTTACTATACCAAGAAATTTTGCTTTGTAACTATTTATCGTTTTTAAGTAAGGCTGACTCTATGAGGAGCAAATATGCTTGTTAAATACGAATGTTTGATTCAAATAATTGTTGCTTCGTACCTAACAAACGTTTCTTTGTAACTTTTTTAAAAACACTGGTTTATTTATGATTAATATACTACATTTGTTAACCATAAACACATCTTTCTCTCATTGTGACCATATAACAGCACTCAGTAGGCAATTTCTAATATCACTTAAATGGTACTTAAAGGATTACTACTATTAACATAAACTTCAACCCAATTAACATTTCTCCAAAAATTAATAAATATTAATAACTCTATCCTATTTTACCAGTGTCTAAGCAGCAAAATAAAATTCTTTTTCTTAATCCTCTCTCCATAAAGTAATGCATCAACGAATTAAATCCAAATTTTATTGAATAGCATTAGTTATTCCTCAATATATTAAACTAACCTAAGTAGGAGGTACTTAACGTAACTAATGGTCATTATCCCATGGAAATATTTAAGAAACAAATAAAATAAATCCTTGAAACCCTAACCTATAATTACAATTTGGATATGCAAAGAGAAAAGGTATTATCCTTCTTTTGTAATGAATATGCCTTCTATAAAACCGCGTGTTGCAGATATTATCCCTTATACATATAGAAAATAAAATGCTAAAACTAAATAAAGATTAAATGTAATACCTAAAGTTAACTAATAATTATAATTACAATTCTTAAAATATCTGTTTACAATTCGTTGTTTTTGCTAATATTGTTGCCGTTTGACTCGTTTATTTTATAATCGGTATTTTTTAGATGTTTTATTTAAGAGAAGTAGTCTTTTTTGTTTATTATAATTTGACTCTTTAATTTCAGATTGATGTTATATAAATCCATTTAAGTATATATATATTTACTATAATTAATTCAACCACACAAATATAACTTTTAAAACTAAAAGATTAGGTGTATCATCTAGTCATCTAGTGAATCTCGATTGCTTTACTATATCTTTTTAGTTATTTTATATGTTATATTAGTGAAAAATACTCCATTTAACCAAAAAACAGCGTAATTCGACTAATGGTGGGATTCCATACTTCAAAAAATAGCGCATGCTCTATTCCGTGTATTGCGCGCGCAATACAAGTGAAATTGCGGTCAGCTGATCGAAATCCATTGAATGCGCATGCGCTATTTGTATTGCATGCAATTAATTAAAAAAAAGGGCGAACTGTAAAGCGACCTTAAATGTAAACACCCGTCTATCCAATAGGCTTTTTTGCCTGGGTATTTCCTCCATTATTTTATTTGCTATCTTCTTATCATCAAAGGCACGCGCTGCCGTCAAGACTACACGTGCTTGTTATACTATAACAATTTATGGGTTTGGTATCAAAGTAAGCAACATTCATTTTTGTCATTTTTCAGGACGATTAAAGAGAAGGGGTTGGTTGCTCATTTTGATTCCAAAGCTAAATTTATCCCTTAAAAATAAATGAGATGTAGACTGTTTTATTCCGAGTGATTATGCTAACTCAAAAGTTAACAAAAATACTTCAAACTGTGGTACTGGTAATGCTGTAAACTTCTCCTAAACCCCTCACCACAAACTGCACTAAACTGGACATACGTTTCGATAGCAAAGCTATCATCATCAGCAGAAACACTGAGCAGTTCAGTGTTTCTGCTGAGTGGTGAGGGGTTAGGAGAAGTTTACAGCTAACTCAAAAGGGCAATAAAAATTGCACTGGGTGGCGAACGTAAAGTACGTATCCCGTTTTCGACAAAAATGGATGTTGTCTGCTTTGATACCAGATCCCTAAGTTCATAGATGGTCTATATTTTTCTCTCTTTATTTATATCCCGCTCTAAATCTGATGTAAGCCTTTTGTCTTATATAGTACATATATACATAATATGTTATACGTATACTTTTACAAGAAATTTTCTTTTCCTTTTTATAGCGAACTTCATATACAGGGTTATTATTCTATAGTACGAAATAAAAAAAGGGGTGAAAGATATAGGTACATGAGCAATGGCTAAATACAAAAAATTGCGATTCTATTTGCATGTTGTGATTTTTCAAATTTTATGGCCCAAAATGTAGTAAGACGGCCCACATCTGTATTTACCATATGTATACACATAAATCTGATAGGAAATGAATTTTAACCATCTGTAAGTAAATATCGAAAAAATTAAATGCTAGGCATAGTGAATTCATTCAAACTAGATGTTATTTATACAAGATTTAAACTGAGATAAGACGGAAACACCAGAATGCAAAGAAAGCATTTAGGTGATTTTTTTATTGTGATGTGCTTTTGTCATGAACTCGTGTATCACGTAAAATAGTAGCAACATTTTAAAGGTTAAATTTGTTTTAAAATTATTATGTTTGCAATAAAACTAATGTATGATTGTTAACTTTATGTAGCGTGTTTCAAATCTATACGCTGCCATGCGAATAGCAAGTGCACGCTAAATGTAAATCCCAACGTTCAAAGTGTAGCGACGACCGATGGTTCACTGGTATGCTAAATGAGTCAGGGCCGGACTGGAATAAAGAAAAATCATTTTCTCGGTACTCCGTGTACTTGGAACCGTAATTTTTTGTATTTAGGCATTACTCATATATATCTTTTACCCCTTTTCTTATTTCGTACTATACAATAATAACCCTGTATAGTGAACTTGAAAAATAAATAATAAATTAGATGATATATAAATATATTTATATATAGTCTAACTTAAACATGTTAGTACATCGAAAGTATGTATAAATAGACAAAATATCTAGGCGATTCAGCAATTGCTCGGTTATCTAACTGCAATTTGCTATTGTAACTACTTTATTTTTCTGTTTATGTATTTTAATAAAATATAAACCACCTACATCCATATTCTCTCGTAACGCATTACGTAGAATTTTATATACATATATTTTAATTCATATGTATATGAAACCTTAAAAGTTACCAAATGAAAGTATAAATAAATAAACTATTTCGAAAATATCCAAATAATTAACACCAGAGAAAAATTGATTCCCAAATTAAATTGAAAACCGTAACATTTTAGAATCCACATTGTTGGAGTGCATTGACTGTGATATATACACATTTTTTGTAGACATGAACCCATGGCACCAGAACTAATGAGCTTAGGCGTTAGCACATATAGATACACTTTCTAGCGGAGGCAAGAAATATAAAAAAAAAACTAAAGATAGAGAGAACAAGGATCGGATATAACGAGAACAACACATCTGGGAAATTTAATACCGTGTGAGATAAAAATTCTTCATGCGCGTGGAAGTGAATTGTTTCAAGTAAAGCAGCGTGCTCACATAATTATTTAAATCACTTAGGGGAATAATTCAATTAGGAATTTGGTCTTTTAAAAGCAATTTATAATTACCTACTTGGTCAGGTTTAAGGTTATATAATCTGTATTGTAATTAACTCGAAGGTCCAGTGCCTGGGACGTGGCTAAGGTGTAGAGATTAAGTAATCTGTGAGATAGTGTTCTACATGCATTGTGTTGAGTGGATATATAATTTAATTAAGAATAATATAGAGTAATTTTAAATTAAAAGATTCAGGATGACTTAAATATCCCGCTGCGAATTTTGGATCATTTCGTATATTGATATATTGAAAATGACCATTTTCATTTTGTGTCAACATCCTGTATCTAATTGTACAGGACTGCGCGTAAATCATATACACCGGCAAAACCGATTTATAGTTTTTACTAATCTTTACATCAAATAGGTGTACACTATAAAAACGTTTTTGTAAATTCACAATATGCTACCTAGGTTATATGTAAAATTAAATTCACATATTGTAGATTTACAGAATATTATGTAAAGTTACAAACCTCCCTTTCCTTTACGTATTTAGTAATTCTGTGGAAAATGTAGGTAATATTTAATTATATTTACATCCATTTTCCCCTATGAGTAAGTATAAGCACACAACGGGTAAGTGATAGATGTATCCTTTTTATTTAAAAGGTATTGCATTGAACCAAAAGTTTTTGCGGTTTCTATTTGGCCAACATGATTTGGTGTTTCCTTGAAAAGGAATATAATTTTGAACCCACGCATTTCTTCGGAAATAATATATTTTTCGTTGAAGCAGTTCATTCTTTAAAGTGAAAGATATTGACAGTTGATTCAAGTCCAATTTGTTTGGAACTTGGAAACTCTGCACATTGGCAGAAAATCGTAAGCATTTTGGTGTTCCCTTTTCTTATAACATTTATTCACTTTAGATTTGGCTTTTATGCAGTTTTACAGAAAAGCGTAAACACAACAAAATGTTGTTTATGTCGTGATCATTTTTGATTAAAATAAAAATGAATTATCTCCAAAAATCTATGTACTCCATATTAGTCATATATGGAGGATATGTGGTTAGGAGATGTAAAACCGCCAAGCCTTTATTCCTGCTATTGCGCGAGTTGATCGCAGCGCCATCCTATACCATAGTGTGCCATTAAAGAAATCGTCCTTCCAATAGTAACGACTCCCATCTGGTAAATATACCAGGTTAGTCTGTTGTAATCGCATATTCCGCCCTATTTGTACGAAATATGTTGTTACTGAAATGAAACGCAAGATGCGTCATCTATGCGACAACTTCTGCACTACACTTAAGTATATTTGCTATGCCGCTATACTATATAGGGAGAAATCTGCTATACGAAAATAATATGCCATAGTTATTTTTACTTTCATATAAATACTTAGTTAAATTAATAAATACTGCCCTTGTTTCAAATAAACCTTCTAACCAAATTATTCGTTTGATTGCATACTGGAATATTTTTTAATATTATTTAAATCAAGTAATAATTTAGACAAAAAAAAAAACGTGTTTTTCCGTGGGTAACAGTTTTAAACGTTCAAATACCGTATAGTTCTGTAAAGTGCGTTGGCTTATAACTAATGTAATATTAACTGAAAAGATTCCAATTGTCCCTGAAATTTCTTTAATCTCGCACGAAAATATGTACCTCCCATGGTAATGGAGATGATATTTTTATTTTAACTAAAATAAAAGTCTGCTCTTTTTAGATACAATTTGAATAGTGTCATCATGGGAGGGGTAATTACACAAAAAAAGAAAAAGGGGGTAATTACCCCTATTGCCCCCTCTCCTCCCTGTTTGTTCTGATAATTCCTATTTTGCAAATAAGTATAGGTCTAGAAGGTATTCCATTGCTGCTGTAGGAGTACTCCTCATATTAGGTCTTAACCCCATTGTTTTTTTATGAGCTGTTCTTATAGGTAACATGAGTCTTGTCTCCTCTCTGGTTTTAGTCCTTTGAGAATCTTTCGATTCCAAGTAAGCTTGGAGTGTATATAGAATAATACCACCTCTTTTCATAACATCACTCCGGAGTTTAGTTCGCAGCATTGTGTCAATCTACTTTCAGTGAACCGAGAATAGATCTTGTTCAAGTTTGTATGCAAACATTCACAATTTTTTCGATCAAAATGCTGCGAAAGATCTTTAAAATCGTCGTGTGTGCGGTAATATAGAACCATCTAATTGTGTAATTAAATCGTTGATAAACTCACGTGATTTAAATCCATTATAATGCATACACGTGTGACTGTCTGATAGATAGTTTGATTAATAGTTTAATATAAATTGTTATAAATACGTGCAAGACAATGTAAAAGCTTGCAGTACATGCCAAAAATGCCCCAATACAAATGAACAACGCAAGTTTTCATAAGTAAGAAGGGAGAAAAATCTAGAACTAGAAATATTTTGCATAAACAATTACTATTCAATCATGAATAAAATATTACATCAGTTGTAATGTGATTTTTTTTTAATTTTATGACCCTTTACTTCATATTTCTTTTGTCTGATATTACCTAGCTTTTTCATACATATGCAGGCACTTTTCTTTCAGTATTTATGCTCAATATAAACCTTACTTACTTAAAAATGTAGTAACCGGCCAATGTTACATTATATTTTTAAAAATAACTATTTTTTACATCACTCTGGTGCGTTCGTATTTTGAATTTTCTTGGAAAACATTTTATTACCTGGGATATTATTCCATCTGAACATGTAACATAAAATCTAGTGAGCATCCATGAATAATATTTCCAAAATTTAGATCTTTGTTTGCACTGACATTTCCTGTTTTTTACAAACATACTTTATAGCGGTTTATGTAAATCCTTACTCACTTACTACACCACATTTAAAATGCTGCAAAATTTCCTTTACCTTTGATGGCAATTTCTTCTACTTTGTTTATCCTTTATTCTTTGTTGCTACTTCTACAAAAGGATTAATAAATGAAAAAGCCAAATGTAGTTGTAGTAATTAAAAGTAAAATGATTTGTCTTAGATACGAAAATACTCAAACGCATGTTATGCCATTTAATCATGCAGTCCGCATATAAACTGCTATACGATGCTACTTCTATTACTCGTAAGTTCTTTGGATACGCGTCATAACTTGAGGACGGTGTATTTCAACAGTATCAAAATAACGTTCGTACAGGTACACGACATATCGTTGTCACTATAGACAGCAAATAGTGCGAACTAGTATATGAATGATACGAATCCCTGGCAGTCGGACTGCCCATCTCTAGTCATAACGTACAAAGTGTTTGCTAAACATCAAGATAGAGTTATTTAACAATTCGAAGATAAAAATTTATCTCGGAAAACTATTGAGCAATCGACAATCATTGCAAAAGAAACTGTTCATGACGTTAGACAACGAATGAAAACAGGTTTAAAAAGATTAATATTTTATACTTGAATATAAAATTATATCTTTATTTAGTTTCACTGTTTCATATAAAGTAGCCATAAAAGTATTTAAATTTACTTATTTCTTCACCACCTTTTACAGCTTTAATACTTACTGTTGATATATACTGTGTTTTACACATCTCATGCCTCTGTGTCCATAAAACGTATTGTAGACAGATGCAAAAGGTTATTTACCCATTGAATACAGTTAATGCAAGAAGATTCACCCATCAGCATTCTATTCTGTCTATTTCTGCCTAGTATGGAAAGCGAACCGTTCCAACGCACATTATTTAGGATTATTTTCACATTTCTAAAATAGAATAGTGGAATCATCAGCTTCCCTTATTTATAGCGTTCCTTCATTGGAGAACCATTGGACCGTCCCAAAGTAATACGAATCGAGAAAGTAACGAATTATAATGGCAAACAAAATCAATTGTCTTTCTTAATGGTCTGCTTCACATTTTCAAGGTTTTGCTAGCTATAGTTTTCCACTCGACGTTTTTTTGACCTTACAGTTGCCTGGCTCGATAAAAATAAATTCTATATTACTTCGCTTCGGTATGTTAAGTAAAGATTGATATACAGAGCGATTGAAGAAATGTTTAGATTAAAAAGGAACTAAGCTAAATTAATTTAGATATGGAAATATATTATGAATGAAGTTGGGCAATTGATTTACAGAGTCGCCAATTGGGTTTCCGACGCCACAGTGATACAAACTATATTAAAACAAACTCTTTTCTTGACAATAACAGTACAAACAACTTTATTTTGTTAAAACAATATAAAACATACAATAAATATTTAATAAACAATTTCATAAGAAATTAGAAGAATGAATTATGATTTTAGCTTCCTGTATTAAATTAGTTCTGATCCTGATTATATGATATTTTAAGAAAACTAGTTGGCATCATTTAGTCGATATTTTGTAAATAGAACGCAATGAAAATAATAATTAATCAATATCATAACGAATAAATTGAATATTTAAAGCAGTATTTATTTCTATTAAAGTAGCAATAAAGTTCGCTAACGAAAATAAGCACATCTAACTTCTAAATCAATGGAGAAAATTCAGGAATCCTTTTTTTTTTAGTGTTCTTGGAATTCAGTGGGAATGAGGAAGTTCTTGAATTCAGGTGGCCGGGGATAATTGGGTATTTCCAAGAACGGGAGAGTAAGATATCTTCTGGTATTAGTTAGATAGCCATTTTGAGATTTTGAAACTTACTTTAAACTATTGAATAATTGAATTATTTAAACATGAACGATGATAATGTAAATTTTCTGCTACGGTAAGCTCTTCTGCGTAAAAGCTACATATACTCGGATTACTTTACGGTAAACTATAATTCTCGTAATAACTATTTTAGAAAAAAATGTATAAATAACCTTCGACAATGGTCTATCTTCTAACAACAATCAACGAAAACTGAACTCCTCTCTTCGTAGACACTATTCAGCGTTTTCCTATTTCTTTTTTTTTAAAGTATGGTAGATCAATTTTAAATTTGTTTACTAACTGGTGAGTGACAACTGCAACTTTCTTTAAAATAACAATTTAAAAAGATTCAACAATGTAAAAAATCTAATTTTAAATTTTCAACGAGGGTTCTTAGCTTACAAAATGGGTTACAGCATATCAAACAATATTTACAATATAATCATGTGTGACTAGTCACAGTGACAGAATTTGTGACTGTCAAACAGTCCGGTGACATTATAGTTAAATCCAATAATTTGAAGGACTAAATATTGGTGGAAGTTCATGAGTTATGATTTCAGTGATAACGTTTATTAATTAAAATCGACGCAGAGCATAGATATTATCATCAGATTACACTTAGTAAGATAATAATAATCTTCTTTGGGTTATCTTTTCCGTACAATTCAATTCCTTTTCTGGTAGTTCATGCGGTATTAGCGGAAATTAAAAAAAACGTCATTTCGATAACAAAATTATTTATTGGTGTTTCGCTAATAAGTTTGAAAAAGCCAAACTGTAGGCAGATTTTTGTTAGGTGTAAAACGTTAACGACAATTATAAACCTAACAAATACGGTTTATTTATTTTCTTTCTAAACTATAAGCAGCCTTGCTGTAGTCGATCAGTAGATAACTAATGTGCCTGAACTAATTTCAACATATAGGTAAATACAAAACAGTAGAAGTTTAATTTTGAATATTTTCATATATTGAATGATGTATGTAGGAGACAACAAATCGTTGTGGTAGTGTCTACCTATACAATATTCTTGATAATTTCCTCAGAGACGGGCCGTGACAATATTGAGTGGTGGGGCCAATCTCCGGCCAATTACCCCTCTCCCTATCCCTCGGGGTTTTTTTTGTATTAATTTTACAAAGTTTTGAATCAGTTTAGTGCTGGCAGTAATTTACTACTTCGTTTATTGTTATCTAAAATAATACCCACATAAAAAATTTAATGTAGACAAATTTAGAAGAGATTTTAAAATGAAAATACATTAAGTTCTTATCGGGAATGCTTATCTACTTAAATATAAATACTAACGTATTTCCTTCAGAATTGCATATATTTACTTTTTAAGCTGCACGTAAGTACATGAGTCACTTGTTTAGTTCAAGTGTTTTTGTGATTTTATATCGACGAAAACATAACACAACACAGAGCACATGAGTTATTTAAGCGAAGATCGTCGTATAAAATACAATTGATATTTTATGCATTACCCCACGTATTCTTACAAAGGAAGGAAAACACAATTTTTATTTTCTTTGTTTGTTTACCTAAGCAAATGCTTGTTTTTTTTTACTTAAAACACTATTATGATGTATTTTTCAGGAATAACTCTTAACTTTTTACATTTACTATTACATTTTCATATTTTTTTACACTGAGAAAGATGTGAATGGTAGTTAATTTTGATTTGAAATACTAGTTATTAATTTACGATGTCATTCTAGAATAATACTACACTTAATTACTATAATTAATAAATATTAAATATTCTTGAACTAAACTTTTATTAAGTATTTAAACTGAAGTCCGTACGCGATTGGCCCGTCTGCGTCTGACTAACACGCTTGCCTACCGTGATAGTGGGGGGAACCTTCCCGCACAGTGCCTAGCACTGATGAAATGACTCGATCAACCAGCGGGCCACGAAACGGCTGGCCCTACTCCAATGTAATTATTGCGTATACTGCGACCAGCCCTTCTCCCGCTAGCTCTGCGCAGGTACCTACAAACGTCTGAAAGTCGGCGCCAATCTAGACGTGGCCCCAGTTCGCCACTTGTCTGCGTAAATAACTACAAAGCACGTTTGGTGGCTTCAAATCATGAGAATCGCAACGTTCGTTCTGTACTTAAATGTGTGTTTCTGTGTACGTATATTGATCGGCATTTTTACAGAAAATAAAAGCTCCTTAATGATTAATTTGTGATCTTCAATGGTGGGGCCATGGTCCCCCATTGTTGATACAGGTGTGCGACAAGAGCTGCCTCCAAATCGCTCATCCTTTCATATAGAGTCTTTACTTTTAAGTGAGGTAATATATCTTTGATAGGTGGAAGTACACTTGCATTATTTTTCTTACTGTACTGAACCGTGTGGAGATATTCTTACTATATACTTACAATTAGATAAGACCGGATGTACGAAAACCAATTGAAGAGAGGGTAAATGCAGATAAAGAGATACACGACAACCAAAATGAGATGCAACTACGTACCAGAGCCACAAATTAACTGAAGAAAAATTTAAGTCTTTCAGAGAAAAAAAGGACTAAGGATTATGTTATCAACTATCCCTTTCTTATTAAGCACGAGGATGTTGACTATTTGTTTTAGTAGTGTGATGATTTTCTGTATACTGCAGTAACTACTATTTTGTAAATTTAGGCAAGTATTAGAATACTTTGTCTCACCATATGCACTCAATAAAGCTTTTCAACATTACATTAATTAAGGGGGATAGTTTTCATAGAGTATTTCCTGCCACGCCGCAGTTTTAAACAAAAATTAAAAACGCTATTAAACATTATTTTGTATAGTAATAAAAAATACAATGCAATTAGAACATATTTATAATGGTAAAATAGAATTTAGAACAAAACTAGAGGAGAAATGAGCCTTGAAAAGTCAAATTTTGTGTCATTTTTAAGGTTGTAAATAGGGCCAGTAAAAAGTTGGGATTTAAGTATGTATTAATAATTAATGTATTGTAGCCGTTGATGTGAATGTAATTGTGGAATTCAAAAATAATGATTACTTACGTCAATAAGACACTTTCAGAAAATACCCTTCTTCAAAATATCTTATTGATGTAATCATTATTTTCCAATTCCAAAAATTACATTCACAAGCGCTATTATACATTATACATATTCCAAATCTAAATTTTCTACTAGCCCTATTTACGACGGTAGAACTGATATAAAATGACGAAATTTTGACTTTTCAAGTCCCGTTTTTCTCTAGTTTTGTTTTAAATTCTTTTTTACCAGTACAAATGTGTTCTAATTACATTGTATTTTTTTATCGCCGTACAAAATAATTTGTTTAATAACGCTTTTAATTTTTGCTTAAAACTGTACCAACACCCTTAATTAACATGCTGCCATAATTCCTTTCTAATATTATCAGAATGAAGGGATATCGTGAAGCCGCCGCACAGAACCTCGGAACTAAAATTTGGAAGATAAAGAAACATTAGCAATACCCTCATAGATAATCTATCGAATAAAGGTACATCATTTAGCGAAAAAAAAGATTACGGGTCAATAACTATTACTAAAAGGGTATTTTTCATTGTTTTCAAACTAAACTTCTTTTTTTCCTTGTTTCTTTATTTATGCAGATAAAATTGTAGAAACTGCAGGAGTTGTTAGATTGGGCGCGTTTTATTCAGTTTTTCCCTGCTATAAGGTATAAACCTTATGACGGTAGTGTATACATATCTTTCCCGTATCCCACCGAATGTGGATTCGGTGCCACATTAAACTTTAAATCATTACATTAACCGTACGTATTACATTATACATGTGAAATAAATGGCTGAAACGAAATAAATTAATGACATTTCGCTACTCAAATCATATTCCAAATACTGTCATTTGTCGTTAGGTTGGAAAAGTTTATTTTAATTACTTGCATTGTTTATTTTTTTAATATCTGAATGTCCATTCGAATTAGATATTGAAAATAATTGATAGTAGTTAGTACCTTAATACCTAATTTTTTATTTGTTTACTATGTGATTAAATGATTCCAGCTGCTAGTTTCGACAATAGGTGTGTCTTCATCAGGCTGTTTGAATGATCTCATAATAGTCAATGTTAAAACATTAAAAGGCATCAGATATATTTAAAATGGTTTTATTTTTGCTGACCGGATATTGAGAATGCATTTTTCACAATGTCCGTGGAGCTATATACTTTGAACGTGTGCGGTGGTTTTATAAGGATTACTCATTTTTAAACAATCTTTGACGTTGTTTCAAACATAACTAAAAATAGGAAAAGCGATATACTGCTTATTAACTTAAATACCAATATTGTGTTTGGCGCAAAATATAATTAAATTTTCGTTGAGCGGTTAATAAATTTAAAGTTTTCAGGTAATCTCATCTGTGTACGCGCAGAGGCGATTAGGTATAATGTTACACTGGGGAATAACAAATATTAAATTAAAAAAAGTGAGCGTGCTTAAGAAATAAAGATTAAGCTAACCAAAATTGAAGTTAATTTAGTGCAAATATGACGTGGAAATAATTTTTAGCAAGTACTCTAATCCATGGCACAATTATACAAGAGATGCGCGCAACGAAAACGTTATTCTGCTGTCCTTGCCCAGATGCGCCATAGGAGCTGTCAACTGTCAAAGTTTTTGTTAGGTTGCATTAATAATATTTGACAACTGATCATGGAAATATGTTGCACAATTTTTACTGAGTTCCGATGTCGTCGCAAGAATTGAATTTTTTGTTCGCCTATCTTAAACGAGTCATTATCATTATCATTTCATATATATCAAATATGTCTTTTTATTGAAAATGAGTTAATAGTATTTAGTATATATGCTAGGTACTATAAAATTTATGAACACATGCAACATTTCTAACATTTAATTTAAATCGTTACATTTTTAGCAAAATGGTGTATATCTTTGCTTTTTGTTCTTAATAAAATTTATCTTTTCCACTCTTTAATTGACTTTTAAGGATTTTAATAAACCCGCACTGCCATGGCTGCTTTTCTGACTCTTGGCATAAAAATTAATTAAAAAAATGTCTTTAACGTCATTGCATGTGGAAGAAACATAAAATTCATGGAAAAATGTTTATTTCTTAAAAAGAAAATTCACCTGCTCCACAGCATTTCTTCAAAAAAACTTTGTTTTATTCCTAAAGTTTGTCGTGCTTGGATTAGACTTTATAATATTTAATTATATGAATATCAAACATTATTCAAGTGTAGTGGCAGTACGCAGCTCCACACGAGTCTTGTATACTCCGAGTAACAAATTTACCATATTAGAAATAACTTCGTTTTAGTATTTTGCAGTTATTAGTTTCATAAGTACATTGCGATGAATTACCTTTTTCAATCATATTCTGCTTGTGCAGTCTCTCTTTATTCAACTATAATGGATTCTAGAGGTCATGACTTTTGTGTCAAATGTGTAAACTATGGGTGTAAATTTTCAGGGTCCTTTGGTGTTTGCCTGTGCAGCATTCTACGTGATATTTCCGATTATGTAAATTATACCAGTGGCAAAATGATTTGGTAACGACCGGGAGGAGCACGTTTCGTTGTGTGATCGCATGACATGTGCTTATTATGACTTCTTTTTCTTGCATGCTATTTAAATACTATTTGCTTTGTATACGTACCGTGGAATTAGTCAATTAACAGAAGATTAAGTTTCTATAAATAGCTATTTTTGCAGGTGTATATGTACAGCAAAAATATACAAATGATGTCGGCAATTTTAAAATAAGTAAGAGCAGATTTGAAATATACTATGACTATCAAAACTGTTCCAACGCCGTTAGAGTGTTGTAAGTGTCCTTTCTTTTCTGTGGACGTAAGCGTAGTGTGTAGGTAGCTTAAATCTCGAAATTTCCACATTTCTACAGGCCGTTATACTCATATAAGATTTAGGTTCATCATTACAACAAATCATCCACCTCTTACTACTAAGTACCTCTGAAAAAATAAAATAACAGAAATATTCAGAGAATTGTTCACTGACGTACAGCTCCTACCAAAAAAAAGTTAACGACCTACGCGAAAATGTATGCGGCGAGCGCATTTAGGATGGACTATAGCTTTTACTACGACTGCGGCTTATCGGTGTACACAGATGTTATGTTGATTCGTTGTGTATTTATCCTACACAGGATTTCTTGTTTTTATAATTTAGTTTTTGTTATTAAGACATAAACAAGCACGCGTTGAAATAATAAATTTTCTGTTTTTCTGTTTCTACTAAATGTTCTTATTGATTTATTAGAATACCTTTATTCGCATATATACGGCCAATATGGACTATAGTGGATAGACAAGTTTCTTTCTTTCATTTTTGTAATTTTTTAATTGTAACATTTAGCAATAAGTGAATCTGAATATAAATAAAATATATAGTTTTCAATAGTAAATGTAAGGACATACTTGCTAGTAACATATCATATATATACACATGTGATACTGTAATAACAAAATGTTCTCACTATAAATTTATTTTATTGTTTTATCTAGTTATAACATTTGCATAAATTCATTTCTTCAATCTTGAAGTATCCAAAGTCTCCAGTCCTCATTATTTTAGATTACTTCCTAGAAGTTTCTCATAGTTTATCTGCATTTTCTAGAATGAAGTCTTTATATATGTATAAATATTATTCTGTTTTAATGCACCTCAAACATTTTCAATAGGATTTAAGTCCGGACTAGAGTTGGGCAATTGTCCGGCGGAGCAGATATGTATTGCGAGGCGGGCCTCAATAATAATAATAATAATAATAATTGGTTTCCTTTTTTCCCTTCCGCACGTCCGTCATATTTGATAATTATACGTCAGCCTTATATAAAAATCTGCTGGATACTGAGTTGCAACTCTACGGCACTGTTGCCAATTAACCGAAGACATATTTCACTAGATTGGGATTATAATTCCACCAGAAAATCCCTAGAATTGGGAAAGGAATTACTTTATAATGTATTTTAAGGAAAGCAAAAAAAAAAATTTTTATATATTTATGTAATTAATAGTTTTTCTACTATAATTCCCCTTTTATTTAATTTTTTATTTATTATAATTCGCACAATGTTACTTTTAAAAACCTATTATACAAAGTACATTTTATTTTGTCTATTATATATAAATTTAATACAACACTTATTAGATAGTCGTCAAATATTAATAATTTACAACAATATACAGTGGAACCTCATTAAGTCGGACCCCGTGAATGAATCTCCCGGATCTGCAGATAACCTGGGTCAATTTTTACGATTTTTTTTAGAAATGGGCATTGTATCAAATAGTTTTGTCCCCTTATTGTTTAAAATGAGTTTAAAAATATGATTGTTCGGTTTGTTTTGTGCGTATATTTGTTTATCTACAAAATGAAGTAATTTTTCTGTAGGCGCTGTCTTATTTTACTTTTTTCTTTTACCCTAGTGTCCGTGCAACCTAGATTTTCGTTAACCTGAATCAGCTCTAGTCCTAATTGATCCGGATAAACGAGGTTCCACTGTACAACTATATAACTGTAACCGTGTTTCATAAAATCATAATCATATCCTTATTTATTTTATTTTGTACTTTTATTTATTTATTATATATGTACATGTAATTTAGTCTTCATGTTCAATGAATTCACTAAATTTATTACTAAAATTAAAGAAAATCCACTAAACTTTTCACTAGCCACTAGAATATGATTTGTGTACACCAGACGTGCTTTCAATACACCAGATTTAGTGGAAAATTCACCAAGTTGGCAACACTACTCTACGGTTCATCTGCTTTATTGGAGTACATGAGTTAGAACGCACGTTCTGAATACGTATCTGTCGCGCCTGAAAATTGCCCAACTCTAGTCCGGACTATTTAGATACCAGATCAATACTTGTTAAATAAATGTTTGCGGAACGTATCCATTCTTGCACAATTTGCGATTTTTGCACGGGACAGTTATCGTGCTGAAACACAAAATTGCCCCCATATTTACCGATGGCATCATCAATTTATAAGGATGCTTGATTTCTGCAACACCTACTGCTTTCATTTCAACTATTCAATGTTCTAATTTTTTTCATTAAAAATATAAGAGAGACCTAATATTAGTGTCGAGATATACAATCGCAGACAACAGTTAATTCCAATTTATTTTTCAGTATTAGATATGTTGTAAAAAAAGCAATGAAAAGCTAACTATTTAGGAAGTATTGAGAGATAATAAACAAAATTAAAGTTATGCAAAATTTTAATTGAAATGTTTTATTAATTTTATTATGAAAAATTATGC
This sequence comes from Protaetia brevitarsis, assembly GCA_004143645.1. NCBI lineage: Eukaryota > Metazoa > Arthropoda > Insecta > Coleoptera > Scarabaeidae > Protaetia > Protaetia brevitarsis. The sequence continues at coordinate 1,240,846 of RXPK01000052.1, read as the reverse complement.
GTATGACATTTGTCCGTAACTGTATGTATGCATTTCAGTTATGCGAGGTTTCAATGAAAAATATGTTTATACATATGTTATAAGCGGGGAATATCAGATAAAAACAAATACTTCCCTTTGTGGTTTTTGCCGCAAACTTGTTGCGCCTTAAACTGAATGGGTACCCTTATTTAAAAGCTAATAATAAAAAATCAAGGTCATCAAAACAATTTTCATAGACAATTTACCAAATGAATAGCGAACATAAAATATGAATTTATCAAATACGAGTAAACATAATGTAGGGTAGCCTTCGGCTGGCATGAATAAAATTACCTCCAATAAACACGGTTGTATGTATAGTTCAACCTGAGAATATATATCAAAATCGCGATTTAGATTGTTAACCTTTTGTGTGGGAGGAGCTGTACTTTTACCATGATGTGAAAATATGCATAGTCCCTATAAAAGATATCCATTTCTATATCTACCATTTTAAATGTTTTATTATCTCGATCAACTTAACCATTATTTGTGCTCAAATTAATTCAATAAGGTAAGTTGACACTTGTATGATGTAATCTTAATCCAACTTGGTTTTTTGCCCTTTCATCAATAACATAATTGTACTTAAGCTTATTAAATTCAATAATACTAATTGGTCGATATCTGGAAAAAAGCTATTGGTTTATTTAACTGCCCATTCGTCTACAAGCGATTGATAGAAGTGTTTAACCAATGGTTTACTAACTTCTAACAAGTAAAAATTGATGATATTTGATATTTTTTTTTTAAAAAAAGACGACTCTAAGAAAGTTTAAAACACAGCAGACCCTTCGATTTTTATTGGATCTGAAATGAAAAGGAACATACTAAACTAAAAATAGTCCCTCTTTGTTTAAGGAGAGTTTTTACTATTTGTACTCCAAGTACAAGAGGTAAATTCTAAAAATATTTAGTGATAAATAATATTAACTTAAAATACTTTAAACATATAACCAAAAATGGAAAAGCTTAATTCAGAATTAAGTTAAATTTTATTTTTTTTTTGTTATTTGTAAACAAATAAAAATCTAAAAATGAACTCAGTATTCTCATATAACTACCTACTTTCAATAAACAATTAACTATGCTATTAGAAAAATTATGTCTTTGTGATGATACATTGGATAGTGCATCTAGGACTATAGTAAAGTATTCGCAGTTTTCATAACAGGACCATTGTTAAAAGTATTTTGAAATAGGCCTAGAATAGATAACAAGTGATCCTGTAATGCCACCTTATTGTTTGCACTTTTTCATGTTTTGTCTACTCTATACTTCTCAGCGATCGATAAGCGAGTGCTCATTTTCGTCACACGCTCGTATATGACTATATGCTTGTTTATAGCACCTTAGTGGTGCGCTCTGTGTTGCTACTCATCCCCACTATCATTCCCTTTAATTACATTATCGTAGTTTCATGTGTTTGGCTGTATAGCCAAAATCGCGATTCACATTGTATGATTAACCGTTTTTTGCCAGCAGCTATACATTCATTCAGTATGCTTTTCGAATTATCCGGTAATTGATTTGCAATTTTACTTCTATGAAAATCGTCATTGCGTTCTAAATCCCCCTCATTTGTTTCTAAAACGAGGAAATATAGGCTTGTTTTGTAATAATCAGCTAATTTTATCAACAAAATAGTTTATTTACGCCATTTGATCCTTATTTCTCAGAAGACCATTATCCTGGAAATTGCATCGGCCTTTTCATCGATTTGCGGTATATTAATAGCCCACAGTGACGTCTATTGCTGTGCTGTTACTATTTCGAAGGTTCATATACTATCTTGAAAACGTTCGATTACCGTTTGAGAACGAACGATTCAAAACCTCAAACAAAGGAGTAGAACACGACAAATAAAGATTATTGCAAATTGCTTAATTGTCGCTTTTGTGTGATTGTTTTATTTTTGTTCTCCGGGTGTAACTTTTTTTTTTTTTTGGACAAATTGAAGATTGTGACAGAATCAGCTGAGTTGATTGATATAAATAATTGATATGGATGTCTGTAGTTCAAAGATCAGTTCTTATCATTTATAGGTACCTACATTGATAAAGAAAAATCAAAAACTGTATTAGTCATCAATATATTACTTAAACCTGCTTATGATAAACATTCAATTGTGCGACTTGTCTGATAATGATAATTTACTATTTACTGCAATGATTTAATATTAGCAATTAGACCAGTACAAGAATTTTGCATCCGATTAAAAGCGTAAATTGGAAATTACGAAATATAGCTGACTACTGTTATATTTACAAACATAAAATTATCACTATTTACATCATTATTATTACCGTCATGTAAACAATACCTGAAACACATCAGTTTAAGATATTAAATGAAAATAAACTAACGTTGCTTAAAAACAAAACAACGTTGGAGGTGCAGCAATATTATACAGCAAATAAACGATTATATACAATTGACAATAAATTCAAATGTAACAGATTTTGTGTAAAGCGATAAACTTATCTTTAAATTGTGAAGGGATTAAAAAAAAACAGAAAATCATAATTTACTTAGAGTTGCATGCACAAAACTCATTAAGGGTATAGGTTACTTCTATGTCCGGTAAATCAATAAAATACCCAGAACAATATAAAACGTACAGTAAACAGAATAAATATTGTGGTTTTATATTTTCAACAAGGAATTATAGTTACAACGAGAATATTATTTAACTAGAAATGTTGATGCACATAAAATAGGTACAGCTCCTCCCACAAAAGGTTAATCAATCTGAATCGTGATTTTGGCTATATATTCTTAGGTTAAACTATACATACAACTGTGTTTACTGGAGGTAGTTTTACTCATGCCAGTCAAAGAGTAGTCCACATACGTAATGTTCACTTGTATGTTGGTGAATCTGTATTTTATGTCCAGTATTCAGTTGGCAAATTGTTTCATAAACAATTTGTGGAAAAAGGTGTGACGGAGACCTTGATTTATTAGTTTCCAGATAAGGGTATTCATTCAGTTTAAAGCGCAAAAAGGTTGTCGCAAAAACCACAAAGGGAAGCATTTCTGTTTATTTGATATTCGCCTCTTATATGTATAAATAAACATATTTTTTATTGAAACCTCGTATAACAAAAATAAACACAGTTATGGACAAATGTGGAACGCTTATTTTTCTATTGTTTTTTACTAGTTTCTAAATAATTATGTTTTCATTGCTTTGTTTTACTACATAATACTAAAAATAAATTGCAAATAACCCTTCTGCAACTGTATTATCCCAACACTAATACTTGGACTCTTTTCTATATTTTTAATAGTGAAAAAATTAGAATATTGAATACTTCAAATGGAAGCAATAAGTGTTCGGCTTGCATAAATATACGGCCTATTGGTATTGCATATTCAACTTTTTGGAAACAAAGTTTTGTTAGTTGAAATTTTTCCATAATGCTGAGAGCACTTGAAAATTCAGAAAATGCTAAAAGCTATTGGAAAAAGTGGACGCTGCCTGGCAAGAGATTTCTATAGAATTTTGCGATAAACTTCTGGTTCTATCCCGCCAGATTACAGGAAGTAATCGAAAATGATGGGGAGTGGCTACATTATTAGATGCTGTAAACTTCTCCTAAATCCCTCACCACAAACTGCACTAAACTGGACGTACGTTTCGATAGCAAAGCTATCATCATCAGCAGAAACACTGAGCAGTTCAGTGTTGCAGTTTGTGGTGAGGGGTTTAGGAGAAGTTTATAGCATTACCAGTACCACAGTTTGGAGTATTTTTGTTAACATTAGATGTTTCAAGCATGAAGAAATGTATTTATGCTAATGTTATAATTAGATAAAACAAGCAAAGTATTTCGTTATTATCGAATTTAGTATTGAAAACTATATTTATTTATATTCCAATTGATTTATTGCTAAACGTTACAATTACAAAATCACGAAATTGAAAGAAACAAACTTGTCTATCCACTACATTCCATGCTGGCAGGATATATGTTGTACGAAACAAAGCATTCTAATAACTGAATAAGAACACCCAGAAGCAGAGAATCTATTTTACTAATTGTATAAGAAATACATAAAAATATTATTTCAACGTGTGCATGTTTGTGTCTTCATAATAAAAAATAAATTATAGAAACGAGAAATTCTGTGTCGGGTAAATACACAATGAATCATACAAAACATCTGTTTACGTCGATGAGCCCTAGCCATAGTAAAAGCTATGATCCGTCCTAAATGCGCTCGCCAGATATATTTTCGCGCAGGTCGTTAACTTTTTTTTGGTGAGAACTGTACATACATTCTCTATTATTTACTTTTTCAAATACTACAACTATTAAAATAATAAATAAAAAATTTGCTAAATCTTTTAATATAAACATATTGTTATTCCAAAAATGTGATACTGTAATTCCAAATATTAATTTTATTTAGTGTTAATACAAATTTCTTAAAAAAAATATTAAAATCTTTTTTCTCAGTGTAGTTGACGTATAGCTTCTGTTGTACATGTAATAATGTTTCATTTTTTTTTCCTTCGAGTTCAATACTGATTCCCAAAATCCTCCTGCTCCTTTCTTTTGTATGGTTTCTTTTTTTATATGCATATAAAATCAATGTGATTTAATGTATGTATGTACATATATTTCGACGTTCAGAATATAGCAATGCGAGATTCACTATAGCTCTATAATTATTTTTATTTTTTGACTTGCCAGATTATTTTTATAGATGATGAGTATATACGTTTGCGTTTGAGTAGTTTCCGGTTTGCTGGTTCTACTTTAAAATTTCTGACACATCGCTAGGCAATTGGTGTTCTGTATTTCGGATAGGTATACAGTATGGTTTAAAGCGACCGGATTATGAAGTTCATTACGTATCTGGTGTATTATAAGGGAGCACCGAAATAATGAATAAGTTTTTGGCGCAGCGAATAGCGTGTCAATTCACACCCTGTCAAAATAGTTTCTGAATTGTGTAGTAATCTATTTTACTCTAATAACTACTGCCTTCTGACTGCAACTGACTTTTGGTATGATGCGCTCGCTTACAACCACACAGTACATATGTGTATCTGGTAGTCATTATTGATACTTCGCTGTTCGAACAAGAACATACTTAATTTATTAGTCCATATTATGTTAAAAATAAATCAATTACGGTGCCTCCTATAATAACTATATCAAGGAAAAAATAACAATTTCACAATATCGGATTGATATCTCCATAAATCCGGTATTAAAAATGATAATCTATTAAATTGATAAGATCATCTTATCAATCTTGATTGGCTTTTCGGTTATTATGCTGTGGGAAATTATTTGAGTGTATATACTGTACGACGTAAAAAATTACTGAAATAAAATGTTAGTCACGTTTAACGTCATGGAGAACGGAGCCAAATTCCTGTAGAATATACACAACACTACCTGACTCGCCAAAAAGTTCATGAACGTATCGTACCGATTAACTAGCACGTGCTAGAGCTAGATCAAGGATGGGAGGAAAATAGATTTCGTTTATTGTATATGCGCATACTGAAAGGAAAATCGTCTTCCTAGATAATTTATGCACTTCATGCAGATTTTCCCATGCATAACACGCATTCAATGTTACATTCTGTTTTCTCAATGTTGTAGGTATTTGTCTAAAAATCATGCAGCTATTTTTTTTTTTTTGAAATCACGTCTAAAAATATCCGATGTTATTGGATTTAAAATGAATACTGTCCTATATATCTATAGTAACTATATGAGCGAATATAGCAATTGTGAATTAAACATTATAATCAATTAAGATACATATACAATATTAATGATTTCATTTGACGTAAATATAAAATTGTTTACAATTTACGTCGCTGAATACACGTACAGTTTATGTAAAGGTAAAAATAGCTAAGAGCTAGGTATAATCTGCCCTCGACTGCTACATGAAAAATATATAACGAGTACTGGGTGTAGTGTTTCCACGGATCGATAAAAGAATTCTTAAAGCTGACAGTACACTGCCATAGCAATTTCGTTCTCTTGAAGCTTATGTTCAGACCCGTATTTAAAAACTTATTTCGATTTGAAATATATGGGAATGCCCTTTTTCTATATTTATTATAACTTGAGCAAAAAAGTTTCATTGTGTTCGAAAATTATTGTTATAACTATATAGGCTGATTCATACTAAGTGCACACTATTGCTATATCTCTGTTATTACTAATTCGAGAAATTACATTAAATCAGCGAAGTGTTTTTTAGCGCTGATTAAGATGCAGTAACGGAAAAAAAAAACAATTGCATAACGCATTTCGAGAAATTTTGAAATTCATATTTTTCTAAATTGAACACCCTGTATATTGTTAAAAAAATTGAAAGATATTTTAATTTATGATACAAAAGTTTTAATACAATATTATTTTAAAATGAATAATAAAGAAGTTAGGGTGGATTTTACTTGATGCCAAAGGTACACTTTCATTATGTAAAATGTAGAGCACTATAAAGAATCAACTTTTAACAAAACTGATACATGTCTTTGTGTTCGAAGTTTATTTTAACATATTACATCTAAAAATGCCGCTGAAATTAAATTGAAAAGAAAAAGTAAATGTATAATTTATAAATAGTGCTCAAAGGTGTCACCTTCCTTCTCCACACATTTTCGTGCCCGTTTGAGTACACTCTGGGTAGCTCTTAAGAGTATCCTTCCATCCAATTCGCGGAAAACTTTGCTAATCTTATTTTACAATTCGTTCACGTTGTTGTACTGCATTCTGTATGTCAGATCTTTTAAATATCTTAAAAAAGTCTAAAAATGAAGAGTCAGGAGCGCATGCTGGCCATCGAATTACTCCATTTGTACCAATTCACTTATAGCCAAAGTTGGTGTCCAGATAGTGATGAACTATGCGACATTTGTGTGCCGGAGCACTATCCTGCTGAAAGTATAAATTTGGACGCATCAGGTAATTGATGTTACTAACGACACTCTCTAGAAAGGTACTAATAAATTCCAAATATCTACCCCCTGTCAATGTACCATTGTAGAACACTATACTGAACTTGATAAATGTTCTTGCGACCAGTAGTATCCATTCTTTATTTTAAATATTCCTCTTGTCTGAATCTCCTGGTTGTAACGTTTGTGAGGTTCAGTACTCAAATGGATATACTTTTTTTAAATTCTCTGAACCGATGCATAACTTAAACCCAATTCCTGTAGTAACATCTCACACTGTAATTTCTACTTCTTCGTTGATAATAATATTTTTCTTTGTTCTTTTCTTCTTAAATGAGCAGTCGTGTTGTCTAAATTATTTGTAAAGTTTTCGAAAGGAACGTCGATCTGGCTGCTGTCGTAAAGGGTACTGTTCTGCATAATATTCGCCAGAGCTTATTGAATTTTTGCCGCATTCAATGCATCCTTCCAGCATATCGCATTCCTCCAAATGAGAAAATAGCATGGTGAGATATTATCTAATACTTAGAACGAAATATAAGGAAAACTGTTCAAGCTACTAATGATAATAATACAATAATAGCAATTAGAAGTAAAGAACACAACACAAAAATGAAATAACCAACTGTTCTTAATAATTAAACGTGCAAAAGATTTAAATTCAGTGCGTTTTTGATTGTTTCGAACAACATACTATTTGTTGGCTTAAAGTGAAACAAGCCTACTATAAATCTTACATAATGAAAGTGTATCTTTGGCATCAACTAAAATCCACCCTAACTTCGTTGTTTTTCATTTTAAGATAATATTGTATTATAACTTTTGTATCATAAATTAAAACATCTTTTTTTTAACAATATACAGGTGTTCAATTGAAAAAAATATAAATTTCAACGTTTCACGGAAATGCGTTATGTAATGTTTTTTCGGATACTGCATATTAATCATCAGAGTTAAAAACACTAATACTTTGCTAATTTAACCTACTTTCTAGAATCAATAATAAAATAGATAACAATTGGTGCGCACTTAATTTGAATCACTCTGTATATGGTTTTCCATTTATGCATATTTTACCTATATTTAACAATATCGCAGATTGTTCTGAGAAATGTATGCAGACGATAGACAGTCAACTTATTCCTTTGATCCTTCTCGTATTTTGGAAGCAGCTCGAACGGTCTAGGACGATTTAGATATTTTAACACAATCTTGTAGCAACTATGGTCTACAGTTTAGGAGCAGACTTTCAAATTGCATTATGTATGTATTGCATTTTTTTGTAGTAAGTACCGTTAAGACTTAAAATGAAACAAAAGAAACTTGATAGTTTAAAAAAATTACTTGTCACAATGTCTGGAGACGAATTGTACTACACACATCTGGAGTTGAAATGAATGAATGAAATTTTTGACACATCTGTTGCGATGAATAGTGAAAACGAATATCTTCAAGAGCAAGAGGATGACTAAATGTGTGAATGCTTGAGAATGATGTTAATGAATTTGTTTAAACAGTCTAATGTAAACATATTTTTTTAACCTAAGATTGTTTCTGGTACTAATGAACCAGATTTGTTTCATTATGCCATTAAAATTTCCACAAAATATAATAGTTTTTCTCCTGCAAATTTGTAAAAATGGATAAAAAGCAATTTAAAAATCTTTTCCAGATTTATACATTCTCAAAATGCTCGATGATGTTATTTGGAAGACAGAAGATAGTTGATTTGCACAATAACCAATTCCATCTTACGCTAAAAGCCTGGAATTGTGTGTAGATAGTTTTTTTAGATTTAAAAAAAGCCACTCTCATTGTTTCTTCAGCAAGCTTATTCAGGACTAAAAATGTTTTTCGCACATCAATCTTATTTATCACGTGAAACCAAAATTTTACTTTCTAAATCAGTGGTACTATCCCACTTTTCTTATTGCTTCAGCGTATATGGCTATTATAGAGTAAGCAGATGAAGCATCAAAAAAAAAAAACATGCAAACAATTCAAAATGGTTGTATTATACATTTTCGGTATTCCAAGATTTCAGAGTCTCACATGCATATACCACTAGTGTGGTTGATTAAAAACATTAATATCGTTTTATTTTGCATTCAGTATCTCTTGTATTCAACAATTTCAACCAGAACCCCTAATTACTTATATAGAAAAATTCAGTTCCAAACAGACGTTCATAACTTGAATGTAAGAAACAATGGTGTCATAACTCCTACACTGCACTGATGATGTTTGGAAGATCATTTTCACTTAACATATTTATATAAATTTTTAATACTGTACCTAAATAGTTAAAATCGTTGCCATATATAAGATTTAAAACTCAACTATACAATGTTCTGCTTTCTAAGCAATCTCATAAAGTAGCTTTAAATGTGCGTAGGTTGCGAATTACATTTTAAAAGACAGATTTTAAATAACAAATTATGTAAATATGAGTAGGTTATTGTACTTGATTGTGATTCTTGAAAAATAAAGATGTGTTATCATATACAGTGACCGGCATCAATGCATCCTTTTTTTCGGCGGAATTAATACATATAAACGTTGACGCCGACTGGCGGAATTCTTTGATTATATTAACGATTCCGCCAGCGGACATTTAGCCACTCCCTATAAAAAAATATCAAGACTTGAAGAGGTTTCCGATTTTCGATGTCACAATCTATAATACTAAATCTTTTAATCCTTTGGTAGGTACAGTATGTAAATAGTAGCGGGTGGTTAAAGAAATATTTTAGGATTGCCTATAAATTGCAGCATTATTCTTAATCAGAACTGATAAATATCATGATATACAGTCGCGGACACAGTAATAGGGACAGTGAAGTGCAAATTTAAAATATGCTTTTTATAAAAAACTGAAATTTATATTACATTATTTATATGAAATAACATAGTTGTGTACACTAGTAATACAAAAACGTAACTAAAAAAAATGCAGTATGTGATTCACATCGTAAATAAATTTAAAAAAAAAAAAAACATTATTTATATAAATATATGTTTTATAGTTATTGCTACCTAAAATAGTTGTTTGAACCAAAAAACAAACACTCAAATAAAATGAAATTTTTATTCCAACATTGAGGGTTGTATGCTTTAAGATATGACGTATTTGTTTTAATTAAAAGTTCTTTGAATCAAATAAATAACAATAAACAAAATTTCCATGTTTTTTGATATAAAGAATTCCTTTTTCTCAGTGTGCAATTGCAAAATGAGCAGGTGCCCCATTATGTTGAAACCATATGTCATTGTGAGGAATATGTGGATCTTGTAGATTAGGAAGCACAACAGCTAAAGTGGGGATGTGTTGAAACTGAAGAAAGTCTAAATAGCGTTCCCCATTTAAAGTTTCTTCAAAATAAAAACGTCCAAGATTTTGATTTTCAACAATACCTGCCCAAACATTTATTTTTTGACGATGCTGTGTGTGACAGTCTTGCGTACAACGATTAGTTGGACGCAAAATTTTCAGTTGCCTGCACCTGCAGTTTTGTCTGCTTATGTTTATTTACAATCCCTACTAAAACGTCTAGTTGAATCAGAATCTTCTGATATTTTGCTGGCTTTCCTTTAAATAAATCTCTAACGTAACAGTGCTCAGCAAATTTCAATTCAATTTTGCTGACAGTAAATCTAGTATGTAATTGGAGGTCGATCAGGATCAATTGCATTAAATAAATTACATATTTCTTGTTAAGTACGCACTCCAAAACCAATCACAATAAGAACTTCAATATATTCTTTACCAAGGATCTCCAGTGCTACTGGTCAACCAATACCAGACCAATACGTTCTTTCTCAGATAAATGCACACGTAAAACTGACATGACGCTGACGAACTAAGAACCGGTGATAGTTTGATTTTTTATTGTCAGTAAAATACCACATCAAAACGGTCTAGTGATCAAGGAATGAAAATCGATTAATTCAAAAATGAGTTTTTTGTTGGAGATAAAATTTGCCATACCAGGTTGTTTTTATTGATATTTAAAAAATGTTCAAGATGTATTTGTTCAATTTAAATATTTTATTTTATTACTTGTCATTCACTACTCGTGTTTATTTTAATATATCACATTTCAAACGTCATTATTCCGAAAACCTCACTTTAGAGATATGGGATGATATACAAAAAAATGTTCAGAATTAACCGTAAAATTAAAAAAAAAAATGGCAGAATATACAGGTGTTCCGTTAAAAAAAAAACAATGATGGCTTAATACGGTCTTCTTTAGACACCCTGTATACAATTTTCTTATGTCAAAAAATTTGCAACTAAAAATACTAATCGATTTTTCCGAGCGTTTTTCTGCAAAATAATTAGCTGGATTTTACTCGAATTTGTTCCTTTCATCATGAACGCACTGTATACATATACTGCAATACAAAATATTTCTTAAGGCTAACATAGGTTAGCAAATAAGTACGATAGTTATAACATCAAAAGGTCATGTCCCTTCATATTCTTTGAATAATAATACTGCCTAGAGGATTTCTTTTTTCCATGTCAATTACTAGTTCGCAAACAAGTTTCTACTGCAGAAACGATATGAGTTCACTTTTACCTACCATTCGGAGTATAAAAGAGTAATAAAGTAAATTAAAAAAGATATTTATTGTATTTCAGGGCAAAGTATATCTATTCGATAAAGTCTTCAAACCGAACGCGACTCAAGAGAAAGTATACAATGAAGCGGCGAAAAGCATCGTATCCGATGTCCTCGCAGGTTATAACGGAACCATATTCGCCTATGGTCAGACGTCCTCCGGTAAGACGCATACCATGGAGGGCGTTATCGGTGACCCACAGAAACAAGGCATCATACCCCGGATAGTCAATGATATCTTCAATCATATCTACGCGATGGAAGAGAACCTGGAATTCCACATCAAAGTATCCTACTTCGAAATATATATGGATAAAATTAGAGATCTACTCGATGGTAATACAGATTTTTTTCAGGTTTTGTAATAATATTTTTATGCCTACCTCCATCTTGTTTTATGTCCTTCAGTCTCGAAAGTCAACCTCAGCGTCCACGAGGATAAAAACAGGGTGCCCTTCGTAAAAGGAGCAACGGAAAGGTTCGTTTCCAGTCCAGAAGAGGTATTCGAAGCTATAGAAGAAGGCAAATCCAACAGACACATTGCAGTAACGAGTAAGAACGTTTGTTTTCTTTGATGAATCGAAGCATATGTAACTTCATCATATTCTAGATATGAATGAACACTCGTCACGTTCCCACTCAGTATTTCTTATCAACGTAAAACAAGAAAATTTGGAAAATCAGAAGAAACTATCGGGTAAATTATATTTGGTTGATTTGGCTGGTTCGGAAAAGGTCTCGAAAACTGGTGCAGAAGGTAAGCGTACAAAATCCATCATTTTTAGAGATACAAATTTCCAAATTAAAATTTCAGGCACTGTACTTGACGAAGCTAAAAACATCAACAAATCCCTGTCGGCATTAGGTAACGTAATCAGCGCATTGGCAGATGGCAATAAAACTCACATACCCTACAGAGACTCGAAACTCACTCGTATCCTTCAGGAATCTTTAGGTGGTAACGCGAGAACGACGATAGTAATATGTTGCTCACCGGCTAGTTTTAACGAATCGGAGACCAAATCGACGTTGGAATTCGGCAAACGGTAAAACACAATTAAGATCGTACTTTGAACGTTCTCAATAATATATTTTCCTTCCTTTATTTAGGGCGAAGACTGTTAAGAATGTCGTGTGTGTCAACGAGGAACTCACAGCCGAAGAATGGAAGAGGCGATACGAGAAGGAGAAGGAAAAGGTCGCCCGTCTCAAGGGTAAGGTCGAGAAGCTCGAGGAAGAACTGCAAAGATGGCGTAATGGCGAGACGGTTAATGTTGAGGAGCAAATCACTTTCCCAGAAGAAACAGCTACTCCGAACGCTGTAATGGAGGAAAGCACTACCGGAACATTAGGTATTCAATTTTACGTATTACTATAAAAACAAAATATACGCTCGTTCGTGTTTATTGCATAGTAAAGTTTAAAGGCCATTCGAAGGTTTTAGTTACTTAGTGGTAAAAATTGGTGCCGTGATCATTTAGAGAAGGTTATTCCAGCGCTTGCAGTGTTTTTTGTTTTGCTAACTTTACCCTGTAAAGGTCACTCAAAATAGTTTTACTTATACAAAAATTACGAAATATATTTTGAGTATTTCCATTAGGTAGTTTTTGTTTAAACCGTCGCGTTACAATTACACTAATTACGATGAAGTTTTGTTTAGGGAAATTATGATGGGAAAAGACTTTTTTTCTAATTAAAAAAAAATATATTGTAGTTTCTCTGATTTTTTTCCTTCTCAAGGACCTTTTTTTTGAGAAAATCTTCGAATTTCCCTTCAAAATCATAGAGATTTTTTTTGCATCAGAATCTGATATAGGTACGTATATTGCAATCCATAATATACCATGTCTGTCACGACGATCTTCTATTAAAACTTTATGGAGAAGTAAATAATGCGAGAATTAAAAAATTTCGTAGTAAGTCAGTTTACCTAATATACTTCCGGTAATGTGCCGGAATACCAGAAGTAGTTGTCAACTTTGTAATTGCAAATGGAAGGTAGTATTTTTATTTGAAATTTCGATGCTACTCTGAACTTTAGGTCAAGTTTATCTCACATACTATGCACTTATTATCTATGCCTTACAAGATATTCGCCTTTTGTATAAACATTTTATGTAATGTAGTTGTTTACGAACTTTTAAATTGCTTGCAGTTGGAATTTTCTGTTTTCATTTGTAAATAATACCCACCAAATGGGGTATCTATTTCCAACAATGGAATATTAAACGGACTGCAGAAAGAGCTAGAGCACAACGAAAGATCTTTAATTTGTGGTAACTCATTTTTTTAAATAATGACCCCTAACTTTCTCTGCGTCAATCGATTATCCGTCAAAAATACCTATAAATGTCAAAAACCGTTTTTAGCTGAAATGAATAGGAGATATTTCAAAAAAACTGTCACAGCATAATTTGTCGATTTTAGGTGGTTATAATTGGCTACCTAACCAACCAACTGGCCCAAATCAGTCTTGTGTGTATTTTGGGGTTCACTAATGCCGTCAGTATCACTTGGCTGTCTGTTGCAATGTAGATTCGCTTGTTTTATAAGCCTTCTGAATGATTTCACTCACACAATGCAATATTACATTTGCCTCTGCCTGGAAGACCATGGCATATTTTGCTAGACGAAGGGTGATCATTGTCCTCCTCACCTTACTATATATTACATCTCCAGTCCCATTCTCGGTTTTTAATTCGTCAGTAAACTCGCTATAGGACAGGACATTTTTATTTGTTTTAATAATTGTGTTTCTCACCTCACTGTAGGTTCCAGCTTCATTACGGTTTTTGGTTTTTGATTCTTCTGTAAACTAAATCGATTTCCTAAACCTGTCTCTGTAGTTGAATAGATTCCAGCTTATCTACAACTTTTTATTAAAAAGATACGTTGAAATTATGTGGTCTAATTTAATTCCAAAAGGTTGTCTTCTACTTGATGAACAATATTGTATTCCAATTCTGCATAACTGTCCCTTTGCAGTTCTTGCAATCTGAGATATCCCATGCTTGTCTTCCAATTATCGCTAAATGGAGAGGATTTAGGTTTAGGAAGCATTTCATTCCTGCTGAAGCAGTAGTCTTCATTGCTACTGCTATTTTTAAACACGCAAGTGTCTGTATCTTGCTAAGTTCAATTGCAGAAATGTGCAGAAATCATACCAAAGATGTATAAGTGATCATGGGTCAAATCACCGTGATGTATGTCCAGTACATCATGTTCGATCTTAACCCCAATGTTTTGCATAGACTTTTCTGATAGGGTACACTCAAATGCAAATCCTGGTCACTCAGTAAAGACCTACATATACACCTTAGTAGAGAAGAATGGATTGCATGAACATAAAGACAGTACAATATAAACCGTGCAATGGCTTTCGGTGAGTAGAGCAATTCTAGATTTTTGTAAGGTTATCCCTACATCCTGATATCTAAAGAATGAACTGGTAATGAAGTATTTTTGAAGTCCTCAATTATTTTTATTGTCATCAATGTAATCAGATAATAAATTAAGGTTGCGCTCTACGCAGTTGACACCGCCTCAAAGGTCCAAACGGAAATCAAAAAAGAAAACATGTTTCTAAGGCTATTTTAGACAGCGTGATTTACAAAATACAGCAATGTAATTTATTAATGTTCCCAAACCACTTGTAAAATTTTTGGAAAACCTTAATTTTCTCACTTTTTTTTTAATTTAACAGACACGATTTGTTTCAGATATTTAGTAGTCAATAAGTGCTACAATTAAAATGCATAAAGTAACACCAAATTGGTCTTTTGGTGAAATAAACGAAAAGTTTTTTTTTATTATTTTCATACCCAAGTACATCAAATTAATTATTGTATTTCTAATTATTCTAGCCGGTCCCATGCCAGCTACGCCAGCCTTAATGATCGGATCGACTCTCGGCAGCGAGGAGCGACAGAAATTAGAACAAGAAAGAGAACGACTCTACCAGCAATTGGACGAGAAAGACGAAGAAATCAACCAACAGAGCCAATACGTCGAAAAATTGAAAGACCAAATCATGGAACAGGACGAACTGATCCTCAGCACCAGACGAGATTACGAAACGTTGCAGGGAGAAATGAACCGCATACAGCAAGAGAACGAAAGCGCCAAGGAGGAAGTGAAAGAGGTGTTGCAGGCGTTAGAAGAACTCGCCGTCAATTACGACCAGAAATCTCAGGAAGTCGACATTAAAAACAAAGAAGTAAACTTATATTTTAAAGAAATTCACGTTTAAATATTTTATTTCCATTGATTTATAGGTTGAATCGTTATCGGAAGAACTGATGCAAAAGCAAACTACTCTAAATTCAACAGCCTCCGAATTACAGCAATTGAAAGACATGAGTAGCCACCAAAAGAAGAGAATAGGTGATATGTTGAGCAATCTACTTAAAGAACTAGGCGAAATAGGAACGACCTTAGGCGGCGAAGGAGTGGACATGAAGATCACCAACGATTCCGCTAAGTTAGAAGAAGAATTCACCGTCGCCAGATTGTATATCTCGCGCATGAAGAGCGAAGTGACGAACTTATCGCAACGACTGCACGAACTGGAGAACTCGCAACAGGACAGCAATAAGAAGGTCACCGAATACGAGAAGGAGTTGGGCGAATGTCGACTTCTCATTTCGCAGCACGAGGCGCGCATGAAGAGTTTGCAGGAGTCCATGCGCGAAGCTGAAAATAAGAAGCGCACGCTAGAGGAGAACGTTGACGCGTTACGGGAGGAATGTGCAAAACTTAAGGCAGCTGAAAAGGTGAGTTGTAAGCGTTATGGAAGTGGTCGCGCGGGAAAGTAATTCGATAAAATTTTGCAGGTTCATAGCGCAAGTGAGAGTGAAAAGAAAGAAGCTACCGAATTGCGAAGGGCGCTTGAACAGCAAATGGACCAACTCAGGGACGCTCATCAGAAGCAAGTAGCGCAGCGTTGCGGGATGAAATTTCTGAGAAGCAGCAGCTTATCAATGACCTCAAAGAGTATGGATGCATTTTTAGTATATCTAATATTTTAATCAAGCTTATTTTATAATTATTATTGCATCCAAACAATTTGGAGACGTCCCAAAATAAAAACGTAAATTAATGGAAACTTACAAAAAAAAACAATATTTCTTTTGTTAAATTATTATTAAAGAAAAAAGTTTCCACAACTCTTTACCAATTTTATCAACTCATAGAGGGAAGTTATAAGACGACTTTGGTATTCTTACAGCACTGCAGTTATTATTGTGACGTTGATTTTATCTTTGTGTGGTAATGATTAAACTTTATTGTTGGAGCAATTCTAACGCGTTTTTAGTGTTTGAATTGTTTATTCTTGTTTGTTATTTAATAATAACAGTAATAATTGCATCATTACCATTCAAATTCTACATAAGACATTTAACGCAGCAGATGATAAATAACCGTCGTTTTGAGTCGAGATTGTACTTACATATCTCTAACACACGTCCTTTAAATTGATGTAAATTGAAGAAGAATGCAGTACCGGGTGCTAAAAAAACTCACTAGCGGTCATTTTTTTTCTAGCGGCACAATACGAAAGGTGCCGACAAAACTGTTCTTGCCTTATCTCTTCACTAATCCATACATTTACTTCTCACGAATCCAGTGCGGATCTTAGAGTCTGTTATTTAGAAAATTAGAAGGTCTATACAAAATCCAGGCAAAAATGCAACGTTTGTTACGTTTTTATTTTGATGTTTCCAAACCTTTCGGATGCGTTGGGATTGTCAGAAAGTCTGAAGACTTTAGTGTTTAAGTGGCGTTATAATATGTGTATTCATTTTACATATTTGTCACTTTGATCAGCTTTCAATTAAAACTGATATGTCGTGTTTTTTTTTTTTTTTTTAATAAAGTAACCAATCTGAACTAACCAAAGTCAGTTCCAATGAACCAAGTTAGAAGCTAACCTAAACGATCTGAATATTGGTCACTTATTCGTTTTCTTTTTTAATATTGTTAGTTCCGTCGCTTCAGTCAAAGCAAAGTTGTAAAATGTATACAACTAATCATAATAAGATTGACCGCTAATCCCTTTTTAGAATTTTTGATGAATCCATATAGGAAAAATACGATGCTTATATATATATATCTTTTCTAGTTCGACGCAGAAACTACAATTGGCCCAACAACAGTTACAAGCCGACTACGACAAGGTCAAGACAGAAGAGGCGGATAAGTCGCTGAAACTGCAGGAGCTAATGTCAGTAGACGTTTTGAATTGCAAACGCTCAATCCCGTGCTCCCCCACCGATAACAGATCCGCTTACCTCTCCCCCGACCCGAAAACGCCCGATTCCATCTATATCACCCGACCGAAATCCGAGACATGGGCCGAATTCATTCCGTACAAAAACGAGTGCAAAAATCGCGGTAAAATGACACCGAGCGATGATAAGTCGAAAAAAGACGAACTCAATAATATGACGAAATTGGCTAAAGTACATCAGTATCCCATGTCGATATTTCACATACACACGCTTCATTTGCATTTATTTATTTCTTTAACGTTACTTTTGGTTACACACAAATGTCCCCATTATATTATACTTTTATAAAGAGAGAACAAGAAACTAAGGAAAAACTCATGTGATGCATTTCCAAATGCTTTCATTTTCGGTGCTTAATTGATAATTTATTTGTCTAATTTTAACATTTTGTGATATTTTTTTATTTTACTAGTAGGTATTATATACACAAACACCAGACTTTAAACATACATCTGTAACCGTTTATTTATCACATCATTCATACTATTATTACTAATTTTTAGTCCAGTTTTTTTTTTCCTACAGAACAAGAAAAGTTCTTAATTTATATTGCATGTAAATTTAAACCATATAAACAATGTTTAAAGCTAAATTTGGGATCATTTAACTGCCATAGTTGACTAATCACAAATTTAGGAAACTCATTAAAACAACAATATAAGCAATAAATAGAACGTTTCTACATTCTGTATATTTCCAAAATGTAAACGGTTTCATCTTTGATATGATCAGTATTATTTTAAAACTTTTATATTTTTATCTTTAGCTTTTAACTAACAATCTCCAAACACTTATTCCCACAAATCAAATTTTCGATCCTGTAATTGTGATTTTTAATTTTTATTTTATTTTTGGCATCACTACACACCACGGTTTGGTTACGTTTTATTTTGAGAGAAATATATTTGTGCAATAATATCGGTTAACCCGTAGCCCTTAGGATAATATTATTATACAAGCGTACAGATCGATTTATTATCTAGTTTCTAAGTAAGAAAATTAGGTACTACTGTTTACGTTTCCTTTCTCACATATGTTAAGCTAAAAGTATTATTTTCTTTTTCTCGTTAATTATTTTTTTAGATAATTGGTTGTAGTGTCGCACACTTATCATAACTATTAAGGCATTCGTTGGAAGTACCATGTCATCAAGATAATAAAAAAAACTGAAAGTTGATTATGGATAACACAGTAAATAATTTTGCCGAAAATCATGATTTACCTTAATTGATACTAGTATTTTTTAAAATACTGTGGTATTAATAACGAATATTTATTTTTATATTTCTGCGTTTGGCATTTGTCATACGATGGACAATTGTCCAAGACACGGAAAGTGCCCGATATTATTTTTACCTAAATTTAATTGTTGCTCCAACAAGTATACGATCCATATGAAGCTTTCACTTTGAATTTTTTTGATCACACGGTATGCGTTTGATCAATTAAAGTGTCTACAAAACAGATTGTATTGATACTTCACACTGCCTACAAGTGACTTCATACAAGCATTTTCTTTCAGTTACATTCAATGTTAATTTACTTGTTTATAATTTTTAATTCTTATAAACATTGTGATATTTATAAATTAAGTCGTATTTATGCATTTATTTCATGGTGAGGCAATGAATGGCAGCATTTCACTATTTAAATACAAAAGAGGTAGCGGAAGACAATAATAAAAGATAATGAGAATTCCTCTTAGTAATAAAAATAATTTACTGCAGATAATATTTGCAGACACATTAATTGTTAAAAATATCTTTTGTGTAAGAAAAATCAAAAGAAGTTGTTTATATATAAGTATGTATATACCAAAAAAATTGTTGCCTATTTTTTAAAGAAATATTTCAATGTTCTTGTATATATAATTGTAAAATGTGATCGCTAGTAAATACGTTATCGTTCTCGGCAGAATAATAACGGTAACTATTTTTAGACAACTATATGTGTCTGTATGCGAAACATATATGGTATATTTTTGGTGTAAATGCATGTAAATTTAACGCGCAGTAACAATAAACAGTACAAATAAAATATAACTAAGCAAAATGAAACCTAACCAAACACTGTCCGTGTGAGCGTGATGTGGTGTGGCTTGATGCTGAAAATCACTGTCTTCTTCAGTGCGACCAACGAGGACGGGAACAAGCTCGCAAGGATCTCAAAGGACTAGAAGATACGGTCGCTAAGGAATTACAAACTCTCCACAACCTTAGAAAACTATTTGTCCAAGACTTACAAGTAAGTTTTATCAAATATGATATAAATATATACCGTAGTCGACAAATTTTAATTTTAGTATAGAGATCTTATACTATGCATATAATTACCATGGAATACGCGCCAATGCCGATGTTGAAACGATATTGGGTGTTAGGCATGTGGTGGGAGACACGGTTATATGTGTTTCTATTTTAAAACGGTGTACTCTTTCCTACTCTTTGTTTTCCTATACTATAATTAAATTTTTGACGATTACAGTATATATACGTGTAAAGAACAGTTCCTTCGGCGTATATATATGTCGCTGCTAGGCTTGTTTTAGAAAAGTACGACCAAACAAATATTAAACGTGATCTGACGTGGTTAAACGTAAGTGGAATTTTCCGTTGCTCGAACACACAAAAAAAGAAGTAAGATAACCGTCGGAATATAAGAGTCGGTGAGAGACGGATGAAAGCCGTTTAACTGCGCGCGCAGCGAGTAGGTAGAGCATTAATAAATGAATTGTCATTTCGAAAAATTGTTATAAATTAATGTTAAAGAAGTCAAAGTAAACAACAGTTGAAGTAAAGTAAACAAAACACAAATGTGGGCCTAATTGTTTAATATTCGTTTTATAAGGCAATTAAAAGATATTTTTCGCTAAAGCGAAATATTTGCTTTTATTAATTTTGTGAAATGCCTACTTTTTTCTTAGTACACATTATGTCTTTACCGCTGTTGATTCATTTGCGGTAATGAAATATTTTTGCTTTTAGTGGACATTTAAAATGATCTTTATATTTTTTAGTATATAAATAGGATGTTTCTTTCTAATTCTTGTCAATATATATGCAGTTAACAACGAAAGAATGTTATCTTAATAAAAACTGGAGAAAAAATGTGCAATATTGTTATTATCTGATTGCGCTTTAGAGGCATTTTCCTCAATTTTCCAATTCCAAAATTTACATCTAGGTGTACAATATTAACCTCCAGTAGTGCGCTAGCATCAGATCATAAGTTTTTGCCGCAATTTGTGAACTTTTTCTGCTTCGTTATTTGTAGAATCAATATTTAAAATATAATTGCTTATTTTATAATGGTCAGAGCTATCAAACTATACATATGTAACCAACAAAAAAAAAATACAAAAAGAAAAAAAACAAAAGAATAGCAGAATTCAAATTTCCCGCATTTATTTCTAGGAAAGATTTTATTTTATTTAATTTTTCACTCGCTACTTTTACGAAATCTTACATTGCTTTTGGAAATGAGACATATAATGTTAGACAATTTTATAGGTATACAAGCAAGTCCAAATATAGACTATTTGTAGTAAGTACCTTCCAATTAATATATTTAAAATCATTGATGACTTCATCGATTATAGTGTATCTCTGTTTACTACGTTAATTAAATAATGATAAAGTATAATCGATGGATTCATAGATGAATAACTCTTCAAACATACATTCATTCTGCAAAATAACTTGGATGTAAGCCGCAGAAGTAGTAGTACTCCATCCAAAGACCATCCACTTATTTACCATGGGATAGAATTAAAATTTGCCGCGATTATTTTTAGGTACTAAAAATGTTGGTAATTTTAGACTTGAATGTTTAAGTTACTAAAAATTATGGTGGAAATTTGAATTTTGCCGATTGGGATAGATTCTTAAGTACCTACAGCTCTAATACTCAAATGATATGTATCTCGTACATGTATTTTCGTACGTGGCGCCGCTCTAGATTTCGCCAAAGGAACTACACATCTTTGATCATATGTATGCTAGTAAAATATTTAGTTTTGTACAACTTCGCCCTCTGCAAGGCAAATGCGATTAATGAAATCGGTTATTTTTGTTATAGGCGCGAATTAAAAAGCTGCCAATCCCGATGATAACGAAGAAGATGGCGGTTCGTTAGCTCAAAAGCAGAAAATCTCTTTCTTGGAAAATAATCTTGATCAACTCACCAAGGTGCACAAACAGCTTGTACGTGATAACGCTGATCTTCGATGCGAACTACCCAAATTGGAAAAACGACTCCGAGCCACGATGGAACGCGTCAAAGCACTAGAAACTGCATTGAAGGAAGCTAAAGAGGGCGCGATGAGGGATCGTAAAAGGTTAGTTGAAGTTCCGATTCGTGCTTATGCAAATTTTATTTTACACGACGAATTAATTGTGTATATATTACGCAGAAATTGGTTTGTGCGCTTCAAGAGTAGTGGTAGAGGATATCTGTTGGTAACCCTAGTTTTAGTGGTATTTTTCGAACTTCTTCGACGGAGGTTTCATGTTTTCCTATCAGAGTACTTGTGCAAAGGTACCGAAATAAGATATCTCGTTTATTTGTATGCTTCTTGCTCTGGCGTTGCCTTTGGTGTCTCATCGAAATATTCACATACACACATAGACACGAAAACAGCTTAATGAGCGACACGGGAACTGTGTTAAAAAATATTAATCGCTGCCTCTTCTGTGTAACATCGTGATGGTATTAACCCAAAGTCTCGTTTTGCTTGATTTGTTGCTGCTCCACTAGAACCGATACTTATAGTTATTATATAGTTATAAGATTGTTAATTTTTACACAATGAGAGGGCTGTATAAGATTTCAAAATTTCAAGAAGACACAATAGAAACAAAATCTTCAATAAAAACTCATACCTATTAAACTAGGGTTACATTATGTTAATAACACACATTCATGTATTGCACTTTTTAACATCCTTAAACTATCAATTAATTTGTGGATACAAAAGCATTCATCCTATTTTTCTTTACAATGTACATATTATATCACCGTTTAGAAAATAATCACTTTTCAATGTCTCTAATTTAAAAAGGACATTACGACCAAATTGCAAAAGTAATAAATATACTTTTGGGCAATTATGTTTCATACAGTATGAAATTAACAATATTCCTGCTGGTTGTACCTGTAATTACACAAACGATCTTTTTTGTGGTACTCTACTTTATTTCGGGATTATTTTATAACGCTAGACTACTAATGGCTAAAATAACTTAATACCCGTAACGGGACACCTTTACAAAAAAAAATCTGCTCATACTTGCAATTATTGTGTTATTTTTCCGCTCTTTCAGGAATAATTTTCTAGGTACGCACTACACATGTTTAAACTCATTGATGGATTCAGGCATCCAACGATTTTACTTTACCACAGTCTAACTAACGTAATAAACAGAGATTCATTATTAAAATCACTGCATCCATCGAGAAGATTAAAGATGAATACTACATTATAAAACATACTTCTTACTTTTGTAACTTTATCGGTTTGTTGTTATACTTATAAATAACACTTACTTACAATACAAGCATTCCTTAAATTCCTTTTTATAACTATAGGCCTAAGGAAGGAAAAAAATGTACACATTATTTAACTGAGCCAATATTGACAAACTTTTTGGCTTACTGTATCTTTATTTTACACATCGATTTGAATTCTCCAATGAAATTCTTGTTCGACGTGGTAGATATTAGCGCAGAGTGCAACTGCAATAGTAACAACCTGTTGTTATTGCATTCTTACCCTTGGTAATTCGAAGAAGCAGAATTAAACGTAACAATAATTTTAAGAATCTGCACATGAGCAATCCTGGGTGGATTATTCCGTTGTTCTCGTCGAAATTATGTCCCAAACACGGCGATTCACGCAATTAACAGGAGAGAAGTCTAGATAGATGGCTCTGCCGTTGTTAATTACCGGGCAATTCTTAATAAAGGTTTTGCGGACACATTTGAATATCTGGGAAACTATTATTAATAAGAATTTAATGTGACTCCTCCCACTTAGAATCAACCGACTGTTACTATTATTAATATATCCATCGAATCGATCGAATATACCCACTCTGCATATTTCTATACATATTTATAATGAATAATTATATATGAAACGTTTTTATCACTCCAAGTGCACCACAAACAAAATTATTGGTAAACGGATGTATTCATTTGAGTACATCATTGTACACCTTATTTTCAATAAATTTAACAATCTATGACAATAATGAACCTATTCTAATGATTCAAAATTATAAAAAAGAACTAACGGAGTGTAAAATTTGCTGCCACCCATTTGACAATTACCACAAAGTATAGATAACCTACAGTGTGGTCACTGACGTCTTTATAAATATCTTTTTTTCGATGACTGTGTCATTTAATTTTATCCACCACGGGTGTTCTAAGTATAACACTTATTCTACGCAAAAAAAGTATTTGCTCATATGAATTGTTTAAAACGAAATAACTTTATTTTAAATGGGTTAATGTTGATTAATGAAACAACTGAGTAAATATTTTAAATATTTATTAAATTTTGGTATAGTTGCCCTTGCAGCTTTATAAGGTTATTATAACATTTACTGAATAAAATATATTTGTTCTTACAAGTAATTTAATTAGATATCCGACTGGAAATTCTTTACATGAGTACACCAATGTAGATGTTTCACAAATTTGAATCCCAATGTATGACGGGAAAATCAATTGTTTTCCTAATTTGATACCGCATAATAAGCGACATTTTTTAACTTATACCAGATTATATTATAAAATAAGGAGTAGTAACATCTAGATTAGATTAGATTAGATTAGGATTGGGGTGGCCTATCGACCTGTTTCACCGCGACCTTTTCAGATCTATTGTGATCCCCTTTTTTCCTAGAGGACGCTCTCTAATTTTGCCCTCTTAATCCGGCCTATCATCTTTGAGAGCGGCTTCTTTATGTAGCTACTAGCTGCGGGGTTCTCCTCCCCCATTACTAGAAACATCTAATAATCACTATTAATATTAAAGGAACAGGATGCTATATAAGAAAAACACATGAAAAAGCAATAATTTCAAAAGGCAAAACAATAAAATCACTGGAATAAAACAAAATTATAGCAAAAATAATTTTACTTTCAGAGTGTTGCTAGTTTGTTTACCTGTATTTTGATTCTCATATCTTTTATGGTTTTCTCCCCATGCGTTTCCCATCTTAGGTCTTCTTTTTTCTTGGTCCGATACATTTTACCATTATTCCACCCATCCGATTCTTTAAGGTTTGACTATGCAGATAATACTAGATTTTTTATATAGATCGTGACCGTACTTCTGTTCTAATTTGTAGTTTTCGTACGATATTCCTCCCTAAATACGTACATGCTTCTAGGGGAATGCTTCTCCTGGAATTTGTAGATCTTTCCTTTTTGTTTTGTTACACTTTAATCCCGTCCTTTATTGTAATTGTCGTCTAATACCTACATATTTAACTTTCGTTCATGAATTAGATAACTAATCTGGTTTGTTGTTTTTTTTTTATTATTATTTTCAACTAACTTCCTATGTTCTTGCTTGCTCCTTGTCATCACCCAGCATGTCCTCAGCATCAGAAAGTGCGCAGCATACGGGATTTTTATCTTTGAACTTAGTACATCTTCTTAGTGCAAATTACCTCTGCATGTCTTGAAACTAAAATAGCACTCCTCAAATCTACCGAAAACTTAATTGTATACGAGGGAAGGTAAAAAATATTAAACTATGGTAAGAGTAAAGTATCTCAGTTTTTGGGTTTAGAAGATTCTTTTATTAATAAATGTTACAAATTCAACACTGTCTCCAAGTATGAATTTTCGCCTAATTTTAGCAAAAAAAATAGATTTAATCGTTTTTTTTTTTTCCAGAATCACCTGTGCACAAGATTGATCATACACTGTCCTAGCTACCTTATTCTGTGTATACTTTCTGAGAGAAAATCATGCAAACTATATCAAAATTAGTTAGTTTCAAAAATATTATAGCCTTGAAAAGGAAAATTTTAAAATGGGAATTATTTTTGCTGCACAATATGTTTTGTTTTCAAATTAAACAAAATAATATCTAATTGAAATTTTAGTTTTTAGTAATCGTCTTTCTTTTTATGTGGATCTTAATGTTCATCACTATAAGTAAAAGAAAAAATAAAACATTGCATTTGCAATAATGTCAACAACAGATGTTGATAAACATTGAACTTCTACATGTCGTCTTACGTTTGGTAATTTTTTTATCGATCTAGTATTAAATTCTCTTAGCAATGTTCCGCAAAAAAAAAAAAAAACATGATTAATTTGCGCGATTCATTTTCTAAATGGTCGAAATTTGAAAATGTTTTTTTTTTTATGTAGCCCCAAGAAAAGAAATCCATTGGGGATAGGTCTGGCGACTTTGGAGGTCAGAAATTTTTTGAAAAACTTCGAAGAGGAAAAGAAAGAAACATTTGATAGTTTTGGGCAAAAAAAACATTAGAAACGTGGACTATGTTGTAATTATTTTCTTTTATTTCAAAACAAAACAAGTTGTGCAGCAAAAATAATTCCTATTTTGCAGTTTTCCTTTTTGAGGCTATAAAACATTTCTAACTAACTAATTTGACAGTATGCATGAATTTCTCTCACAAATTATACACAGAATAGGATATGACTATATGATGTCAATCACTTTTATTTACAGAGTATTTCCGAAAAAAAACGATTAAATCTCATTTTTTGCTAAAATTAAGGGAAACTTTATATTTGGATATAGCGTTGAATTTAAAACAACATTTATTAATAAAAGAATCCTCTAAACTCAAAAACTGAGATACTTCACTCTTAGCATAGTGTAATATTTTTGACCTTCCTTCGTATACAATTAAATTTTTGGCAGATTTGATGAGTGTTATTTTAGTTTCAAGACATGCAGAGGTAATTTGTAAAAAAAAAGATTGACTAAATTCAAAGACAATTTTTTCCATATTTTTCTACCGGTCACTGTATATATCCAATTAATATTTGCCTTCCTTATAACGTTTTCTAAGGCTTCTAAGACTGAATAAATATTACTCCTTCGTGACAAAGTAGATATGACTAAATATATTGCAAATGTGATATCCTTAAAGAAATACATTCAATTACTAATCACTTTGAACGCCGTACATGTTATTTTGCAATTGGTCGTATAAATAAATTTTAGGTCGCTTCCATATGTGTACGCACCTCATGCAAAAACTACTGAAAATTCCGACGTCTTTGTTAATCTCTTTGTAATAATCTGGTGATCATTTTAAGTTGTGCTGACAATGTATCACTCAAATACAAGGTAAAATAAAAAAATCGCTTTTCCGTTACAGTCTGTCGTAGAACATGTCCTCACTGCTGCAATATTGGTAGGTTAGTCCAAATGGGGAATGATACAGCGAATACGCATACGTGAGGTGGCACTACCTCTTGGTAAAGTTAGTAGTAACTGCGGGTCGCGAGTGATTTGATGCTCTCATTAATCATATTAATTTTCGAAAATCTACTATATTTCTTTCAATTATTAATATTTATGTTGCTTAGTATTTTTTAGTTATTATCTTTTTCTGTATAGTATTATCAATTAAACTGTTGGATTGATAGAAGTTACAAAAGTGACGAAGTCGCAGGCATTTGCTAGTTTATCACAGGTGAAACGTTTTACGTTTTCTTACATATTACTGTCATTGTATAACAGCATTTAGAAAGTTTACAATAAAAAAAATGAGTTGATTGACCATATAGTATGCAATTAATAGGGAGTATTTGCTTATGTTTTCATATTTAAGGAGTTTAAAGACGTACCAATACTAAGGTTTTAGTATGTTTCTCTTTTTTACATTGGGTGTCCCGTTTTATTGACCATCACATGGCGTGTTATGAATTTGATATTATATCAGATTATAGTTTGTAATATTTGATTAATACTAAAAATATATTTTACAGCTTATTGGCACTATAGTTTAGAAAATAAGGCGGGAGTTTACATTAACCAATATTTGGTGAAAGAAATGCTTGTTCAAATATTTTTTTTTAATTATCTATTTCTGAAACAAGAATAGTACTGCATACATTTGTAAACTGTAGTTAATTCGTTCATTCACGTTGTTTCATTGCCGCAGATATCAATATGAAGTGGACCGCATTAAGGAGGCTGTACGGCAGAAGAATCTGGCCCGAAGGGGTCCAGTAGCGCAAATTGCCAAGCCTATCCGTGCTGGACAGCAACACCACGCCTTAGTGACCAGTGGTGGCGGCATGCGTACAGGGCAGCCGCTCATACAGAGGATCCTTCCAGACGCAGAGGCGCAGAAGCGTAAATCCATCATTGTCGGTGGAAACAAAGGTAAGGTGAATTATTATTATATTATTATTATTATTTTCTGTATAAGGAATTTATTTTATATACCGGTATAATCAGTATAAAGTCAACGGTAGTACCTAGATAGGTCGAAGATGCAGCGTGCGGTAGGTGTCGGAGTTATTAGTTCGAACTGCCGACTCTCAAAAGCGTTAAGTCAAGCTCTGACCATTGTGCAGGTGAAAATATTTACCGGAGATGTCTGCGCCCAGGAAAATCTCAAGAAAGAGTTAAGGGGCGCTAACATGCACTCATCAGATTATGCCGAACGCTCTGAAAGCAAATAGCTTTAAGTTTAACTGACATGGCGACACCTGCTACTACAATGCGATTGGCTATGAGAAACAAGGTTACCTAAGTTTGAATGCCGGATGCTTTCATATTAAAGGTAACAAGATAAACTACCTCAGAACTCACTCTGGGCGTTTCCAAAACCCAGATCCAAGACGAACTTCAGCAATGGGGGCGCAGGAAAACGTTATCCTTCCAGAAAAAAAAAAAACTGCAAGCCGAAATTAAGACTACCTACTGGCTTAGTTAAGGGGTCATTTCCCTTTGAAATACACTTTCGAGAAAATGCGCAAAGTCAAGACTGACTCTTGTCGCTTTTGCGAATATAAGACTGCGGAACACGTACTTTGTTACTGCAGAAGTCTGGTACCGCTACGGCTGCTACACTACGGCAACGTATAACTATAACTATAACCCGAAATGGTGAAGATGGCAGTACCTAAGAAACGTCCCAGGTTTGTATCAAGCACTGGGATTGAATTTGCTACTACCATCATGGTATTACCTCTCTCATAGATCTAATCGGCCAGGGTGACCAAAGACATCAATCAATGCCTAAATGCTGTTACAATATCATATAAATTAGACTGGAAAAATCGGGTCAGCTGACTGATCTGGATCATTCTGATCGGAACATTTTTAAGATCCGTTCAATTAAAGGAGTTGATGTTTATCTTGCATCTTCGATCAAGTATTAACGATGTAATGTATATTACATAATAGTCTATTCGCACCTTAAAAAATAGTACATTGATTATGAAAACGTGATGCAGTGTTGCGGAATGTATGATAACATAGGTTCTAGACACATCGGTTAGGTGTCACAATGAGACAACTTAGCTCATGAGTAAGTGAGATGTTCTAATATGTGAATTCTGTAAATAGAAAGGGATAGACTTAGTCCATAAGGTCCTGTACTATTTTTTAAGGTGCGAACCGACTATAGTATACTTATGAATGAAAGCTTTTGATAACCATAGCACGAGTTATTTTTTCTTTTTTTATCAAATTATCCGATTTTAGACATGGACATAGTTTAGTACTTTAAGAATTTTTTTTTATGTGTCCATGTTAATTTACATGCACACACAAAAAATATTCATATTTAGATTCAATTAAATATGAAATGAGAGCAAGAAAAGATTGTATTATTTTATAAAGTAATTCCAGTATACATCAAACAGATCTTCAATAAAATGTAAATGTAAATACATACGGAAGCTGGATATCAATGTTACTAATTTGTGGGTAAATGTATTGCTTTTATTTCGCATTTATTTTAATGACCACGAAATTTGTAGCATATGTATTAATTGTTGTTGAATTACAATGAAAGATATAAGAAATGTAATAAAAACGAACATTTTATGCCATCTATCAACAGAAATATAAAATGACGATGCATATCGTTCAATTTGTTCTATATGTCTCGATTGGATGTTTTAGAACGAATTCAATCGTACATTTAGATGTACGAATTCATTTGCCTCGGAATTCTGCGATCGATTTTTTTTTTCTTTTTTCAAAATTAGTAAATAAGTAACGTTCTGGCAGTTTATTAGCATTAATATACAAACATATTGTCAAATGTAAGAAGATCGTATTTTAACAACCATAGAAAAATATTAGATCAATATTTAGTTTAGATGAATAGACTAACGCTACCACCAAAATTGTTAAGCGAAATTGATACCTATGCATTTTATGCATGCAACTGCAAGCATTAAAATTTAAAATGCATGCATCTTGAGTATACACACCAGGAATTTTTAGTGCATTTCTTGATGCGGCCTAGAAATGCAAGCGAGCATTAGAACATCTTGTATTTCTTAAGATATTTCTAGTAATGTTAATAGTGATATTTTAATACCAACTATTCAGTTAGGTTGGCCATGCTTCACTTACTAAGTGTTACCCGTTAATTTATATAGAGAAATTGCGTTTATACATTGGTATGCAATAAGATATTTTATAATAATACTATAAATAAGTTACCATGTTTTTAGTTGGATAAATCGATATTAGTCTCAAGCAGTATTATATTTCAAAAAGACTAAAAAATAAATCAAAAAGAACACAAGCTATAGATTTCATTCAAGGTTAGTTAAAGGCAAAGTATATTCTTGAATGTTCTGAATTAACAAATAACGTTATAACAAAGAAGATATGTATGCTCCGAACGCAGTATTTGAAGGGGTCCGGTTAAAAAAAAAACTATTGCAACCACATATTAATAAAGAAACGTTTACTCAAAACTTTGATTCAAGTAACGTAGCAATACAAGATATCTACAAATGGAATAACGTTAAGAACAAAACATGATAGTTTTACGTTTTTGGTCACGTAGCTTTGTTTAGTTTTTTTTTTATATGTAATAAAGTGACCAAACTGAACTAACTAAAATCACCTCCCTTTATCACTCTAGTAACCACCCGAAAATCTGGATCAGTTATTAGTTCGATTGAACTAAGTAGGAGATTAACTTTAACGGTGCGAATTAGTCAGTTTTTTTATGTTGCTGGTTCGGTCCTGTGTAAGCTGTAAAACGAATACAAGTGACATCGCAGATATCTTAAATATAACCCCGACATCTTGGCTACTTGACAGAATAATCACTTCCATGCTACAGATTATAAATATAATCACCTATAATATGTGTCCATACAATCCGAAGGATTTCGGATGTGCAATGTGATATGCAATGCATTTTGATAGTATTATATATGCTGTTCTCACGTATACGTTATTAGGTGCATAAATTAGACCTGTACACGGTTTATTTCAGCATAAAATATGACAAAAAAAAATAGATAAAACATGGAAAACTAACTTTATGAAAGTTCTTGCCTATATCTTCTTTTGAAACACTTGAATAATTAAACTTAAATGTTTTCGCATTTAATTGATATATTGACAATATTTTTTTTTTTGTTTCAGATGAGAGTTGAATAAATTATTGAGGTGCTTCGATCACTAGTAAGCATATTAATTAGACACATAATACCAAAAATATACCGTTATGTCTACGTATAAAACTATAACAAGAAATCATGTATTCATACAAGGTAGGTCTTCGCGAAAAACAAAAGCCGTTGAAAAAAAAACGCTATTCTTCCTATTTCTCTTCGTTTTTGAAGTATCTCTTTCTCTGTGTTTAATGACGATATATCGTTCCCTCCATACACACACAGATAACTTTGTATGAATACACACCTATGTGCTTACTTGCTTAATTTGTCATAGAATAAGGTGCACTTAAACCTATAATATCGATTATAAAGGAAAATAGCAAGGACTTTGATTTCAAACAGACTTTTTTCTTTGAGTATTTTTAGAAGCCGAGACCGTTAAGTGGCATCTGGCGTGAGTATTTCAAACGAAAAATTCGTCTGTTGGAAGCAAAAAGTAATAAACAAAACGTGATTGATTGAATTATGTGTACAATGATTAAACTTTTTTACTTTTAATTTTTAATACAATCGATTTTCTGGTAAAATCATTATTTTAACTATACTTTTATTATGGCCCATCTTAAGAAATATTATTGAAAAAGTTTAATCATAAACTCATGAGGATGTATAAATAATATAATTTCTTAGCTTTGATGTTGTATTGACATGGAAAGAAGTGTATGTCATATATTTGCTGATTACACAATGGTATATATTTTACAATTAATTTCATTTTGGTAATGGTGTCTATATTCAGCAATCTATTTTTCAAGCGTAACTTGTAAAATTTCGTAGGTGTGCATTGTGTTGGCAGAATTAAATTAATTTATAATCGTGATTATTATCAACTATGTTTTTGTATAAATGGAAGCGTATTAATTATTATCATTTCAAGGTACTAATTGCTTAGAAAGAACTATATTGTTGCTAAAATTCACCATAAAAAATATAGAAGTAGATAATAGCACTTAATAATACTATTATTTTTAAAATAAACAAAATGGTTTAGTGAAATTTTAGTAAAATTCCTTTTTTTTTTTAGTAATTATTTCTATTATCTCTTGTTTATTTCGATATCTTTTCGTATATTTATGTATATACAGCTATATAATTATCCTTATCGATTTATTTGTCGCAATTAAATTATTTCTATCTATCATATACTTCCCCTTGCCTCTCTGCTCTTTTACTGTATATTTTTCAAACTTTTTGTAAATTCTATCAGAATCTTTTATCTTAAAGAAAAAATCCGCTGTTATAATTATTATAATTCCTATGATATTTTTTTATATTTATTATTTGTGTCCGATGTTCATTTTTGTTCCTCATTAATAATTTACCTTTAAAAATTTAGCGTTTTATTTATTATTTATTCCGGGGGAGGATTTTAAAGGGCTAGCTTAACGCAGAGTAAGTTGTCAGTCAGTTTTTGAGATCCGAACCCGTTTATCATGTAACGATTTTCCGCGGCACCTGTGAGCGTGCCCCTCGAGGAAACGCTTGATTTTTATGCGTGTGATATATGTTTCAATTTTGATTATTTATGCAATATTTTTCCCCTTATACGAGAGCCTTGGCCGCTTTTATATTTTTAATATAATAAACATTTGAAACTTGCAGAGAAGAGTTGTTTTTATTTATTTTTCTCACCTATCACACATGTTGTCATTTACATGTCCATCATCTGCTCTTAGCAATAAGCATGATTAATCTAAAGTGGATGTATTTTGGTAATGTTTATATACGCAGTTAGGAGGCACTAAATTCATTAAGTCTAATGAGGCATATTTTTAAACATTTTATTTAAAAGCGCTTGCACAACATACTAATCACACTTAGTAACCAGTGTACACATATTTTTCTTCTAAAAATATCTTTCGTTAACTTAATTAATGACAGTTTTTTTTTTTTTTCGAGTCACTACATCTGATGTTTATTATAACGTGATATTATTTTACCTTTTCGGTAATACATAAAACCAAAAATCATTACTTAAAAATTCTTCAAATTAAAGTACAAATCGCTCAACAAAAAAGAATATGATAAGAATTGGATAAAACATTGTTGGCCAATATTTTATTACGATATTTTATTTCCTCATTGATGGATCTACTATACTTCATCATCGCTTGCAGTTACTAAGAAAACTCATGGGCTTTTATTATACATGACGTATATTCAACATTACAGCGAATAATGAATAAATTCTACAATAAATAAAATTTTAATATGAAACCAAATACAAATAACAAAGCGACGCATATTGTAAGTTCTAGATGAGTAGAGACTGATGTGGTATATTAATAGCAAAATCGCTATCCAATCCTTGAATTTTATTATCTTTTATGACCGGCTACAGCGTAATACCATCTTCAGGTGGATAAAAACGTCAATAGAATCACAAATTTTGACGATGGCATTACGCGGTAACCGGTCGTAAAAGATTATAAAATTTAAAGATTGGATAAAGAACAGCGGTTTTCCTGTTAGTTCATATACTACATCAAAGTGACGAATGTCAAAAATAATTACCGGACCTTGATGACCGATAGCAGTATATATTAGAGATAATTAAGTTTAATCATGTTATTATAAGGATATTGCCTATCATTAAAACAGTAATATACAGTGCCCCACAATTCTTGGAATACCTAGAACTTTTTTATTATTAAATTATGGTAAAATTGTAAGAAAAACCTGTTTAAAAATCCTAAAAATAACTTTGACAGATGTCACGTGTGTGCCCTCAGAAGACAGGAAATCGTATCTGCAGAATCCAAATTTTGATAATTGAACAACCGATGAGACTTTTTGACCAAATAAATGGGTGCATTTTGTAGATGTGACAAACAAAAATCATAAAATATCCAGTAAAAGCTGAAAATTGTATTTTTTGCAGTTAGGACTTTTAGTCCTAGCAGGGCAGTGAGTATAGCCATAAATTTTCAAAATAGACTGAATCGACAAAGTGAGCTTAAATGATGCAATATCCAAAAAGGCTATTTAAGAAAGTTGCTGTGACTTTCTATTACCATGCTTTTCGGTTTAAATTCAACTGAAGCAAAACTTCTAAATTTGATATTCAAACGATTTTGTCGATTCTGGTAAAACATTAAAAAAAAGTGGGTTTCATTAGGACAGATTTTACTTCACTTTGAGGTATTGGAAACGAAAGCGGAAATTGGGGAATTTATTAACAAATATTTGGAAAAAATAATCATAGTTTTTTTTTTTGTTTTAAAAAGATCGATATATCATCAAAATTGTATTCTGAGCAAATTTCTCATTAAGTTGGCTGCCGAGCGATGTGGCGCTCCTCAATTTGTAGGAGTGTCTAAAGTGCCATCACATCTCATGGCAACCAATCCGCTAAATAATTGTTTTGGATATTATGTCATCCAATTCTCCTATTTGCCAATTAATAGTCTATTTTTAAAAATTACTACAATGCAAATGTGATCAGCAAAAAAAAATTAGGCTGATTAGACATGTTGAATTTATTTCCCGATTTATTTTATTACATTTTAATTTTAATATTTATACTTTTTTCGCTTCTGATAATTAAAAACTATTGAAGTTGGGATCCCAAATGGAATCAATGACATAAAAGGTTATATATTTAACAAATTCTTCCAAAAAGGTATTCTTAACGAAAAGGCGTTCCTACAACTTTTTGATCATATTAACCCGTAACCTGTGACGCGGAGTCTCGTAGACTGCTTAGGATCGAATATATCTACGGGATAAAAATGGGACGTCACCGGTTACGAGTTTGCTATATTAAAAAAATATTCAGACTGTATTATTGTGATAAATACAACGTACAAGGTGAATTCGAAATAACTTCTTGCTTTGAGGTTCGTGATCACAGCAACGCTTCCTAAAAAACCAAACTGGTTCGTCTCTACTAATTCCAACATATAGCACAGAGTTCACACCGGAGTGATATGACAAGCGACACAATCAGCAACACGACACGTACCGTGTAAATTTGGGCGGAATGCGAACTGAAGAAATACGACACGCAATATAACAAGCTACACAACCAGTAAAACGACTATTAAATGAAATGTACATGGCCGTGTTACTGGTGTGTCGCTTGTCATATTCATGTCGTTCGTATCACTCCGGTGTGAACTCTGCCTTAATACAACAATTAAATCAGTAAGTTCGAAAATCTTACACAAAATCGCTATCCTACTTTAAAATGTCAAAAACCCACTGATTCAATCAGAATCAAAGGGTAATGTTTTCACTGTCATATTTGTATGAGCTACCACCATAATAAAATGTGTTCAAGCACATTCACATTCAACCATTTCAAACATTTTTCCACAACATACCATTTCTTTCACTCCGATTTTGTTCTTCCTTTTTTTTTTGTTGAACTAAAATAATGGAATCGGTGACTCATTGTGATGTGAATTAAAAACGAGCAAATCTGCTGAACTTTCGCTGGAAGCAAGTGTTCCATTTTAAGGAATTTCATCGTTAATTTATACCCAAATAAAAATTAGTACTTATTCCAAATGCTCGCGTAATAAATAAATGCTTCGTACTATTCATATCACTCAACAGCTGAATGACAACCTTTGGCAGACAAAATTGATACAGTTGTACCTAGAAAAAAATTAGGTTTACATAGGAGGTGTAAATTCATTTTATTTCCGATTTTGTTTTCTAACCCGACGACGGCTCAGACAGGTACGCAGACCGGAATACCTATCTAAGCCGTCTGCACATCTGTCTAAACTGTCTGTCTACCTGTACAACCCGTACCATACAGTCGAAAAAGTAAAGTCAAGTTAGATCCCCTATGTAAATCTTATGGGTTTTTATTCAAAAACTCTCAACTAGCTACTTCTCGGGAGACAAGGCAACGGGGGTCTGTTTGTTGTTACTATAGTTGTCGCCTATTGCCATGGTGGATGGAGTAGAATATAGAGCGATTTAGAGACATGAAGTTAACATCCGCTCTACAATATACCCTAGTGGTCGCAGTGGACCGGTCGATTAATCGAACTATCTCTTACTAAACTAAACTAACTAACTAGAGGCGTGTCCATCGTCCTGTTACATGAGAACATACCGGTATAAGTTTAGATCGACAATGGTCTTAAGAAATGGGTATCGATAGTTGGCACTTGTGGTTAATAATGAGTTAAGTAATAAATGCAGAGCGAAGGAATGAATTTCAAAAAAGTATTTTACCAATATTGGTTACTACGGGCGTGGCAAGTTCAAATCTCGCTCCAATCGATTGTGATAAACGGTTTTTTTTTTCCGGAGTCATGATGATCATTACGAGGAAGATTTACCTCAGCGGGGATGTATGAGAAGTATATAAATGTCTTTATAGGCTTTATCCAATCCCTTTAAAAAAAAAATGTATGCAAAGCTGTCATCTGCCAAATAAAATTTATTTACCGACACAATATAGACAATGCGCGTAATTGTCTATATTGCTGAATGTGATCAGCCGTTATTTGAATTCTTCGGAGTGATTAACTGTTAACGGGTAGCTATTTTTGCGCAGTACATAATTATGTAAAGTGCCAGCTAGAATGTATAGTGTTATGCAATATTTAATAATAGTGGCGCCAGGAATCAACAGATTCATTCAAAGTTACTTCACACCACATCATTCAACTGCTCCAGGAAATATCTTAAGATTGACCAAAATAATTGTTTTCTAAAATATGCCAAAGCTTGTCATCCAACTAATGAATCATGTTGTACAGCGATTACTTTTTATGTGCTTGTTATTCTCATAATATTTGTGAATAATGTTCAATCTATAAAACCTGCCAAGGTTCATTTAGCGGCTTTTACTTTATACAATTATGATATAATTTTATCTTAAATTATGTTTGTAATGTAGCGGAATTTTTGTTTTGCAGATTATGTCTTGTGCAATTTACGAATGTTGATCGAGATTAGATGTTCTGGTAAAAAATAATAAATATTAATCAATTGAATAACTAATGTGCACTATTTTTTTGTCTTTTTTTGTAACTTCTAAACTATTGCAAATAGTAAAAATGATAATAATGACATGCAATCCCAATAAATTATAGTCGGAGACAGTTTATATAGTAGATAAATCTTACTGCGCAAAATATCGAAAGAATTATTATATCATTTATCGTTATACTTTATCCTTAGTAATAAACATTAAAATGATATGGTAAACATTGCATTTACAATTAATAATAAGGATAACAATAATGTAATTCAAGATGAAAAACATTTAAAAAGTAGTTGTATGTAATAAATAACATTGTGTTGCACGTATTGTGCATTAACCCAATATAATCAGGGATCGGCATGCATACGGGATGAGTCACTACACCAAAAAAAAATGTTTGTTAGCTTTGTTCAAACAAGAGCTGCCAATCGTTGAAAACGGTTGAGAGCATGCCTACTTTAAAATGTTCGACATTCATTTTAAAGTGCACAATAAACAATTATTTGTCATTGTTTGAGCAAAATTAACACCTAATCCTGTAAGGGTACCGATATCTGTTAATAAGTTTTTGACTTTATCAGAACAGCAAGGTATGTATTAGTTGTAACGAAATTTGATATAGTGAACGCTTATATACTGACGATGCAATTTATTTATTTATTTATCTTATGGAAATTTTATTCTAATAAAGTAAATAAAGCAACTTGATTCTGTTATTGTTATATGTGTAAGAAAGCATGTGCGTCAATTAAGTCGTTTAAAAACAAAGAAGGTACGTATATATTATGATTTATTAGTGAAATATATCTAAATTCTGATCATCTCTAATGCACCAAAATCTATTGAAGATAATAGGTGCTTTCCATTTACTGTCTGGCTCACCTCACTTCACAAACTACTTGTATGTATGAATAGAGGGTGATATTCCACTGGGACCTAACAGATCTGTTGTGTCCCCTATTCTTGCCGTTTTACAGCTCACATTTCAATCCTATTCCTTTCAGAAAGTGCGCAGGATATGAGAAGAGCCCAGGTAAGTCTCCTTCTTGGATTTCACATACTCCCAGGTGCAACGCCCTTTAGTAGCACAGTGTTATGTAATTTAAAAGAAAGTGGATGGGTGTTTCATTCTGTTCCCCACAAAATCTACATTCCTTTGGTAATCTAAGCTTACTTAAATGTCCTTTAATTTTACAATGGCTTGAAAGTATTTCTGGTAATATGTGAATATTATTCACTCAGGTTGATGCATTCTGTAAACCTCTTGTGATTATATGTTGCCAGAAGAGCTTACCTCATTCCCTGGAGATTCTCCCGATAATTATATTTTCTCTGCTCCATTTCGCTTTTTAATGTTTCCAGTATTGTACTGCTACTTATCCCGCGAAAGGGTTCAGGCTCTACGATTGGTATTCCAGCCCTTTTTTTTTGCAAGATTATCCAGTGTTTCGTTTCCTTCCACTCTTGTGTGACCCGGAACCAACAAGAAGGTTACTTTATTCCTTTTGCCTAGCTTATTAATTTCCTCTGGCATTCCAGCCAATCTTGAAACTGATTTCGTGTGAGTTCATTCCTTGAGTATCAGAATATAATAGCGCGTATTTCCACCTGAAAGATACTCGGATATTTCTCCAATCTGTTGAAGTACTTACTACAAATG
This sequence comes from Protaetia brevitarsis, assembly GCA_004143645.1. Classification (NCBI taxonomy): domain Eukaryota; kingdom Metazoa; phylum Arthropoda; class Insecta; order Coleoptera; family Scarabaeidae; genus Protaetia; species Protaetia brevitarsis. Next base: position 1,201,692 of record RXPK01000052.1, on the reverse strand, counting down.
AATCATTTTGACTCGAGATTCTACCTCCATCTTTAACACACGTTCTTTATGATTTTTATCCCCATGGGGGATAGTCAGGTTGTACCCTAGCAAAAAAGGTCACAATCTGGCTGAGAGTTAACTTACCGACTTTGGATCCAACCGATCGACCCCAAAGTGCGTCTGCCTCTCCCCGTCCACTGCCGGGCAGTTGACAAGAGGGCGAGCAGATGTTTCCTCCCCACTTTCGCACTTTCTGCACAGGGGAGTTTGCTAGCACCATGCGATACATGTGTTTATTTAGAGCGCAGTCCACAGTTAAGATTCCTGTGAGTAATCTCAATCTGTCCCTGCTCATAAAGACTGCCTTACGGAGTGTTTCCTCATTCGGATGAAGCCCTAGAGATTTACAGTGTCTTGCGTCGGCAAGTCCATTCCAAAAGGAGTAGTGCCTAGCTTCTTCATGATTCGTCTAAACGAAAGAAGACGGGTAAGACATCTGGTGCTAAAATAATGGAGTATCGTTAAAGTTTTTTTAAAGACAAAACGTCAAAGATGTCGGCAGGAACCGTTTTAAAAACCGTAATGTAAGCGATTATTACGGCTTTTATTCGGGTGCCCTAATTCTAAAGGTACCCTAAATCTTACCGTATTTATCCGGTATGATAATTCTAACCGAGTATTCCCTCTAACCGCTATTCCTTACCGTATTTGAATTATGGTCAGGTTTTCGGTAACCGTATTGAGACCGTATTCGATCGTATATAAATAAATTAAGGAATATATTGTAATTTTGCCTGCTAATTCGAGCGGATCGAGTAGTCCCATCCGACTGCAATATATTCCGGGACAGCGTTTCCCGTATCGCAACATGGAGAGCGGTGCCAGGGGGCAGCTAAAATTTTGTAAACCGTATTTGAGACCGTATTTATATCCGGTCAAATACGGTCAATAAACGGTCACCGAAAGTCTCACCATAATTCAAATGCGGTCTTAAGAGGTACCTGACCGTATTTAATGTGGAATTTTGGTCACGGTCATGAGGGGTTTCATATATTTTGAATTACGGTTACGGTCATGACCGTGACCAAAATTAATCCATGAATTGCGGTTTCGACTCCCGGGTTTCAATTTCTCTTGAATTCCCGAGTTACAAACCTCACTGTAAAGCCCGCTTTGCAGTTCGCAATTTTTCGTATTGCGCGCAATGAAATATTAGAACACGTTCTATTCCGTGCAATAAGATTGCACGCAGCTGATCGAAATCCATTGAATGCGCTTGCGCTATTTGTATTGCGCGCAATTTTATTCCACGCAATACCAAAAATTGCGAACTGTAAAGCGGCCTTTAGTGTGATTTATTATATGTTACTTAAGGCTGGGCTATTTGTGGTGGGGAGAGGTTGTTAAACGTGACACCAGAAAGTGCTGGTCCCTAGAGTTTAATAGCAAAAATACGTGCGAAAAAGTAACGTCACTATTACGATAGATGGCATAATATAACCAGTTGCAGGTAATGATTAATAAGTTGCCTATACACGAGACATATTTACAGAATAGCTTATATTTGTCAATATGTGTAAAATTTAAACATGTATTGTATAAGTGCAGATAGGTATCTAAAAATTAAAAATAAGTCCAAGCGTTGCCAGTATTATAAAGTCTACAGAAATAAGTAACTGCCAAATATCATTATTATTAGATTTTATAATTTCACTGATAAAATTCCAGTGACGTATTTCATGATAGCTTCATAAATAATATAAAAAAAGTAAAATAAATAATCATCAGATATTCTAAAACTTAACAACGCAAAGCCTTAATTAATAATGGAAAAATATATTCAATAAACATAAAATTTTAACTCCAACTACGTATGTAGGTATCGGCGATTGTAAATTCGACCGCTTACGAAAATTAGCATTAATCCCCTATGTAATCTCGGTCGGCCGGAAATTTTATAGCTATTGCAGTTTCAATATGTAAACGGGGTTGATATAGTATAAGTACAGGTTTTTAGTTTAACTTAACATAATATATATATATACATAGTTGTCCACTTGGCATTCTTTCTTAAATATTACGTTTAATATTGATCTTATCAGAAAATGTTAAGATACATGTTTTATTCGGACGTTTCTTGTTCTATCTAAAAATTTATAAGAGAACAAACAACACAAACAAAATTATAAATAAAAAAAAAACTGTTTGTAATAATAGATTTACCGAAACAATTTCATGTATCATGATCTTTTTTTTTTGTTAATATTCTCAATATTACTATTAGTAAGTAGCAGTAAATAAGTAAATACAGTATTTAATAATATGATAATAGCATACACATTCGGCCAGTGAACATTTATAATCGGGGAATAAACGTGTGCATAAAAATCCACCGTAGTTGCCGAGCATTGTGAACCAACGCGCGCGAAGGGGATTTAAATTTCCCACAATTATTCTTAGTAACTTCAACATTGAAACACGAAATTACCAATGGTTTTGTATTAATTACTAGTTATTTTGATGTTTTCTGTTGAAGTTACCAAAATAATTGTGGGAAATTGAAATTTTGACAAGGGGGTATGCAATGATGTCATTTGGTCTATCCTCGCATCTATTCCAGACGTAAATATTATAGTTACGTAAATACTTTAGTATAAACAAGAGGGTAAATGGCGAAAATAGAGGCGAACTACGAATCATATGTTCAAATAAAGCAGTATTAGTGAGTTACAGAGTATTATTATCAAATATAAAAGAATTAATTAACATGTGATAATGATTTGTGCCATGAGAAAAAGCAATAGAAAGAATATTTTTTTTTAAAAGGTAGCAATTTTTTCAAGGGGTATGATTTTTTAGACTTTGTTAATATAAATAATTGCCAGTGGGATTTATGTGTGATAAATTATTTTATACGTCCCATTGACAAATTCTTATAAAACTAAACGTTACACAGTCTTTGTAATCGAAGTAATGGCTTCAGCAAATTTATTTCAAATAATTATACAAAACACATTTTAAGTACTTTGTATTTGTATTTGTAAATATACATCAAACACCCGTCAATAATCGATGGCTAATATAAGCAACAAAGGAGAAGTATATACGCCGATAATCACTCCGAAAGTTAATCCCTAGATGTTATGCGACAAAAGTACCGCAAATTTTTCGGCTAGTGATTTATATTCGTAGAATTTTACTTTATAGTTTCGCGAAGAATTCAATATTAAATTCTTAGAATCTGCGCACGCGCAATCGCTGGTAGATTAAAGCAGTTGTATCTTTCCTTATGTTTCCTAATGGCTTATTTTCCTATGTCATCTTTTTGAGAGTCGATTGTACAATCGAAAAACGTCTAATATTAGTATACCTCCTTCAATAATGCCGAAATAAGTAAATAAAAATTAATATTGTTGTATGTATATATTGTCAAATTTTTACGGTAACAAAAACACGTGCAAGCAGTCGTTCTTCGTTCTTGCTTGGTGTTTACTTGGTTGCGTTTCTAGTTGGGTGCATATGAAAACTACGGAAACTACGTAACATGACAATGCTACTTGATATTCTCAATAATAATTTATTTTTACGCCCTTGATACTTAAATAAATATTTTCATTATATATTTCACAAAATAATACAATTCTTCCTATTAAATAAAAACAAAATCACCGCATTGCCATCTCTTGAGTAAGTGCCAAAGGTTTCGAGAGCCTTTCCAGGCCTTTCTACCTTTCTCCAAACCATGTTGCAACTTCACACCGGTTGAATATGGTTAAATATAGCTTTTCGGAAAACTAATAAATTGTTTACAATTTGCTTGAAATTGCTATAATGTACGAATTTAGGCTGTCAATGTGCTGGGTTGGGTTAATTTTTTACAGTTTTCTCGCTTACACAACAAATATTTTAATTAAGAATACCAGCAAATGGTGCACCTATTTAATTTCTAATCGTTTGATCTTTTATTCTTTATTAATTAAACTTTTCTGAACGACAAAAGCTATTCCCAACGAAATCACTTCCCCAACCACAAATAGCCAGCCTTAAGTGCCGATACTCCATCGCAGTTGCGACTTACCAAACTTCTAGAACACATATTGTTTATCAAAATCGTCCGCAAAGTGGGGAAAAAAATGAAGATAAAAATAAAGCAAACGTGTAGATCCATAAGCAAAAAATAGCTAGTTCCAGTTCATAAAAACTTTTAAGGCAGAATAGAACGATGCATAGAAAGAAACGGCAGACATTTTGAATAATTTATCTTTGTTTAGTTATTTTGCATTAAGTTCAATAATTTCTTTATGATTATTGTAATCTATTCTTTTAGTGTAATAAGTACCACCCTTTGATCTGGCATCTCTAAATTATTGAGTATCATCTATTCCCTTCTACATAAGCAATAAATGTAAAATATCTTTATATAATCTCTATCAACCACAACATTATAACCATGGATCAGTAATGGGAAAATTAGATCTTAATGAAGAAGTAAAGTAACATTGCTTTGATGATTATGACCTACTTGTCATTTTCATAGCCCACTGCAAGAAATTTACTAAAATTTTCATAGCCGAATAAATAATGGTTGATATATTGAAAACGACTAGGAATAGGTATATGCATCCTTTATACCTATCGACGGAGAATTTATTTCTGCATTGAATGGTATAATTAGGAATATAATGTTATCATTTGAAAAAAATGAATTTTCTAAGGTTAAATGTATCCGAATTGACAATCGATTTATGAACACTGTATACAATTTAGTGGCTCTTTTGACAGAATTTGGTACGCACAACTATTTCTCTTGAGTACTAGTAAAATGACATCATTATCTTTAATGGTTTGCAAAATATGGTACGTTTTCGAAAGAGATGGAAACGTCAAAATTACGAGAATAATCGTAAAAACGGTTGAAGTTAGGGATAGAGAACTTTAGTGAAAATTGTATTCAAATAAGCTGTAGAATTCATTGAGGTAAGAAAAAACATATGATTCCATTTAAAAGAAGAAAATTGTTATCCACTTCCGGTCTAATAGAATGTTTCCGGAAGTTAAAAATATTTTCACGTAATTCTTTAGGTGGGGTTTTGTTATTAAATGTTTTGTCGCATTAGTCTAGCTGCAATAGATCGCGAGAAAAAGATAGTGGACGAGTGGTCTGAAACACCCTGTACATCTCAATTCATGTTACAATTTTCCCTTAAACTTTAAAATTTTATAATTTTTCCAATACAATTTTCATAATTTTCAATTATTGACATTTTATTGAGATTTGATATTTCTGCCTGATGGTAGCCTAGGCCGAAACATTGCATATTATAACGTTTTCACACTGAGAAAAAGGAATTCTTATTTATTTGATTCAAAGGATTTTTAATTAACGCAAATAGAGGTCATATCTTAAAGCAAACAACGCTCGATGTTGAAATTAGAATTGCGTTTTACTTGAGTTTTTATTTTTTGGTTCAACAATTATTTTAGGTAGCAATAATTTTAAAACATATATTTGTTGACCCAATATATTCTTTGTTGTTTGAACAACAACATTCAAACATTGAACGAAACAACGTGGTTGTTTTAGTGTCGAATCAAGAAAATATTGATTGAAATAAAATATATTTGGAAAAACCGGTTTGTTTCTATTAAAATATTTCAGATTTTAGGTTTAATAGGAAATATCCCTTAAAATATACGCGTGTGCATTGTGTCACATGTTTATAATTTGGTGGGGATTAATAATGTTAGTTCATGTCGCATTTTCCCTGCCGAAAACGTTTTATACATCGTGTTTTTAATTTGTAACATACAATAGCAATAAGTAGGTATTGTTGTTATTAGATACTTCATTTCAGTAACTACATTTTAATATAATATGCATACCTATTGTTATATGTATACCATAACATGGTGTCAGGTGTGGTTCAATACCACTAAAGAAATAAAGCAAGCAACGCAAGAGTGTGTAGAAAGCAAAGCAAAAGTTTGTTCGCGCCAAGTAACATAACCTGCAATGGAAGAGTTACAAGTAAAATTAAAAGCATTAGAAACTAGTTTGATGCAAGCAAACCACAGTCCTACGATACCTTTACCTAAGCCCATTACATTGACGGATGGTGATATAAACGAAAGTTTCAATTTTTCAAACGGCAATGGCAGAATTATGAAATCGCAAGCGGGCTAAGGGAATCGTTCGAATGAAGAGCGAGTTGCTATCCTATTAACAGCGGTAGGTGACGAGTTTTTTAAACGGTACTCAAATTTCAGTATCACTGAGGCAGAAAAGAAGGATGCAGTGTTACCTATTAGATGCAATTGGCAGAAATTTAACGCCACAAGTGAATATTCGCTACGAAGGGCAATGTTTAACATGCGAAACAGGAAGTAAATGAAACATATGGAAGTTACATCGACAGGCTGAAAACATTAATAAGAACTGTCAATATGGCACTTTGGAGAATGATTTATTGTTAGACAAGATAATATACTCCATAAGAGATGCATCGTTGAGAGAATCATTATGGTTGGATAGGCATATTACATGGGAGCCAGGCGATAGACAAGTGCAAGTCCAAGGAGTTGTCCCAACAGCAACTAGAAAGCATCGGTGCACACAAGGAGAAATAAAGAAGTAGAGAAAGCGAAATAAACAGATGAATGCGAAGATACCAAATCGTAATTCAAGAGAAGAGAAGACGAATGGTAATGAGTACACAAGAAAGAACAAGAATCACAAAGAAAAGGAAATGAATGTAAGTACTGTGGATATAAACACGAAGCAGGTAAATGTCCAGCAAAGGGGCTACATGTAGAATATGCAAAAAAGAAGGACCACTATGCGCAGGTATGTTATTCAAAAAGTAAAAAACGCATAAAGAGGTAGTAGAGAAATAACGCAGATGAACTAAGTGTTAAGCATTACTAGTCCAAATGATAAGCAATTCATAGCTCATTAGATTTTATTATTGACAACGAGTATAAAACCATAATCTTGTCAACTAGATACTGGTGCCACTTGTAATGTGTAGGATTTAAACATATTGTGATATAGTAGGCAATAGCAAGCCAAGAATGCTTAACACTAAGACTACTTTGAAATGGCTTTGGTGGGATACTATGAAACCAAATAGGTAAAGCAAGTCTAAGATGTATGAGGAAATGATAAATTTATTATGTAGTAAATTTTGAAATAGTAGATTACAACCACAACCATTACTCTCTGCTGGACTTGTGAAAAGTTTAGGATTAATCAAAGTCTGTAAGAAAATTGAAAACATTGTAAGACCATGCTGGCACAGCTGACAAACTTTTGGAGGCATACAAGGAAAATCTTCACAGGACTAGGATGCATAGAAGGAGAAGTTAGCTTAGAAGTGCGATTGAAACCTACAAACCCATCATACAGCAGCCAAGGCGAGTTCCTTTAGCAATGATGGCAGTTTAAAGAGGAATCTGGATGAGATGGAAAAAATGGGAGTAATTGTGAAGGAAGACAGCTACACAAAGTGGGTAAGCAATATTTTTATTGGGTTAAAACGCAATGGCAAAACGCGAGATGTTGGATTCCACTACACTTAAATAAAGCTTTGAGAAGTTATGATTATCAAATGCCGACAATTAGAGCAGATTTTAACCTCAATTAGCTGGAGCGAAAGTTTTTAACGACAACTGGACGCAAAAAAAGGGTTTTGGCAATTAATGTTAGATAGCGAAAGTAGTCACTTAACAAGTTTTTGGAGTCCTTTGGGAAGTACCGATATTTGCGGCTACCATTTGGCGTAAAAACCAGCTATGCAAATATTCCAAAAAAAGCAGCATGAAATCATACACGGTCTTGAAGGAGTCATATCAATAGCAGACGATATTCTAAGTATTTGGGAAAGGCCGAAACCGAAAGGACGCGATACGGGATCACAACCGGAATCTAGAAAATCTATTGAAGCGGCTGAAGCTAGCAAATTCTGAAACTAAACCGTGACAAAGTCAGATTATGTCAATCTGAGGTAAGAATTTTAGGCCACATATTGACGAAGGATGGTTGCAAACCTGATCCTTCTAAAACAGCAGCATTCAGCAAATGGATAGACCACAAAATAAAGCAGAACCCGCAAGATTCTTAGGTATGATAACATACTTAAGCAGATAATAACCTAACTTATCATCAGTGGCAGAACCATTAAGAAGTTAACGCATATACAGAGAACTTCATTGGATGAGGAACAAGAAGGTCATTCAACAGCTAAAAAACTTGATTACAAAGGCACCTCTTAAAATCTATGAGACGACGAACCAGTAAAGATTAAACAGACGCATCAGCTGATCGATGGGTGTACAATTCTGCAAGAAATAGCCCCTTGTTTACGCAACTAGCTCTAACCGCAGCCAAAAAATACGGCAAACTTGAGAAAGAAACCTAAGCTGTTTTATGCGCATGTCAAAAGATTGACCAGTATATTTGTGGTAGAAAAGATGTAGTGGTGAGACTGAACAAAGCCCATTAATTCGATTTTAACAAGCCATTGGAGCGCACCAAAACAGTACAAAGTATGATTTTAGTCAGAACGACTCAACTGATCTCAAAAGGGCACGAAATGTTCGTTGCAGACTTTTATCAAAATCCGAAAATAGACATGAAAGAGGAAATTTAGAGGTAATGAGATGAAGGAAGTATTCATACGTGAAGAAGCGAATCCATTGGAAGGCATTAGAATGCGAGATACAACATACAGGAAGTGAGAGGATGCGACCAAATGTGACTCTAAACATGCACAACTTATGAAATTATTAATAAGGATGGCCAAACCACATCCGAGAGATTACCAGCAACACTAACACCATACTGGAAGTATAAGGACGAGTTAAGTACCTATAAGAATTGATTTAAGCAAATAGAATCGTAATACCATCATCTTTTCGAAAGGAAATATTAAAACGCTCCATGCGAGCCATCAAGGGCATTCGATAAATTATACTAATATTTAGCGCGTGATACAGTATTTTGGCCAGTATTTAACGCCCAAATTTACCCGAAATGATACGCAATTGCCATTATGTTTGAGTATGCACCTAACAGAGTCACCCATCATTGATGACCCAAGAGTACCCTGACCAAACCATTTCAACGGGTAAGCATGGGACGTTTTGAAATCTAGGACATTGTAACTCGAATGCCTAATTCCACGAAGAAGTATTCTATAACAGCTGGATCAGCTATTCAGATTTTTTTGAAGCGATGAAATGAGAGAATGACGCGATTATACTGTTCATAAACTTTGCAAAAGAAATTTCAGAGGTACGGCAATACCCAGTTACCGTTATTACAGACGGAGGACGAATTTTTACAGTCCAAAATCAATGACTTTGCACAAGATGGAAATTTCAAATGTTATTTCCAGTCCACACCATAAACAAGGGGGGAAACGGAAAGGCGGGCTGCAGTGAAGCGATAGCAAATATCGTTCACGGAAGTGTATGGAAGCAACGTTGACCTTATTTACTAATGCTTTACAATGCCGCCGCAAATCACCACCTAATACAACCTCGCCCAATTAGCAGCCCAGCACCACCAAGGATCGTTCTCTTACGAAGGTTAAGATGCGACATTTCGATTTACATCACTGTTACGCCCTAAGGTCGCGAGGGAGGATGTTCCCCAAACAATCCAGACACCTCATATCGCTAAGCACTACTACGATAAAGAAGCAAACACACATCCGGACACATACCGTAGTGTAGGGAGATGAAATTTATTCCAAAAATTGAAACCTGCAGATTCAAGTCTGGCACACCCGCGAAAATAAAAGAAAAAGTCAAATTCTAGACACATTTCACGGACGTAGAGCATAATGGTTACTAAGTATCGCAGAAGTTTGGTACACATTAAAGAGGTGACCACAAACGAACAGCATCAAGACGTTTGTCCAACATAGAATTCAATTCAAGAAGATAGAACCACAGATCTAAGAGCAAATCTAAGAAGGAACGAAAGCGCTTACTACAGAGTGAGAAGATTCGACCAGATGAGACATTACCCGAAGAAAATACGAAGTACTCATCAGATGGAAGCGTTTAGCGAAAAGAAGACAAAGTTTGAGATTTTTTCATTGTTATGTTTTTTTTACCTTGTTGTTTGTAAATGTAATAACAACGGGATGTTATATGTAACCATAACACCTATTACTTTAATTAAATATTGCAAATATTACAAAATGAATCATATACCCTAACGAGTCAGCCATTTGTCTGTAAACTTGGCGTGTCCCGAAACTCTAATTAAAAAGCGTGAGGGATATGTAAATGTTTGATTGGTAAGTTGCAAGCATTTAAACTTTTTCTGCGATTATAGCGTTTAATTTTGAGATCGTTAATGTATCGCTATTTTGTTTATGTTAGTAGTAGAAACTTATTCAATTGTTTGCTATGTGCAAACTTCGTTTGCGCGTATGCAGTTCTAAAATCGTTGGCTTACTTATACAACACATCTTTCCTCGGAAATATGTTTGCCTATGAAGAATATGTTATAGTATTTAATATAATATACACTGTCGACTTTAAATAAAATCCTGCTAATATTTTATCGAAACGCGATGACTTGAATTAGAACCATCCATGTGTTCGTTGCAAAAAACTAATTTCATTCATCGTATGCACTGCAAAAACCCCAAATCACAACAAATATTTGAAAGAAGAAACATGTATTTTTGTGCCAAACAAGTTTAAACATTTCCAAGTATTTGGAATAAAACTACAGACTATTGAGAATATACAAATAGAAGAGTTGTTTTACACACATATTTTCTTTTTTTAGTTGAAGCAATCCTTTTTCTCAGTGCAGGGTTCAAATAGTCACACAGGGGATATATTCAATAAAAAGTATTTATTTCTACACTTAAAGACTAATTAAAATAACACTAATGTTAAATAACTAACCAACCCTTCAACTACTAAAAAAAATAGTAAATTAACTTAAATACTGTTCGCACGTAACTTTCGCTTCAGCTTTCCGAAACAAAAACTGTCTCATCTTCCGTCGCGCGCGTATTTATATTTGGCGCGTTTGGTTTTGGAGAAATATGCAGTTTTCCTGATCTTTCGCGTGAATTCACACTAGAAATTCCATTGCGAATTTATGCAACACGAATGCGCCCTCTGTGGGCGGTTTCATTATCTATAGCTCCGCTCTAAAAAGGTGGCGCCATCTGCTGAGGCAGTACGAAATTCGAAATTTAAAAATAGGCACGGGGTACAATATATAACAATGTTCCATTAGATATGATATGAGAACGATTAAAGAATACTTGTTAAAGAAAACTCCTATCAGACACTAATATTTCATTATTCATTTTATAACTTTCATTCATTAAAGTTAGGGTGGGCACTTAATGTCCGGCCCTTGGCTAGGTGCTCATTGTCCATCCTATTAATTCTCTTATTTCCACTCGAGCAGCTTGGTGTTCTCTATAAAGCCCAGTATCTTGCCCAATGGAAACTTGAGAACCTTCGAGGGCTCCAATAGATCTCTCCCGAAATATTTCTGCCTAAATACCTTCAGTTCCTCACATGTGCAGATTACATGTAAACTCGTTTCCCCCTGTAGTTCGCATCTTCTACACCACGGTTCGCTTACCCAGCCTATGTTGTATAGATGCTTTTTCAGGGGACAGTGTCCAGTTACCAACCCAGTAATGGTTTTAACGTCTTTCTTACTGCGCCTGAGAAACTGACAGCCCTCCCCTATCAGCGCTTTGGTATAGAGTTAACCTTCAGTCGACCTCCATTTCTTTGTACTTTCTTTATCTAACCAGGTCCAGATCTCCCTTCTTGCGGAATCCTTAGTAATTCCACATACGGTCTCTGGACCCAAGTATCTCTTAGAGCCCTCCTTGGCTAGTTCATCGGCTATTACGTTGCCCTTATATCCTCATGTCCCGGCACCCAAATCAGAGACACCGTGTTGTCTCGTGCCAGTGCATTGAGAGATTGTTTGCAGTCCCTAACTAGTTTTGACCTAGTTACAGGGTTTGAGACTGCCTTAATGACAGCCTGGCTGTCAGTCATTATATTAATTTTCCTCCTCATGTAGCCCCCTTTTGCAATCATTTCTGCACAGGCTGCAAGGGCGAATACCTCTGCCTGGAAGACCGTAGTATGTTTCCCCAGGCTTATGAATATCCTTTGATTAGGACTGGGCCGACAAATACCGGCTCCTGTCCCCTGGCTGGATTTGGATCCATCCGTGTACCAGTTTTCGTTAGCAGTGATTTCACTACGTGCCTGGTCTCTGTTCGGTATGGAGATTTTCACCTTTTCAGTGAAGATAATTTCGGGTACCATGCTGTCCGTGGGCATTTGTAGCAATGGCCCGTCCAGCAACGTGCCCGTAGTATAAGTGTGTCCTCCCACCCTGAAGTTGGGATGCCACAGATTGTTGGCTTTCAGTCTAAGGATCGCATTCATTGCCTCCGCTCTCACATAGAGTTCCAGCGGGGGGAAGCCCATAATGGTCTCCAAAGAGGCGGTCCCTGTACTGTTAGTTGCGCCAGTGATACCCAGCAATGCCTGTCTCTGGACAGCGGTCAGCAGCTTCGCTGCGGAGGACACTTCTGTCCTCCTCTACCAGACTACTGCCCCGTATGTTATCGCTGGTCTTATCACGGCAGCATATAGCCAATGGATCACCTTCGGCTTTAATCCCCAGGTTTTGCCAGCAACTCTCCTGCAGCGCCAGAATAGTTGTGTGGCCTTTGTCGTTGTTTTAACTAAGTGATTTTTCCAGCTCAGTTTCGCATCAAGGGTAACACCCAGATACTTTACTTCCTTGGTTAATTGTAACTCCTGCCCAAACAGTCTAATGCCGCCTAGGTCATTGAGTTTTCTCGTGTTGGTAAAGGCAACCAACTTTGTTTTTTGTGGATTAACTGAGGGTCCTTGTGAAAGGCACCATTCGCAGCGCATTACGCATGATGCCCGCCACCACGCCTGGGAACTTCCCCCTAGCTACGATGACAACGTCATCAGCGTACCCCTGCGTCCATATTTCTTTGTCATTTAATGATCTGACGAGATCATCCACGACCAAGCTCCACAGCAGTGGTGACAGTACTCCCCCTTGAGAACACCCTCTAGTGGTCCTCATGGCGATATTTTTATCTAGCATATTGGCATAGACCACTCTGCCTCTTAGCATGCAGTCAACCCATCTGCTAGTCGTGTGGTCAATGTTCCGTTCCATTAGTGATCGGTTGATCGAGGGCGTTGATGTGTTATCAAAGGCGCCCTCGATGTCTAAAAATACTGCAAAGGCAACTTCCTTTTGATGTAGGCTCCTTTCGAGTCCTTCCACCAAACTATGCAGGGCAGCCTCTCCTGATTTTCCCCTTTGGTATGCCCATTGCAGAGGATGCAGAGGATATCTCGCAAGTGCTCCTTCTGTAATGTTTAGGTGTATAATTTTTTCCATAGTCTTCAGCATAAAAGATGTGAGACTAATTGGTCTGAATGATTTCGGATGATAGTATGTGTTCTTCCCAGGTTTCGGAATGAACACAACCGTAGTATCTCTCCAAGCCTTGGGAATGTAGCCCAACGCATGGCTATCTCTAAATATCTCCAAGAGGGGCCCCATGATGTCTCCAATTACCTCCTGAAGCAATCTTGGAAACACGCCATCTGGTCCCGGTGATTTATACGGTTCAAACGACTCAACTGCCCAACGAACAAGATGAGGTTTGAAAATATCGTTTGATTTCCTCCAATCTTCCATAGACGCCCTCCTCACTGCGTCTGATTGGTTTGTTTTGCCGAAGTCCACCCTGTCCGACCCGGGAAAGTGCACGCTGAGAAGGTACTCAAGAGTCTCCTCGGCAGTGGTTGTGAACCTCCCGTCCGGCAGCTGAATGGACCTGAGTGTGTTAGAAGAGTCCTTCTTCAGAATCCTGTGAATTCTGACCATGTCAGGGACACTTTCTATGTCCTCAAAGAAGTTTCTCCAGGCCTTCTTCTTCGATTCTTTAATTCTTTTGTTATAGGTACCTAGTTTAGCCTTATAAGCTTCCCAGTTTCCCGTTTTTTTCGCCCTGTTAAATTTAATGGTATATTTTAAGCTGCTAATATTGTCGGTAAAATCAAGACAGCAAACATACAAGACAAATACTTAATTGGATACCTATATTTTTTATCGATTAATACATTGGTTAAACAGTGTGGGCTGCGGCTATATCTTCATCTGACGAGGACGACATTTTGTTCGCAACTATGAAAACAAGAGACTAAAGTTGATTTCGTTAAGTACACAAGAGCAATTCAACTGAAGTTGCGGTCGCATTGCAGTTGCGTTGCCATTGCTAGTTGCTTTCGGTGAGAATACGGCCTTAACTAATTGATTGTCAGTTAAGACCTACTGAAGTCGCCGAAGCGGACAAGATTCATTCGGAAATCCAAAGAAACTGCGACCATCGTTAGCATCAGAATTTATCTTGCAAGAGCGAATGGCACAACAATATGAGGCCCATTGGCGTCTTCTTTCACAGTTATCTCACTTAAACCTAACAATATAATATATAAAAAAGTATGTAAATGTTATGGTCACATTGGTCACTAATCTTACCTTTTACACAATGCACCTTATCAAAGTTCATTGATTGGTTTTAAAACTGCAGGGGTAATTTAAATCTAATAAAATATGTAAAATAAATAAATAAAACAAGTAAATCATGTAGATTAAACGGATGAGTAAACTAATTTATGTAGGTATTAATGTAAACAATAACAGATCCATATTAGAAGGCTGTTGTTTGAGGTTAGGTTTAGAAATTGAGAACCCGATGATTCATCCATTGTCCTTGCTGCTTATACTGTGCCTATATAGTCGCTCCACGGGTGCAATACAACCATCACTGGTTCCTCCTGGTAATTAGATAATTAGTTAATTAGAATAGGGACCACTGGCATGTTGAGAACAATGCGATGCATTATAGTAGGTAACCCCCTGCAATGGCTTTGAGTGGAGCATGGTGTTTAAGGATGTATTGCTATTATTTTATCGATAAAGGGTGGTAGTCACAGAAATGAAAGTCGATATGCTAGTGCTATGCGAGCCGAATAAGGCCATCATTGCGGGAAAAGACCGGATAAAAGACAATGGGTATAATGTTGCTCTCCTTTTTGTTAGTAAAACTACGGAAATTGACAAGTGGAAACGGGTGAAGGCTATGTATATTTTCTTGAGAAGGACTGTGCATACGTATTGTTGCTTTAAATTTTATATTTTTCATTTTACAAAGAAATGTTAAAAGGAGAACTATTTTGCTTGACCTTAAAGAAACAATGAAACAATTTTAATGGAAAGCACAATAATTTGTGGTGGGTTAATAAAACACAATATTTCGATAAAAATTACAAATACAGTTTTGCTCCTTATTCATAAACAGGAATCGAGACGTTTGGCATTGTCTCTTGGTTCCAAATAGGGTTTAACGGATGAGGCAGAAGCCTCGGGCATATCCCGATACACCGCCAGTCGGTGTATGGAACGAATTAGCTCGGGATTCCCGAGATAAGCATGTGTGCGATATTAAGAGTTTAACGTGATCTAACGCGCCTACAGTTCGGCATGTTCTCACTTAGTCATCGAGGCCACGCTTAGATTCCATTGACGAAGCGTCGGCTATCAGGCTGAATCCCTTTTTGCCATATTTGTTTTTGAATGGCAGGTAGATAGATTATTTACACAGGAACGAGTTAGTACGAATAACATTTGCTAAAACAAATCATTCCAGTAGTTGATGCTATAGAAAATAATCATATCGTTCATTGTATGGAACCATTTTACGTTGTGTATTGTGTGCTCACATCATTATCAGAAATTATGGTTAATAGTTGTGCCCTGCGCGGTGGACGAGAGCTTCAATGCAGATCTCGAGAAATCGTACCTGTTATACGTCAACGAGGTCTCAATGACGTATGCGAAATATATCGAAGCCCCAATGAGTTAACTTGCGTTAAACTCTAGTTCCAAAGTGTATTTAAACATAGGTTTAAAGGGGTAAATAAATCCTCCACTCTTTTAAAATCCTTTGAATGTGTGATTTATTAACACTCAATGATCGAAGTGACCTTTAAACAAAATCTAAAAGTAAAAGAGTGGCGGCATCAACTTCATTATGTATTCTTTTCGTTTTCTTTAGATTCATTACTGAGCCAGTTCTTAAAGATTTCTTAATAAGCTTCTGTGCACCCAAACGTGATGCATAAATATCTGGAAACCTTTCATTGAATTTTTTAATTACCTAACGGTAAGGTTTATTTCCGCTTCCGTAATAGTGTATATGATTGTATCTTGTATCAAATAAATTTTTTGTTCTAACGTGAGCATTTTTTTTGTAAAAATATCAATATTTATTACGTTAGACTACAAACAAACAGTGCAATGAAAATAAGTTTTGCGGTATTACATTAACGATATGAACAATAACGAAATGTCACATTAAAAGACACATTTGACAAGTTTGTAGCGCGTATCATCGAAGGCATTATATATAGGTACCTAATTTCAAGAAAAAAAAATACTAATTAAAAAAAAAACATTAATTAAACATGCAAATGTGTAAATTGTGTCAAAAGTAACGAAACAGTTCTACCAGTTCATTTTCAATTCAACCATGGACTAAAATAAAAAAACACATAGAACATAAAACACAGATATCTGGCTTTAAATTTTGTATTTAAGTTTAATTTTGGATTGCAAAACGACTTTCTTTTATAAGGATTTGATCTAAAATAATAATTAAGAGCACTTTTCTCTTGAGGGATTTTTACGTTTTCATAATTTGTTTACATCTAATGTCATTTTTTTTTAAGTTCATTAATTTGGAAAGTAATTTTTTTTTGGCAAAGAATAACTCTTCGTTCTAAAATTAATAATAGCGGTTTTTTCCCCTCTTATAAATCCTATTTGGTAATAACTATATATACTATATATATAAGATATTACATTTCTGTTTAAATTAACCTGATTATTAAGTGTTCGAATTCATATGGTCGGTAGTGTAACTAGGAGATGGAGAAATAGAAAATCTGATTGGCTGGTTAGAACGGTAAATGCCTCAATCCAATAAATTCAAAAGAAAAAACAGAATAAACTAAATACTTCTTTATTATTCCTAAATTACAAATAATATATAAATACAGCTATCTCTATTTATATTAATCCACAAAAAAAAATATTAAATATTAATCTGTCCTAGGGAAATGCCAAATAATTTTTTTGTAGTCAATAATGCATCAAATAATCCAATAATTCTTAAGAAACAAAGAAACAATTTATTTATTTAATTTACATCATAATATACTAGTTGTTAAGTAATTTTGCAATATTATAGTGTAATAGGAATATTTAAAATAAACACAATATGTAAAACACAAAAAGATATAACTGCCTTCTCGATTACTCATTCTCATTGTGAGAACAAAAATACCATCTCTAAACACCAAACAATAAATTTGGCAGACTGTACGTCTATGTTTGTTGCTAACTGCTGTCTACAAGGTTATTATAGTTATTAGATATATCAATATATGCGTAACGAAATGGGTATTATGTAAGATCACTGATAGATACGACAATTGTCCATTTATCTATCGCATTTAAATACATACGTTAAAGAAAGCTGCACACTGGTTTTAAAACTTTCTTTTTTATTAATTTACCTGTAGTTATACACACACAAAAATATATGTCAAACATAGGTATGTAACTTCCCCGTACTAACTCTGGTGGAGCATATTCCGGATTCGTGTTGACAACGTGCAAAAACTTTTATACCTTACAACGTATCACATGATCGATCAGCTGTCTGTCAGTTCGTGAGGAGGTAGTAGGGATCAGCTATACCGATTGTCAAGTAGCTCGATCGCAGTTCCACCAAAACGCGGATATTCTGGTTCAGTTTTACGCTAGCAGCAAATGCGTACAGACACGGTTAGAAGTACAAAACAAAAACATTTGCATTGCACAAGATCTTTTATGATTTGACATTTTTCTCGTAACAAAGCAACTCGAATACGCTAATATTGACAGGAACAACGCGAAAATTGGACGTTTTTCCTTTGTTTTTATGTTATTTTACGTACTACTTTCACTTATTCATTACGATGGTTGCTAGATCCAGGTCGTGAAGATACCGTTGCTATGTGACATTCGAAATTAAAGGGCTTTTGTGTTATTTTATGGTTTATTTTCGTATGTTAATAGAAAATTTAATAAAACGGGCAGCTTGAAGACGCTGAATGAGTGCACCTCTGTCCCTATAGTGTATATGTGGCTGTGTATATCTGTGAATAACTGCAGCAGTATTCTCGGTATCGTACAATCGATAGTAGCACCTTCGGCCTTGTTGCCGTACCATTCATATCTACTGGCAACGTCGGCGCACAGCTGAGCAGGACATTGCTCGTCGTGGTAAGTGTGCACAACCTAGTTCCAATTTAATGAATTTGCGAATGTTCTCTACGTATTTATTGCTAATTAATCCGGGTAAATAATGAAGTTTATTATTGCATAGTATCAAAAGAGAATTAGAGTTATTGTAAAATTGTGTGATTTCAATTTCATTATATTGGCAATATTATCTAAACTACAAGCATATATGAAAGAATGAACGCTTATTTCAATTAAAACTGAAAATACAGTCCGTACCAAAAGTAAAAAAAATTAAAATGAACTTTTATAAATTATAATAATGCAGTTTGCGAAACTTTTAAAATCAACTTGAGACAAATTGTACGCAATTTATTTTATTCTACCATATACAGAGCAGAGTTGAAAAAATATATATATCAAAAAAAATGGTTTGACTTTGTACTACATTTTTTATTTAGTACGTTTATTAATTCTTTACAAAAATGTATGATGTACATAATAACTATCGTCTTTATTGTGTACGCTGACCTTAAACAAAACCAATCTCTTTTACTAATTCTTTGCTTTTCGCCGTACGTAGGAATACTGTACATGCAAGAAAAGCCCCTTACCAACCCAATAGCAAATTAAATTGCCCGCAATTTTCTTAGGAACTTCAAAAGTTGAAAACATAAAATTCCCTACTATTTATGTATACATTCTAGTATTTAAAAGTCCCATACTATTTGTATTACATTCAATTATTTAAGACCTTACGTTGAAGTTACTAAAATACTACGGGGAAATTTAAATTTGGCTATTTAAAAATCTATACAAAAATGACAAATGTGAAGTGTCAAAGTCAAAGCATGAGCTGCATTAACCTAGCGGAATATATGAAGAATAGCCCGGGTGCGCATTTCCTTTTGCTAACATTGTGCAGAAAGGGTTGCTACTAGGTAGCAGTAGGATATGAAAGTACGAAAAAATAACGGGAATAACTTCATAGTCTACTGCTGTGGAGAGTATTCTCAGTTCTGAAACAGCATAGTATATGAAATAGACGTATGTGCACTATATATTTTGCGTATCCTACTACTACGCACACTTTCGCCACTGTCGGATGGTAGGGAATGTTAAAAAAAACGGTTGTAATCTATTCCCAAATTATTTTCACATATTTATTGAAAAAAATAATTGTTACAAAAATACCAAATAAATCTACAAATAGAAAATAAATAATGAATGGCATACTATTCTAACCTCTGAAACCTAATTCTGCTTTAATGATAATGAAATTCAATAGCTACTTTGATTTAAAAAATGGAATCACAACTGTTTTCAAATAAAGATAACTACTTATACAAAGCTATTCCATTATTTTTCTTGTTATTTTCATACGTTTAAGAACGATTTCATAATCAAGGCGTTAATTCTACGTTACGTAATGAAGAATTATTAACTTTAATGGTAGAAGTGTCCCATTAAAACATATTGATTTCAAAATTATTAATGACAAATCATTAACCAAAGTTAAATTAGATGCATAATATGCCCAATTTAAGACATTTGTCAGGCAAGAAAAGAAAGTTTTGAATTTTATCACAAAATCAATCATGCTGACAGTAGATTGTATATTCTGTGCATTTAAGTATCAATATTTTACAAAATACTGATACTTTTGTGAATTAAATTTCGATATTCTTTATACAATGTGTATTATGGTTCAATTATATTGGGTGTGCTAGATGAGTAGAGTTTTGTCATAAATAACTGTCTCTGAGGTTATTTTAATCAATTTGAATTTTGAAAGATTTCCGCGAAATTGAAATAATCGGAGTTTGTGTCGACATTCATTTATAACAAAATCCTAGATAGTAAATACGTTATATAGAAATAGATGACAATGTTAGTGCAAGTTTGGTTAGCCAGTAACCGTATAACGTTAGTCCTGTCGAACTAAAAGCTAAAAATTACGAACCGAAAATTTGACCTTTGGCAACCTTCATTTTTTTTTTGACATATGCTTATAAAGGTGGAAGTAAAGACGACTAATTAAGCAAGACTGTAATACGTTGAAGCTGCTACGAATTACAATTTTGCGCTATCCTTATCAATCAAATATGCCTATCAGCTTGATACATTTAAGCTGTTTTACTTTTTTTCACTTCTTCAAGAGTGTGCTTACCTAAAGCACTGATAGCAAGGAACAATTAAACAAACGTAAAGAGGTTTTAGTTTTTATAACAGAAGCAAATAAATCTTCAAATCAATACTCAATATTATAACTCAACTATACTGTCAATTTAATAGATGAGGGAGATACTTGTTGAAACTCCATATTCGATGAGTGAAATAAAACGTTAAAATAGTACCATTACGATCGTTTCACCACACAGTGGCTTCGTGAGGTGGGTAAAATGTAACTACTACACTATTAAGACATTTCTGTTTATACAATGAGATAGTAGTGGGGAGTAGTATAAATCATTTTAGTCATTCAGAGCTAAGCCTAACTTATCATGTCTATTGATCTCTATGTATTTTAACAAGTCTAGTTTTTTATTTTTACTTTGAATATGTAAAATGTCAAAATTATTATTAAAGTTATGGTTAAATTCTAAACAATGACTGGCGAACACATAAGAAGTTATAAAGATAACAAGATGGATTCTACGTTCATTTCATAATTAAAACGTAGAATTAACGTTTTGATTATGAAATCGTTCATAAAAAATAACCAGAAAAATAACGGAATAGCTTGATATAAGTGGTATATTTCGATTTATTTTCTTTTCCGTTAGGTTTATTTTTATATTGTTTGTTGTTTTTCATGGTTTTAGCGAAATGTTGGGTTGAATATTAAACAAAAATTCCAATGGAAATTTACTGACGTTTCGGTTTTGTATACAAAAGCTTTATCATATTTTAAATAAATTTAATTAGAAAAATCCTTCGGTTCTTCAATGATCCTAACTTTAGGTGTAAATTTAGTATCCTTTTGAAAATGTGGAATACTTCTTCTCCGTAGTCTTCTTTTATTTTCTTGAAAGTGATTCTTGTTGGTGCACATCCTTCCATAATTTCAATCATGGCTTCTTTATTTCAATTTATTTAAAAACAATAAATATGAGGATAAACCTAACAGAAAAGAAAATAAATCGAAATAAAGAAAGCCGTGGTTGAAATTATGGAAAAATGTACACCAATAATAATCACTTTCAAGAAAATAAAAGAAGACTACTGGGAAGACGTATTCCACATTTTCAAAATCATATTAAATCTACACCTAAGTTAGGATCATCGAGAACCGAAAGAATATTTTTTTAATTAAATTTATTTAAAATATGATAAGCTTTTGTGTACAAAAGGTCAGTAAATTTCCATTGGAATTTCATTTTTGTTTAATGATCAATACAACATTCCGCTAAAATAAAGGAAAACAACAAACAATAAAAGTAGTCATTTTTATATGAAAACAGTTATGGTTCCTTTTTCTAAATCAAAGTAGTTATTAATGACATTTTTAAGATGTTTGAATTTCATTATCACTAAAGCAGAATCAGGTGTCAGCGGTTAGAATAGGATGACATTCTTTATTTATTTGCTATTTGTAGATTTGTTTGGTATTTCTGTAAAATTTTCTTTTTTCAATAAATATGTTAAAATAATTTGGGAATAGATTACAATCGTTTTTTTTTTAACATTCGCCACCATCCGACACAGTTGCGAAAGTGTACGCAGTAATAAGTTGCGTGTCTTACTACTGCACCACGTGTATTTCATATACTATCCTGTTGCACAACTGGGAATACTCTCCACAGCGGTAGGCCATGGAGTTATTCCAGTCAGTTTTTCGTACGTTCATATTCTACTGCTACCTAGCAGGAACCCTTTCTGCACAATGGTAGCAGCCCGGGTACTCTGAAGTTCGTAATTTTGGGTTATATTGGTGTAGAATGACTTCAGAATGACGATTGAGTGTTTATTTTTCGGCAAAAAATAAATTAGTTGAAACATTTTAGTAGCAGTAGTGTAGTAACAGTTATTAGTTGATAAATGCGTTTTTTTTTTCAAGATTTCGTCGTGTTTTGTCTGGTGACATAACCTGAAAATCGCATCTTTTTTTTAAAGAAAAAAAGTGTAAAGACGTGGTTAGCGCCGAAAAATAAACACTCAGTCGTCATTCCGGAGCCATTCTACACCAATATAGCCCAAATTACAAACTTCAGAGCACCCGGGCATTACAAGTTTAAAGAGCAATTGTATCAACCGAGTTTTTGGCCAGAAAATGTAATTATTAGGCGTTTCAGTTTTAATAATAGTAAACCTTTTTTAGAGAAAGAGAATACAATACAAACACAAAAAGCGACATGAACAACACAGTTAGTTTTAGTCATTTAAATGTAAAAACTTGAGGTAATGGAAAAGATAATACTAAATTATTTGTGAATAATAAAAGAATCAATTTACCTAAAGATGAACCAAAAATTTAATGATTTAGAAGTATTTTTAAAAACTCATGTACCGAAAATTATATGTCTCACAGAAACTTGGACAAAAACTAATGAACTAAACAATCTACCTATACCAAATTATAAATTAATTACCTGTTTTGGCAGATCTACTCGAGGTGGTGGATGTGCTATCTGGTCAAAAGATGAACTAAACATGTATCCTATTGACATCTCGAATTTCTGTACCGAAAAAGAATTTGAGGCATGTAGCGCGAATTGGAAATATAATTCTGTTAGTGTAAAAATAATATGCCTCTACAGGCCACCATCTGGTAGTTATATCAATTTTCTAGTAGCTCTTAGGTCTCTCTTAGATTATCTTTATAATCCAGGATGTAAGATAATATTGGCCGGAGATTTTAATATAAATTTTAGTAATTTAAGTGAAATGCTTTTAGACCTAAAACTTATTCTTAACTCATATGATATGAATATAATAGTAGAAGATTTTACTAGAGTCACAGAGAACAGTAGTTCTGTTATAGATAACATTTGCATTAATTTACCTAACTCTTTCAGTTATAAATTATTTGACATACATTTCTCCGACCACCGGCTTATTATGCTGTATGAAACGATCAAAATGTCAGCTCCTACCGAGACTAAATCTTATAAAAGGTCCTTTTCACTTCAAATAAAATTACCTTTTAGAATACTGCAAATGAATCTTGGTTACAAGTTTATCGTTGTAATGATATAGAGGACAAATGTAAACTCTTTATATCCACTTTGCAATACTACTATAATATGTCTTTTCCTTGGAAGTACACTAAACTAAATAAGAGTCGGCAATCTTGGGTTACTACAGAAATTATGCGGTCCAGCAATAATCTAAGAGATATGTACATACTACAGAAAAAATACCCCTGTCTTAAAAAATTCATAAAAATTTAATCACAACTACAAAGCAAACTTATTACAATACACTCATACTGCAGTCAGACAACAAAACTACAACTACATGGAATATTGTTAACAACTTAACTAATAAAAAAATAAAAAAGAATAATATATCTAAATTAACAAACAATGGTGAAACAATAACCGCACCAAATAAGATAGCAAATGCTCTAAACAGTTTTTGTAAGATTTACCCAATCAATCACTTAACAAAAATATAATAAATACTCCTTTTATTCAAGACCATATTAAGTACAACCCGCATAGCATGTTTCTATTTTCATTCACAGAAATAGAAACCTTGTCTTTGGTTAACAAACTAAATGGAAAAAAGCGCAGCAGGCTCAGACCAAATACCTGCACATATACTCAGGATGCTAAATATTGCTTACGACCCTATTACTAACCTAATTAATAGCTCTTTCGAAGAAGGTACTTTCCCGTCTTGCTTTAAAAAATCATTAGTCATCCCGATTCACAAAAGAGGTGCACTTGATCAGGTGGAAAACTATAGGCCAATTTCTGTTACCTCCTCTATCGTAAGATCCTTCGAATATGCTATGTTAACACGTTTACACTCTTTTTTGGAAAAAACAGTATTCTCTCCGATAGCCAACATGGTTTTAGGGAGGGCAAATCCACACTTACGGCTTTGATAAGTTTGTACACACACGTGATCTCGCAAATAGAAAGTAAGCAACTCCCCTGGTATTTTTTGTGACTTAAGTCGTGCTTTCGACTGTGTGCAGCACGATATTCTTACGCAAGAAGTTAGATTTGTTGGTGTTAGGGGGTAGCATTGCAATGGTTCCCATTCATATTTATCAGAAAGAACACAATTAGTTCAAATTTCTGTAGTAAATAATAATGTAAAACATACATTTACCTCAGATATACTTCCAGTAACGATAGGAGTACCGTAAGGAGCGGTTCTATCTCCAATCCTGTTTTCAATATTTATTAATGATATCACTGTTTTCTTACAACAATACAAACTAGCAATATATGCAGACGATACTACAGTATTAGTAAATGGCAATCTAGTTAACATACAAGATGAAACAAATTTAGCTTTAAATAATTTAAATATATGGTTTAATTCAAATCCAGCACGTTCTTTGCCTCCTTTAGATCTTGTTATTGGCAATGAAACACTAAATCAAACAACCTCTATTAAAACCTTAGGTATACATTTTTCATATGACTTGAAATGGCATATTCACATAAATGATTTGACCTTACGAATATCATCTTCAGTATTTAAACTACGACATGGTACATCTGAAAATTCTAAAGCAAGTCTATAGCGCTGATATTGAGTCAAGATTACGATATGGATTATTGATATGGGGCTCTAGCACCGGTGTAAATAAAATTTTAATAACCCAAAAATCTGCCATTAGAGCAATGACAGGAGTAACGCAACGAACATCATGCAGACCTTTGTTTAAAAAATTAAAAATAGTATTTAAACTACGACATGGTACATCTGAAAATTCTAAAGCAAGTCTATAGCGCTGATATTGAGTCAAGATTACGATATGGATTATTGATATGGGGCTCTAGCACCGGTGTAAATAAAATTTTAATAACACAAATCTGCCAATAGAGAATGACAGGAGTAACGAAACCGAACATCATGCAGACTTTGTTTAAAAAATTAAAATTTAACTGTGGTATGGCTGTATATATTTGAAATACGTTATATGTCCTAGTAACAAACAAAAGTTTTTTGAGGATAATAATCCGTACACAACTATAACATACGTTATGAAGATATACACCTACCACAACACAGACTCACTCTTACATCCAAAAGTATTATGTACATGGGAATTAAAATATATAACACCTTACCTTCCGCTATGCGTAATTTAACTCGTTACCAGTTTAAAATTAATTTAAAAGAACACTTGATTGACCGGCCTTATTACAGTTTAGAAGAGTACTTTAGTTATGCACTCATATGAGTAAAAGTTGTCTTTTTAAATTTATTTAAATTTAAAGCAAGGGATTTTTTTTTTGGGAATAGAATTTACATTATTTTTATTTATTTCTGCTTTCTTTCTATAAAACTTATATTTTGATTTATTATTACTGCATTATGAGCGCCTTTGTTTTCTATGTTTGCATATTCCTTTTGTTTTTTGACGTTATCCTGTAAGTGTTTTTGTATTTACTTTTTCTGGAATAAACGCTTATTTATTTATTATTTAATTAAGCTGACCCTTTCTCTTACTACCTGTGGGGAGGCAATTTACCAACACCCGTCTTTACAGATAATAAATATTATAGAATGCTAATTAACAAGCGGGGATAAAATGCCGAAGCCTAAAACTTATTTTCTATGGAATTGGGCAAGATAATTTATGAAAGGGGTTATAAACGGGCAAGGATAACATTGTGTGTTATTCACCGAAATCGCTATGAATATTTTTATTTGAAGATAGAAATAATATTTATCTTATATTCCAGATGTATACGCATATACATGTACCAAATAAAATCGTTTATGTATGTTTCCCAAAGAAACTGCTTCAACTTTAGACTTACTAACAACTGTCTTGTATATTTACACACGTCCAAAATACTGTGCAAAACATTTTATTCGGGAAGTTTTTTCATTTATCAAAGCGTATGTATTACATGTATGTATCGTCCTATAGTTTATGGCAAGTATACGTGCATTGTATACATGCGCGGTTGTTTAGATAAATACTGTAGTTACAGAATAAAGCATTTATCCATATTGTATTGCAGTTCCTGAAATATTTAAGAACGCCATTTTATGGGAAGGAAAACAAATACTTATATTTCAGCATATCGCTAGCGTATTCGATTAAACGTACTCAAAATTTTTGTTTTACGGGCATTCAGAACGATTATTTTTTCGTTTTGTTTTTATTTGTGTACCTTCTTTATCACCACATCTACTCACTACTACCATGCGGTATAATATTTTATATATTATGTACTTAAGAATAAGTAAGGTTTTGTTTTTTATTTTTTTTATTTTTTTTTACATTGGAGGATTGTAGTTGTTATTACCGGTGTGAAGTTAGCAATAGATTTCAGCAATAGATATTTCGGCGACGAATACGTGCTTAAAACAACATATGATACTATATTTTCGTTAAAATGAAATGATTTTCATAAAAAGCACTAGTAATTAACCGGTGTATTGATAATTAATCGCACTAATGCTAACTGTTCCGTCGTCTGAAAATGTTTACATCTGTGCCAAAAACATCAATTGCTACGTTGATGGTCACGGAAATTTTCATGTTTTTTTGCATATTCCTAACGAGCATGAACTAGGGAACATACACAGCGAGTATAAATCTGCTCCTAGAATTATAACATTTTTTTTATAAACAATTGAACTTGATATTCCACGCGAAACAGGGACGCCGACGTAAAAAACGTCTATTGCTAAGGTGATGGTCAAGAAAATTTTCATTTTTTTTTGCATATTCCTAACGAGCATGAACTAGGGAACATACACAAGCGAGTATAAATCTGCTCCTAGAATTATAACATTTTTTATAAACAATTGAACTTGATATTCCACGCGAAACAGGGACGCCGACGTAAAAAACGTCTATTGCTAAGGTGATGGTCAAGAAAATTTTCATTTTTTTTTGCATATTCCTAACGAGCATGAACTAGGGAACATACACAGCGAGTATAAATCTGCTCCTAGAATTATAACATTTTTTTATAAACAATTGAACTTGATATTCCACGCGAAATAGGGACGCCGACGTAAAAAACGTCTATTGCTACGGTGATGGTCAAGAAAATTTCATTTTTTTTCATATTCCTAACGAGCATGAACTAGGGAACATACACAGCGAGTATAAATCTGCTCCTAGAATTATAACATTTTTTTATAAAACAATGAACTTGATATTCCACGCGAAACAGGGACGCCGACGTAAAAAACGTCTATTGCTAAGGTGATGGTCAAGAAAATTTTCATTTTTTTTTGCATATTCCTAACAAGTATGAAGTAGGGAACATTTTTTTTTTGCAAATTATATATCGTAAATTAGCCAGCGAAATATAGTTGTAAGTTGAAATCTTACATTTAAGGGCAAATCGTCAACTTTCTTTTTTTTATGTAGTCGCTTCTCCAAAGAGGACACTATTCAATTATATCTAAAGAAAAAGAGGCAACTTTTTTTTGTTAAAATAAAATTCACCTCCCCCCCATAAACTCAAGTTGTATACGCGCTTAGTAACTGGCGTCCCAGTTGATTTTGTTTTTACGTATCAGCAGTTCGTGTGCTCGCTTCAGTAAGGTTTTTAGTCGCCTATGTTAGATTAGCTGCTTACACAGTGAAACATATCGATAGGGCTTACTCTAGATATAAAAAATCAAATCAAATTGCACTAGAGTATGAATACCCATCGTTGTATTGTTATACACATGTTATATATGTGTGTGTACTATTAATGCATTGAGTTCATTCATGGTAAACAGCCTTTCTGCTTTAGGACAATTTGTGTAGAAATTAACAACTAGGTATCTACATATATACTCCTATGTACCTCGATGTGTACTGCTTGTGTTGTCAGATTCTTTTATCGAAAGTTCTGAGAGTTGTGCTAAAATATTTCCTTCTAAGTTTTTCCTTGTTTTTGAAATTATAGCTATATGCATTATACATTCAATAACCATTATTCAAGCTGAAAGAAACGTTCTGTTCGTATCTACATGTATATAAGCATCTTAATTTAAATTGTTTTTATGTGTCTCATATTTTAGTATGATATAAATTACGTGTCTGCTAAAATCTCTCCAGGAGTGAACAGGCGCGTTATTTAACTTGACTGTTTAGTTTTAGTTGTGATAATTTAGGTATTACGGATTCTTTTTTCGGCATCTGATGGTTACTCCTTAGGTGGAAATTCTTTTTCTTTTTTGGCTAGTTTTAGTTTCTGTATATTTGTATATATTTTAGTAATAAGTTTACATTGGTTTACTTAGTTCTAGCGCTGTTATGCGCGGTATTTCGACTTTTCTGTTCCGTTTTGCGTTAATTAGACATTATTTAGTGGATAATTATGACTAGGTATGTGTAGTACGTTCGATAGCTATATCTCTGTGTACTTATATTTCATAGATTTGGCGATAGTTTCTTTTGTACTTTTGTATTATCTAGTGTTTTCGCTTTTTCAGTTAGTTTTATGTTTAATTTTTAATCCGTTTTTGGCATCTCTATATACGATATAGATTTAACATACCATTCAGAATGATTAATTATCAGGAGATTGTTAAATTACTTAGTAATAGTTCTCTGTCTATTATACAAATCAGGCGACTTAATAGTCAGCATCAGCTTGTTTATGATACAGCCAGAACAATTTTTCGAAACTTGCCTAACAAAGAATATTATCTAAAAAAAAGGAAATAGAATAAATTTGTTTTAAAATTCAACATTTCAAGGAAGGTTATAACTAGAACAGAGAATTGTAAAGATCTCGCATCAAGACTCTACTAGTACTGATACTAGACACACGATCGGAGGAGTGTTTTTACGGCCTTGAAGATAAATTATGGCTAAACATTCTGCATAGTGCGAGGAGGGTGCGGCCGTGTAAGCAGACACATCCGACCACTCTAGTTATAATCTAAAACCCCTAATAGAGAGTTTCTACAACCGACGTACGCCTTCAGATTTATGCTCTCCTGATATTTTCCGCCGCATCGTGCTCCGTAAAAATTTGCAACAGAAGCTCAAATTTCCGTGACCATCAGCATAGCAGTAGAATGTTGTTCACGTATCGCGTCGTCAAGTTCAATTATTTATAAAAATAAATCTATTCCCTTTGCATTTTTTTAATAATATTAGACACGTTTCGAAAGTATACTGTGCGGCATACAGCATGCAACTTATGCAAGTAGAATGATAATTTTCTGTTGCATTTATTACAGTTTATGTAACAACAATAGATATAATGCCGCTCAAAAATTTTCGGATTGTTTAAAATAATTTCTCTACTTGCTAGGATCTAAATTAAGTCAAACGTATTGCTTTTTATTATAGTTTATAACCACACTACAATTGCAACAATCTCGTTTTATGGGAATTTTTTTTTGTAGTGAAGACCTATCTTTTTAAAGACTTTACTACACAGATTGCTTTTATATAACAATTATATAACAATGTCTTCAATATTTCTAAATATGTTATTTCTCGTTGAATATTTTAATTCTCATATTGGGATCAAAAAAATATGCACTTCCATTCTATCATACATCTTCGATTAACAGTATCCAGTGCATATTTTGTATTTTTGAAATCAACAGTTTCGACTTCCCAAATTATTTTGTTTGTGTTAAACAGGTACCACTTAAAAATTCATGTGCATACAGATCAAATTCAGTCTCATGACAAAATATTTTTAGCGAAAGGTCTACAACAAATTATCTAGCCACATATCACTGTTGTCCTTGTGATTATTTAAGAATCCTGTAACTGGAAAAATACAATTTTTCTCCATATAAAATTCAAACTACATAGTCTTACAAAAGTGGGAGCAGATTTATACTCGCTGTGTATGTTTCCTAGTTCTGCTCGTTAGGAATATGTAAAAAAAATGAAAATTTTCTTGACCATCACTTAGCAATAGACGTTTTTTACGTCGGCGTCCTGTTTCGCGTGGAATATCAAGTTCATTGTTTATAAAAAAATGTTTATAATTTTAGGAGCAGATTTATACTCGCTGTGTATGTTCCCTAGTTCATGCTCGTTAGGAATATGCAAAAAAAATGAAAATTTTCTTGACCATCACCTTAGGCAATAGACGTTTTTTACGTCGGCGTCCCTCTGTTTTCGCGTGGAATATCAAGTTCAATTGTTTATAAAAAAATGTTATAATTCTAGGAGCAGATTTATACTCGCTGTGTATGTTCCCTAGTTCATGCTCGTTAGGAATATGCAAAAAATGAAAATTTTCTTGACCATCACCTTAGCAATAGACGTTTTTTACGGTCGGCGTCCCTGTTTCGCGTGGAATATCAAGTTCAATTGTTTATAAAAATTTTATAATTCTAGGAGCAGATTTATACTCGCTGTGTATGTTCCCTAGTTCATGCTCGTTAGGAATATGCAAAAAAAAATTGAAAATTTTCTTGACCATCACCTTAGCAATAGACGTTTTTTACGTCGGCGTCCCTGTTTCGCGTGGAATATCAAGTTCAATTGTTTATAAAAAAATGTTATAATTCTAGAGCAGATTTATACTCGCTGTGTATGTTCCCTAGATCATGCTCGTTAGGAATATGCAAAAAAAAATGAAAATTTTCTTGACCATCACCTTAGCAATAGACGTTTTTTACGTCGGCGTCCTGTTTCGCGTGGAATATCAAGTTCAATTGTTTATAAAAAATTTTATAATTCTAGGAGCAGATTTATACTCGCTGTGTATGTTCCTAGTTCATGCTCGTTAGGAATATGCAAAAAAAATGAAAATTTCTTGACCATCACCTTAGCAATAGACGTTTTTTACGTCGGCGTCCCTGTTTCCGCGTGGAATATCAAGTTGAATTGTTTATAAAAAAATGTTATAATTCTAGGAGCAGATTTATACTCGGCTGTGTATGTTCCCTAGTTCATGCTCGTTAGGAATATGTAAAAAAAATGAAAATTTTCTTGACCATCACCTTAGCAATAGACGTTTTTTTACGTCGGCGTCCCTGTTTCGCGTGGAATATCAAGTTCAATTGTTTTATAAAAATTTTTATAATTCTAGGAGCAGATTTATACTCGCTGTGTATGTTCCCTAGTTCATGCTCGTTAGGAAATATGCAAAAAAAATGAAAATTTTCTTGACCATCACCTTAGCAATAGACGTTTTTTACGTCGGCGTCCCTGTTTCGCGTGGAATATCAAGTTCAATTGTTTTATAAAAAAATTTTATAATTCTAGGAGCAGATTTATACTCGCTGTGGTATGTTCCCTAAGTTCATGCTCGTTAGGAATATGCAAAAAAAAATGAAAATTTTCTTGACCATCACCTTAGCAATAGACGTTTTTACGTCGGCGTCCCTGTTCGCGTGGAATATCAAGTTGAATTGTTTAAAAAAAATGTTATAATTCTAGGAGCAGATTTAAACTCGCTGTGTATGTTCCCTAGTTCATGCTCGTTAGGAATATGTAAAAAAAAATGAAAATTTTCTTGACCATCACTTAGCAATAGACGTTTTTTTACGTCGGCGTCCCTGTTTCGCGTGGAATATCAAGTTCAATTGTTTATAAAAAAATTTATAATTCTAGGAGCAGATTTATACTCGCTGTGTATGTTCCCTAGATCATGCTCGTTAGGAATATGCAAAAAAACAATGAAAATTTCTGTGACCATCACCGTAGCATTGAATGTTTTTGCACAGATGTAAACATTTTCAGACGACGGAACAGTTTAGCATTAGTGCGATTAATTATCAATACCACCGGTTATTACTAGTGCTTTTTATGAAAAATCATTTCAATTTTAAACGAATATAGTATCATATGTTGTTTTAAGCACGTATTCGTCGCCGAAATATCTATTGCTGAAATCTATTGCTAACTTCACACCGGTGTTGTTATTTACAGTTCTCGCATACAGGGTGAATTTTTTATCTTGAGACAACGGCATATCTCTAAAACACTGCATCAAATCAAAAAAAGATCTGAATAAGATTTGTTATAATGTAGGGGGTTCACTGAATGGTGCCGAACTCGATCCCCCAGCTCAGCCCCCCAGAGTGGGAGGGGGAGCAACTTTGAAATCTTAAATGGGAACCCTCAATTTGTATTGCAGATTCGGATTCTACACCATCAAGTATGTAGTTTTTGTTTGAAACTTTTTTTCAATTCGTAACAGATTGCGCTGTAATCTCAAAAAACATGATTGTGAACGTCTAGAAAAAATACACAAAAAAGAGAAGCAAGCAAACATGATTTTATGTTTTTTTTTTATTTTAACATTAAATAACATTTCAAAAAGCCATTCAACAACGAAGAACTTGCGGTAGATGTAGATTGGTACCACGGCGTTTTAACAACTCAACGTAGTTTAAAGCCTATGTTAAAGTGATGATTATGATGATTTTTCGTCAATTTTGTTAAATAAATGAGTAAAAAACAAATATAAAAAAATAGTCTAGAGCTTTAGGCAAGAGGTTTCGAACAAATGTTAAATAAACTAATTGTAAGTGGTAGGTTACAATTAGTTTATTTAACATTTGTTTGAAACCTCTTGCCTAAGGCTCTAGACTATTGTTTTAGTAATTTTGCGTATAAATTATAATGAGGTTATGGTTATGACACACAAACTACACAATAAGTAAACAAACAAATACGAAATTATTTAATTTTTTTTTAGTATCTTCATAATATAAGAAAACAATTTAAAACAGAATACAATACCATTAAAAAAAATTAACATATGGAGTATATTACACTGCATCTTTTTGTTGATTAAGGTCAAATTTAGTTGACGCAACCAAATCGTTTTTTTTTCATGTAACAGTACAACACAATAATTAAATATGTTATCATTTTTCTGGTTTGTGGAGGTACCAACCCTCTTGTGTTATATCTCAAAAGTAAGAGGAATGATTTGAGTCTTTTGATTGGCGTTCGTATACCCCTGCATTAGCAAAATTTTGAAACTTTGACATTTTATTTTATCTGCGATCTTACGGGCTGTAGCAAAAGGATTTTTTGTCGCAAATGATCAGTTAGGGCATATCCTATCGATAAATTAATTTTGAAATCCCCTTGTTCTTTCCGTGTTGTATTATGAAAGTAACAGTATTTTCTTAATGCTGAAGTCATTGATCTTATTATCATACTATTTTCTATACTGACTTGCATTATGACTAGTAATAGTTTTAAATAATTTCGGATTAACTGACGTTAGCTGTTGATATCCGTTTGTTAGCAGCTAAGACAAAACTGTCCTAATTTTTTTTTCTGTTAGCGATAGTATAAGTACATTTCAAGATAAAAGATTATCACTTTTAAGATCTATAATGATTTTATTGCACCTCGTGTAGCGATAATTACCTGACTCCTCATTTAAAAGGTATGCTTACCTGCTTGCAGCATACGAATCCGAGGGCCGTATTGACTATAAATTAGGGCCCTATAAGATAATAGCAAAGCGTAATTTGAGTTTTAAATCGTTTGTAATACGCAGTAAAATTGTGTTGGTTAATCAGCTGTCTATTAATTATCAAATCAAGATATTTGAATGTGACATTTATGGATAATTAAAGCTCTATTACTTAATGGAGAAATATAACGGTTTATTTAACAAACTGACCAATCAGGCCAATCATAGTTACCTTTAAGGAATTAAGCTTGAAATCTCTCTCTGCTTGAAATATATTCTAAAACTTCCGTAGGACTTTTTTTATTTTCTAAAAAAGATAAAATTTCAGTACATAATTCAACACCTTTGGTATCAGTTTCACCTCTGGACTCGGTGCTTGATTTAAGAGTGAAATTTGCACAATTTTCATTGAGAACTTCTTTGTCTAAATTTTGTAACTTAGGAAAGTCATATAAAAAACCGCAAATATTCTTGTGTGATCTTTTAATAAAGTAAGTTTTTCATCGATTGATGCAATAATTGTATCAGGGATGGCATAGTAAAAATTGACTCAAAATTTGTTTTTGATGGTATAATAGGCTCATTTTCCGATTTGTAGTCACACATTTTTTTTATTCGATCTTTTTCTTAATGGTCTATTTTCTACAAACATCGGCTCCTTGTCTAAATTATGAGGAATATCCATATATCCAATGTTTATACATTTTTCAAAATCTGTATTTGATCTTTTTTTCTGTAAAATAAGAATGCGAAAGTTCTTTCAAACACTTTTTCATATGAATATCTTTTTTTTTTTATAATAATTTACTTAAAACATTAACTTTAGATAATACGTCATATCATATTGACCGATAGTACAAACTTAAATGATTTTGTGATGATTTAGTGTATTCCATACTTAGGTGAGAAATTTAGTTGGAAGAGCAAATAAATAAGTAGAAGTACTTCCTAATTTGTTTTATGTAATAAAACTTGATTTATAATTGACGTCGCTACCGGTTTCGGCCTGTTTGATCTTCTTCATGCGTCTAAAAAGAAAATCGTAGTTAATTTAAACAGGAAATTTTGAGAATAGATTGGATGAAACTTTAACATTTTAAGGTGGTTAATTGGGAACCTCAACCGTTCTTTCAGCGTGAAGCATCGTACACTGATTTTATTTCGTTTCCAAGCGAATTCGCCTCATTCAGGGATTCATTCATTTCGGGATTCGGGAATTCAGGTCGCGATTTGTATATTTGAAGATATTTCATAAGGTGCCTATATTGGTCATGTCACCAATATTAGTATATTGTCACCAATACCCTCTAGAAATATGCCATTTGTGTGTTGAAGCCGAAAAGAAAACGTATTGCTGTAGATGAAGTACCTCAAACGAAAATTTAAAATAGATAGCTTTTTAAACAAATATATTGTTTAATTTCCTTTTTTTTTACAAATTTAAATTTAAGATATTTATAAATTAACACTAAGTATTTAAATTATTACAACCATGATGATTGTGTTAATTATATCAACTTTTATCATCTACAATTCTTTGAAAAGTACAAAATAACCGAAAAAAACTGTGACTTCTAATGTTCTTATACCTAAAACTAAAATATAAAATTAAATTTAATACAGACCTGTATTAATTACTCATCTCAATTGCACGAGTGTGATTAAACATCGAGCACTGGCTTAATATCAGCAACAAATTAATAGATTAATATATTAAAATTTTTAAATTCCAAGCAAAAGAAAACAACACATGTGAGCCACCCCATATCTATGTCACACTGGCTCTCTCACTCGCACGGACGAAGCAGAGAGCCAGCAAACAAACAAAAAACCTGGAAACAAATCCGTCCAATACGGAAAAATAGCAATAGCGAAAAAGACAATATAATATTATATATAGTCACGAAAATTCTGTTAAAACTTAAAGTATAAAGAAATACACCGTTATCCTAAAATATCAAAACAACTTTCAAATGAAAATAACATTAAATTAAGAAATTTATTCAGATATTTGTTTTTTTTTAATAATAAAAAACTACAGCAGTATGTACAAGGCACAACAGAAAAAAAAATACCATGTGAAACTTTAGCTGCATAATTAACAACTAATAAAAACACGTGACCGTTGCACTGACTTACAAAGTCAATTAAGATAGCATAGAAAAATAGAAACCACTAAATCGGCATATTCTTTATAAAACAAAAAGCGGTGACCAGCCAAAATGTGCCTACTAAAAAAAAAAGAAATGATGAATAGATATATATTTCGTGCATTGTTCTATTTTAAAACTAACTGAACTGATTATATTTTAATACTTTTTGATTCATACACCTGAATCAAAAAGTATCAAAATTTATGAAACGTATTTTGTGGATTCTTTTTGCGAATGAAATGTCTCTAATGCCGCCCTTCTCAGCGTGCCGCCCAGGTACGGTGCATCCTAAATTTGGCCACTAAACCTGATATATATTATTTATTGTATCGTATAGGTAAAATTAAAATGGTATTTTACTATTATATTGTAGGGCCGCAATTCATAGTCAGTACGGCCCCTATATTCAAATGTTAGCGGATAAACCATAAATAGCTTTTAAATTTAACGTGCAGTAAAACCATTGCAGACATTAAAAGTGATATCTTTACATCTTGAAATACACTATGCATAGTTTTTGCATAATATTAATAGATCTATCTTATCACATTAATGTTGTTATTACTTTGTTGAAGGCATTCCTGCAAAAATGTTTATGAGTTTAGAAACAAGTATTTATTTCACTCGTTTTGAATGTAAGTTTTATGGTATTCTAAAAAACAACTCATTGTAATGTTGACTGTTATTTATGTCCTATATGGAGATTTGACCAACAATAGATATCAAGACACATTTCAATTTTGTGCTTTCTTCCGTTATCCATTTTATACGTATTTCTGCTATTTTTACCCATCCAAGACCGTATAAAAACAAAGGAAATGCGACATGAATGTCGTAAACGATTCTTAGAGATGTTCAGGTCAAAAGTTCAAGACCAACAGATTGCAGTTGTAGTCGATGATGCCATTACATAGTAAATGGCAATAACATGATTTTCGTATACTTACGCAATAATATTAAATGACGTGACCTATCTAGAATTGTTTCATATGTCACATCAGTAATTCGACAATTCTTCTTGATAATTAT
This sequence comes from Protaetia brevitarsis, assembly GCA_004143645.1. NCBI lineage: Eukaryota > Metazoa > Arthropoda > Insecta > Coleoptera > Scarabaeidae > Protaetia > Protaetia brevitarsis. The sequence continues at coordinate 1,164,604 of RXPK01000052.1, read as the reverse complement.
ATAGATGTGAATATGAGAAGCACATGTGGTATTTAATAAGGTGATATCAAGCTGGCACGGTTTTATTTCAAGTTTATCGCTGAAAGTGTTATTATCGTTTATAGGTGTAAAGAATTTGAAGTTAGGTAGACACGTACTTGCATATGGTTATGAGATTATGGAAAATTTCCAGTACATACTGCCTGTGCATATGAACATGAAATCATCTTTTCTTCGAAGCGTGTGTTAAATTCCAATGAATGTTTTGAAGTATAATGATGTAAAGATATAGTAAATATGGAATTATCATCTTATATAATGCTTCTGCTTCAATATCAATTTAATCACAATCTTACTTCCAAAGATTTTACTTTTATGTTTATGCATAATAGGTGTTAATTAAATATCTTTGGAATTTTAAGTACGCGTGTAACTAATTTACATTTAAATAATTACAGAACTCATTAAATACTTCTAGCTAGGAAGATTTTGTAGTTTGATTATATTAAATTAGCAATTCTATATTTGTAAGGAACTGGCACCATTTTGTTATATTTATTGTATTCATTAGTATATAATTAGATGTTAATATTGTAAAATATAGGTGTAAAGCAGTGGATATTACTACAAACTAAAAACTAAAAAATGTGTGAAAAACTCAAACCGGAAGTAGTTTATATTAAAATTGACTACAATTTATAAGAAAATCCTCGAAAATAAACTAAAATTCGCGATTTTGTCCGATACTTTTCTAAATATCATCGCAATGATTTATTAATTCTCTTGACTTTGTGGAATCCGACCACTTAACCTTCATAAATATTCAGTGAAGGATGACTTAAAAACATTACGTTTCATAAAAATTCGAGAATACCGCTAAATTTAACCCCTCGTTAATGTAGGGCTTTCTATTTTGGTTCATTGAGCGTGCTCTCGTTCCCATAATAATTGGATACGCTGAAGTATTTTCGGAATTTACCCCATAAATATTAAGTATCCTACTTTGTATATAATTGTGTGTTTACAGACCATACGTTAGGAGGATTTTTATCTGGTAATTTTATTCTGGATTTTAAATTGTAATTTGTTAAATTTATATTGTTGCGGATATATAGTTGACAAACACGGAGAGTTTAATATGGAAAATCTATATAGAAGAGGATTGAAAGGGAAATTCTGTATAGGTCTTTCAACAGCGTCTTTTTTTAAGACGCGAATAATGGGTCAGATCCGAGGTCAATAAAAATACATATTTATCATTGTTTTTTATATTTATTTGTTTTTTTTTCTGTGAATTCAATACAAATATACTTACAGACTAAGAGTCATAGGTTATGTTCAACACGATGTAATTTTGATGTTAACTTTTTGTTTAAATCAAATTTAAACAAAACAACTGGCGCCTTCATGTATAAAGGGAGGCAAAATGTTTTTCGGCAGCTTTATTATTGTTATCTGTTTTTTTTTTGCTTAACCTTTTCTGTAATGCAGGGGCAGCTCCTCTTAAAGAGCCGTGGGCCCATGGCCCCAGCATTGCAAATCACAAATTAATCATTAAGGAGCTTTTATTATCTGTAAAAATACCGATCAATATACGTACACACAGACACACATTTAAGTACGGAACGAACGTTGCGATTCCCATGTTTTGATGCGACCAAACGCGCTTTGTAGTTATTTATGCAGATAAGCGGCGAACTTGGGCCACGTCTAGATTGGCCCCGACTTTTAGACGTTTGTAGGTACCCGCGCGGAGCAAGCGGAAGAGGGCGTGGTCGCAGTATACGCAAAAATTATATTGGACTGAGGCCAGCCTTTCGTGGTCCGCTGCCCGCTGATGATTGATCGAGTCATCTTGTCAGTGCTCGGCACTGTGCGGGTATAGCAGGGTATAACAAGTATAATAAGAGATTCCTGAAAAATACATCATAGTAGTGTTAAAAAAAAAATACAAGCCATTTACTCAGGTAAACAAACAAAGAAAATAAAAATTGTGTTTCCCTTTCTTTGTAAGAAATACGTGGGGTTATGCATAAAATATCATCATATGCTCTGTGTCGTGTTATGTTTTCGTCGATATAAAATCACAAAAACACCTGAACTAAACAAGTGACTCATGTACGTGCAGTTTAAAAACTAAATATACCCATGCAATTTTGAAGGAAATACGTTAGTATTTATATTTAGGTAGATAAGTATTCCCGATAACAGCTTAATTTGATTTCATTTTAAAATGTCTTGTACATTTGTGTACATTAAACTTTTTGTGTGGGTATTATTTTAGATAGCAATAAACGAGGTAATATAAACTACCGCCAGCTGAACTAAATTAATTCAAAACTTTGTAAAATTAATACAAAAAAAAAGGGGGAGAGGGAGGTGGGCAGTTGGCCGGAGATAGGCCCCACCTCTCAATATTGTCACGGGCCGCAACTGCTGTAATAGTAAATTAGTGTTTGGTTTTTATCCATATTAGGTCCTAAAATTACATTTATTTATTCATTCTTACTTTTTTTTTTAATTTTTGTTTCATTACTACGTTTTCGTTGATTGAATAGTTTTATGGCGTGATGGGGTAACTTTTATAAAAGATATCTTTTATCGAAGTTGTTTTATCATAGTTAGCCTTTTCATTCAATATTTAATATATAATGACATACCTAGTGGTGGGTATAATGATCATTCATTCAGTATGGAAACATCGTTAGACCTTTTTTTTAAGGCTGAACATTTCGTGTTGTGCATTATTCCTATTTTTTTTTAAGGTTGTCCATACACATCTTCATCAACTGATTGTTAGCCTATTGTTCTAATGGCTAATGCCAAGGCCAATAACAACAACAACAACAGCCTATTGTTCACTATTTCATATCAATAATCATTTATAATCGAATTATTATTCATAATTCAAACGTCACACTCGAATGATCGGCAATAATCGAATGTCGCCTTTACCGTCATTCGATTATACTCACCACTAGACATAACCTACAAAATTGAAAGGATTTCATATTTATGCTCACCTAGTTAATTAACACATTTGTGAGGTTAGAGACATTCCGATATACACCTAAAGCCGTTCCGTAGATTAATTAACCGAATCCATTTACCGACAGATCAGCTGATTGCCACTTGATTAATGGTAGTGTGACGATAGCAATACAATTTTATTAAAACCTCTGACCGACACATAACATCGATATTTTACGAAACTTTTGTATGTATAGAATTTCTGATTGTCAATTATGTTTTATAAAGGAAGCTCTAATAAAAGTTTTGTAAAAGATCTTCGTCAAACAACCTTCATAGTGTATGATGAATTAAAAATGTTTTTCAGTTTTATATGTAAGCTTTATTGTAGCAGGTTTTATACCAATTGGATGGCATTACGACAGAAATTGTCAGCATGAGGTAAGAACTATAGCTAACAAGATTTAATTGTGTTTCACCAATTTGATAACAAGTACAATATACACATATTAGTAGTCGATATTCTCTTGTATGTGAATGAATGTATGGAGGGTGATAGTACATTGTGATGAAAAAGATCTATTGTGTCTCCTATTCTTGCTATTTTACGGCTGGCCTTCCAATCCTAGTCCTTTTAGAAAGTGCAGGCGCCAGGTTATGTAAATCTCCCTCATTTTACATGCTCCCAGGTGCAACGCCCTTGAATTGCACAGTGGATGGGTGTTTCTTCCTGTTCCCCATAAAATCTACATTTTGATTCCCTTGCTAATTCAAGCTTACTCAAATGTTTTTTCAGGTTGCAATGGCCTGAAAGTATTCCTGTTAATATGCGAATATTGTTCTTGCTCAAGTTGATGCATCCTGTAAACCTCTTCTGGTGATAGATTTTCAGAAGAGTGTTAACTTACCTCATTCCCTGGAGATTCTCCCAATAGTTGGATTTGCTCTGCTCCATTTCACTTCAGTATTGTACTGCTACTTTATCCGCAAAAGGGTTTAGACCCTAAGAATAATATTCTAGCTTCTTTTTTGCGAGATTATTAGTTGGTTTGGTTTCTCTAGATACTCTCAGACCATCACTGTATCTGATTTAATATGTAATAATGATAATCTCCTGCTTTCGGCAATCCCTGTTAATATTGAACTGGACGCATCTTTCAATAGCGTGTATTTCCGCCTGGAGGTTGGCCGATCTGGAATACCAGTATCTCGAGGGCTTAAGGAAATATCCCTCGAGATACTTGGTTCTAAGTCCATGTATTCCTATTTCAGTTCTTATTTTGGAGCCGTTCGTATACCATTTAATGGCCATTTGTACCTCCTATTAATTCGTTCGTACCTCAAAGGAAATCGTAAGTAGTGACATTCGAAAAATACATATGTGGAATAGGCAATTTCGTCAATTTTCGTGATATCGCAAAACGGACAACGCCATTCGGAAGGGCATCGTTTGTACCCGTTTGTACCTCTTGTTATATCGTTTGTACTTCAACCAAACCGGAAGTAGAGACATTTGAAAATATGTCACAGAGAGAACGAGTTGCCGTTTTGCGATATTTCAAAAATTAGCGTTATGTCTTTTTTTTATCACCTGTTAACACCTGTAATTTTATTTTTACGGAAAATCTATGAGGGCAAAACTATACCGTGGACAACAGCTGGAGTCTTTATATAATATGCTTAATAAAAAATAGTTTATTTTGGTGAAATAAACAAATTATTAAACTAAAGATATGGTTTAGTAATTTCAAATAATTTCGTTTCTTGCAATTAAATAAATATTTCTTTGAACATAAATTGTAAAAGTCATTCGACCAAATATGCTTTACTATTTATTCCAAACAAAGAAATTTTACTTTGCGATTGATATCGATTATTTTCAAGTCAACGCTATATTTTTTCCATAAGGAAGAAATTTCATACCTAAATTACTATTTGTTCCAATATTTTTTTCTTAGGACCTAATAAATAATATTCCTTTGCTACTATTTAAAAGAGTATTTTATTCGGATTAACGCAAATTTATTAATGACAAAAAAAATATCTATAACGAATTAATATACGAATTAAACTTATCCAATTTCTACAATTCCTTAAATATAACAGCTCTATAACTTCTGAAAGTACCTTTACTAAACTTTTGAATGCGTCATCGACTGTATATCTATTATTTCACAATTATATGAAAGCCTACAGTTATTATTTTGAAATATTGATAGATAACGATTAGTTAACTGGCGGAAAAAGTCTTTCTAGAGTATAATCTGATATTATAATCTTGTGCACGATAGGATAATTAGTGACGATAGTTTGTTCCGAAGTAAACTTATACCCGACTAATTTCTCGGTAAAGTGCATTGGTGTAACAAAATTATTGGTTATTTTATCAAGAAAGCGTTTATTTCCAAGGTAAACGGCATGCAATTACTACCAAGTTGCACTCCTTTATTTGAATTCATTTTGGCACGCATAGAGAGCGCTTCATAAATTTAATCAATCAGCGGCTCGCGTTCTACGTCCAGAAAATGTGAACGTGCATTGATAGGCAGATCTGGCATGCTATTTTCATACACCCACATACCGAATGGTTCATTTCAGATAGGTTACTCACCACATTGCTGAGAGCTGATGCTTCGCTAAACGTATTTTGTTGATTTGGTTTATGTGTAACATTACGCACTCTATTATTGTTTTCCGGTGTTATTTCGTCTTAACTGAATGTTATCATCGTCATGAGCATACCAACTTTCTTGTAGAATATGTGAGAATTTACTATATAACCTTAATGAATGAAGAGAGTAGGCGTCGATCTTTGCTTTAGTAATGAGAATTACGTATTTTTGCTTCATTATTTTTCTTTCAGCGGGAAGCCAAAAATAAATCGAACCTAATTACAGGTCCAAGAATGTGACTGAATCGATGACATCCGGTTATAACACATGCTCTTCGTTATACATTTGGCACTTTCCCTATAATCGTATTAACCAATCTAATTGCATTTGATGTGACGACAGATTAATTTCCGCGTGATTTAAAGCTCAGTTAGCTCCTCATTATAAGCCTTGCTTCAAAATTATTTGCTTGTTCATGTATGTGGGTATTCGTTTAGGAAGTGTTATTAAGGGAAAAAGTTTGTTGTTCTTATCTAAAAAGCTTTTCTCAAAAATCATTTATGTTCCCTTTGTGTGTGTGCTTACACTGTCATTTTTGTATGTGGTTTCCTCTTCATAGTCGTAAGTTTAGGATTTGTATGTTTTATTTGCTCAAATCACCTAAATATGCCATTATATTTAAGATAGGGTGTTCATTACTAAAAATATATTTGTATTCTTAAAGAGGATTCGCCTTTTCCGATGATATCTTTTGAATAGCCCCTGTTTCCGTGTAGATAATTTCAAAATTTTTGATCCAATCGCTTTAAGGTTAGTTTAACTTTTTTTTTTCAGTTTTCAGAATAATTTGATATATATCGTCTGCAGTGGACTTTTGGAATAAAGGCATCTTTATGTTTCTTTTCCTCATGAGCCAATCAGTGTTTTCGAACGACTTATAATTCTATATGGTCAAATGTAGATCGTCCCGGGAGAGTTTTTCGAAATTGGATTATTAATATTTTTGATAACAAATCGAAAATTGGGAAAGTTTTTTTCACGCTTTTTATACACAAAAGATTTTTTTTTTGTTCTGTAGAGTGTTTTTTTTTTGTTCGTTCGTGATCATTTATACAACAAACAAATATTTGGTTAATTCAACTAAATTTTCATGATAAAAATTGTTTGAAATTATTTTGTTGTCCTGAACAAATTGTTGTATAAATTGAAAAATGGTTCAAGAAATCAATCAATAATTGAAGCCATATTTTACGAACCGAAATTTTTTACTAATAGATAATAAACCCTCCATGTTTTAGGAATTCCCTGTTGAAATAATTTTTCAATGATTATAAAGTATGTGCAACACAGTCATTTTTTTATGCGATAGGATGCCTTGCATTATTCTTTTGGATGGACCATTTTTACGTCTAAATTGAGATGTATTAAGAGGGTTAATTCCGGTAAGAAAAAAATATACCACCCTTTTCGCACCATTACTTGGTTTGGCTAGGTCTCCTATTTTTGCTGGTTCTCTGGTGAGTCAAAACTCTGATCCTTAAATTATCATTAAACTTAAATGGAACAGCCTGTATTTTTTATGATGTTTCGATAGATATTTATCAGCTCTTTCATTTTTGTTAACCATTCCCTTTAGCTAACTCTTTAGCTTTAGTAGTTATTTCACATTAAAAATGAAAATTGGTGTTATTTTTTGAAATTTTATTAAGTTGCACGCTGTGCGTTATTGATAAAACAAAAAAAAAAGTTCAACTTTTTAAACCAAATTTTCTAAATGTTGACTCATATAACCCCCATAAATACAGCATTGCAGTCGCAGTTCAAACGATGAATAACGTTTCTTAACATTTCCGACTAAATATTCCGAAAGATTATTCTTCCTTATTCTTTTCATTATATATTCTGGTGTTGTTACCGGTACTTTGTTTCTTTTTTTTTGGTTGTCTTCGTGCGGAATATTTCGCTTCATAAACTCTTTTTGCAAAAACGCAATTTTTCGAACAATCCAATACCCAAACCATATCTGCTAATTTATCAACTGATTAGTACATTTGTAGGATGTATTTGTACTAGCGGTGGGCGATTCGAATCTTTTTAGCGATTCGGATCTTAATGACTCCTAAAATTAAAGATTCGTATAATATGATTCGCGCCTAAAGACCGTAAAGGATTCGTACCAGCGCTGGCCGATTCGAATCTTTTTAGGTATTCGAATCCTAATAACTCCTAAAATTAAAGATTCGTATAATACCATTCGTACCGAAATATTGTAAAAGATTCATATAGATTTGTGATGATTCATGACTCATTGTACTAACAAAGGGTGATTAGAATTCTAATCACTCTTTACAGTTTATTCTAAGGATCTTGCAAAAAAAAAAAAAACAGTAAATTAAAATTTTCTTAAAATAAAACAATAAGAAGCAATAATGGATTATTGTTAATAACAAAAGGAAAACAACAAAATGTCAAAATTCTAACAAAGGTTAAAACAGAATTGGTAGTATACACAGATATAACAAGGTATTAGTAGACATTCAATCTTTTATATTCAAATTAAGAAAAAGCAGATGCGATACCGCCTTTGAATTTATTCTTGACTTCTTATCTGGTCACAATGATGCATGGTGTTTGTCAAATTGATCATATTTTCCACAATTATAGTACTGCCCTGCTCGATGATCGATGCTTAGGAATTCTTATATGCTGTTTCTGCTTGAAAACCTTTCTTTTTGAAACGTGGATCTAAGAATGTGGCGTCAGCGACCAATATATTTTCTTCAATACTCACGAATCATATGAGTTCGACCGATAGCTAACCCACGTATACGATTTCATATCAAGTGACTTCCTGCGGTACGACTCCAGTATAATAGTATAGTCAAGGAGCCGGAGTCAGAATCGGAGTCAGTAACATACTAGTATACTATTGACTCCGATACGGATTCGTACAAACCGAAATGATTCGTATCGGCTGATACGAATCCGTATAAATAGTAAAGATTCGTACTGTACGATTCATATGTGGGAATCGAGTATACTGATGAATCATACGATTCCGACCCACATCTAATTTGTACGAACTGAAGTTGACGTTATACCAGGGGCTGCGTGGAAATACAATAATAGAAGGTTCAGTTGACGTTTGACGTCTTTGTGAAGTTAACCGGCCAACGCCACACATGTACCAGTATATGCAGAGATTCGCGCAGTCATCAGCTCTCACTAGTATTGTGAGTTTCCGAATTAAAATATTCGTTGATTCCGACTCTTAGAATTCGATTCGGAATCGGTTGATTTCGAATCGGATGATTCTGAATTTTCCAACCCCCTGGTTGGAATATAGAATCAATATTATTCCGATTCGGTTATTCCAATTGAAATCATCCGAATATGTACAACTTATACAAGTATGTCGGGTGGAATATGGAATCGGAATATTATTCCGAATATCATAGCCTTCCGATTCGGGTATTCCGATTATTACATAATAACACCAGCTCTCACTACATACTAGATATTGGCCGGCTTGTACCTGCTACTGCTACCTAATAAAATTAAAGTTTACATATAGCAATTTAATAATTGGGCAGCAGTTTGTGCGGTAATAACGCATTTTTTCATTTTCAGTTTGGTTAACAAAAATGAAAGAGCCGATAAATATCTATTGATACATCATAAAAATTGAGGTGTTCCATTTAAGTTAAAGAAAAAGATTAAGGGTCCGAGTTTTGATTCACCTTGTATACAAGAAATATTTCTTTTGTTAAATTCTCAAACCAGCGAAAATAGAAGACATAGCTAAGCCAAGTAATGGTACGAAAAAATTGCTATAATTTTTTCCTTACCGGAACTAACTCCTCTTCATATAATTTAGACGTAAAAATGGTAATAACTTTTTAAACACTCGAAATAGATCTGGCAAATCCTATATGAATAAGCTCACAAAAGTAAGCAGAATTTAAAAAGGTAAAAAAAGTCTACCTAATTTTAAAATTTGAAGCTTGAGAATATCTGTTCTTAATATTTCTTTTGATAACTTTTATAATGTCAGATATATCGAGCTTCCAGACGCTAATGCGTCATCCTGTATAATAACTGGATAAGAATAATATTTTGTTATTCCTATACATTTCCCCTCCCCCCATTTAACCGATTTTGCAATTCTTATACAAGTGACCCAAAGTCAAGTAGCGCCTATTTTCTAATTGCGGAAAAAAACTCTTTCGTATTATAAATGAATTAAACAACAGAATGCCTTATATTAAGTAACTGTTTATACAAAATAGATACTTATAAAAAAATAAATAATATGTCCGCCATTTTTTAAGTAAACTTAGTTGAAGCGCCTTGTTCTGTGTCAGACATATTGAATTTTTGTACATTATTTCGTAATTCTCTGTACTTTAGAGAGAAAATACATTAAAAATGTATAAATGACTTGTTTAAAAGAAACCGTTAAGCATTCTTTTTATCCAGGTTTACAGGACCGTATTACCAATTGTTGTGCAAGTAGCGTTAAATATAATTAAAAAAAAACCTTTAAATCAAAGAAATACTACTTTGCCCCTATTTAAAAGAACCATTTCTTTCTGTTAATAGATATTTCTTTTAGTTTCAACACGCATTTCTTTCATTGACATATCATTTTCAATTGAAAGAAGTATGTAGTAACTGAAGAGATGCTTCTTTTAAACAGTGGGAAAGAAATATTGCTTTGGTTTAAAGAATTCTTTTTATCTGTGCACCTTATACTGTAGGAAAATATAATATTATAAATCTGACTACGCAAACTTATAGCCAAGTTATTTTATAACAAAAAATCTTAATACGTCTTTTTTCATATTTTCAAAACCGAATATCCTACGTCACACAAAAATATCAGTTTTTAAGTTATTTTTGTCTATCTTCGGAAGCGTTTGGAATTTACTTTTTCTTTTTAATGCATTTTATTAGTCTACAAAATATGCAACTTTTTAACCAGTTCCGTACCTCATACACTTCCCGAAATAGCAGTAGTATCCTTACCAAACTGTTTATCTGAAGCGAGTCATTTGGGGACAAAGGTTCATTAAAATATTTTATTCAGAATTATGTCGAGTATATTTCTACTTTAAGTTAGCCCAGTTGACTGCGGAACATCTATATGTAGCTGCAGTTCTTGATCATCCACGTGCTAAAATGATTTGAATGGTGCTCATATTACAGAAACCACGTAAGCTACAAACAGAAGAATGCGCTTTATACATGTAACTATGTATGTATATTTGCAGTTTGGATGGTTGCGATGTCTCGGGAGTTATAATTTATAATGTAGATTTGGATTAATAGAAAATATAAAATAGATTTTATTCCTTGTAAAAAGATCGATATCGAAAAACAACAAATGTAAATACAGTTGAGTAGATATGTATCTTGATTCATATAGCTATTTAAATTCACCAGATTTCCAATATTCGAAAAATTAAAAATACATATCCGGACTTTGAGAGTCGCCCTTCTACGCACTAGCCCAGTTGTGTCAGGGGCACACGTGCTATGAGCAGGAACTTTTAAATATGCATGTAATACATGAATCACATACATGAATACAAAGGCATAATGCGCATTTCAAATGTTACTTTCGTAATGGTAGCTGCTATACGTATCAATGTGTCATGTATATGCATATGTATGTACAAATTGTAATGTTAATTTTATTCGTGTGTAAATAGAGACATGGAAGGCGTGTATTGAGATAACGGCAGCAAAGTCAGCAAGGTCGTGTGGGTAGTGAAATTAGGCAATACCTTTGGTCAATTCGAAAGATCCCACATTGTTTACATATTCTTTATTTGAAAATAAAATATATTTGCATATACATTGAGTAGTATAACAAATTAGAATGATAAAAGTATGATTCCCATAAAAGGTCGTCTGAAAAAGTGCGTAGAAATTGCACCAAAAAATCAAGGTCTATACACAGTTGGTATATGTCGAAAACAAAAAATTAGCTATTAAAATTTTGGAAGGCGTATGGTTGTAACGTGAAAGCATCTTTAAAGGACAGAATCGTGAGAGGCGCATAGTATATTGCTTTAAACTATGACAGAAATATGAAATTATTGTTAAATGAGAAAATAAATTGTTATTGCTCTAAATTTAATTTTTATTCCCGTGAGTGTTAGTAATTTTTGGAAACAAGATCAAATGACGAATACTACTCGACTTGCAAGAGGACATAAAATATTCTCGAAGATAATATCGTAAAAACTTATTTTATAAGTGATATACAGTAATCGGCATACACGCTGCGACCTATGAATTTTTTAATATTAAACTATGGTACATTCTTTTTATGGGAATAGATTCAACACATCTAATAACCTCAAAATTTATTTTGACACATGTCACGTGACCACTAGTATAACGGCAAAGAAATATTCGAAGAAGTGGCAAACAGTAAGGTTACTCCGTATTTAATTTTAAATAAACATTAAAAATTAAAATCACAATTTCTTTCAGATACTTTTTAAGCAAATCATATATTTAATTTTTTCGCTTTTAGTAGTTCAACTGAAGTAAAATTTCTGAATAACTGCTAGCGGTAGCACTAAAAAGTAGGTTTTCACTGTGACACTTGGTGTTGCAAGGAACTGTATCTAAAAAAAAAATAGGTAAATAAATTTCCCCAAATATTTTTATTTTAAACTACATTTCAAACAAGCCAGTGGGGTAGAAACCATTAAGCTAAAGTTAATTTCAAAACCTACTCAAATATTTTTGTTGGAGTCAATAATTTTGTGAGGTCTAAGGTATGTAATGTTAAGATAATTAAAACTGTTTCTAGTAATGCTGATGTTATCCGGAGCCAGATAATTTTGAATCCGAATAATTCACTCTTCGAATATCCGGATCCGCTATGCGAAACCTCGGATCCGGAATCACTATCCGGAAACTCAGATCCGGATCCGCAATCCGAAATCTCGTATTTGGTACGATGATTACTATGATTTGTTGAACACCCATAGAGATAATAGAGTGCTGATATTGAACTCAAAACTGTCATCAATTGAAATGCGCCATATTGGTACACAGACGTCATTGGTGACTGTATTCAAATAAATCAAGTTAATGAGACATTAAGAAACTTTACTACAGCATCTATCGTGTTAGATTTTAACCTGTGTATTTTAAATATTAAATATGTGTTTTTGCTTTATTAATGTTGTGGGCAATTTAGAGCTACAGATAATATCTACTTTTATCCATAATTAACTTTTTCAAATTCTTCAATCAACAACGATAACACAGGTAGTCTTCTAAAATCATTTTTTCACTTTGTATCCACTATCCATAGGGGTTTAATAAAAATGATAAAAAGAGACGCATTCTTTTAAAACCATATAAAAATACGCAGGATAAATCTAATAAAAGTTGTTTGAGAGTAGAATCTGAATCTGCCGTAATAATGTAATGTATGTTTTCTTCAGGAGTAAATAATCAACTAGAGTGTTTGCTGTCCAATTTACTGATGATTAAATAATATTAGTTTATACTTAATTCTTTTCTTAGTATCTGTATTATTAATGCTATAATATGCATACTTACACAAGGCTTACTCGTATAATAGAAATATGAATAATATACATATTAGAAATAGTCCGTAAAAGCAAAAAAACAGGGAAAGTAAATAAACAAAGCAATTAAACTGCAAGGTTAGGTAATATACTGTACCAGTCAAACTTGTGATTTGGTCACAGTATACTACTGTGATTTGACCAACTAACAAACATCTCAACCCAAACACTGCCTAGAAAGGTGCTAGGTAACGTAAGGAAACGTAGGCATGATGCGGGATGATGACGCCTGTGTTCGGCTAACTGTTGATGGTGCGCCGTAATGATGCGCATACGGTTTATTGGCAGTCTATCAGGATGGGACTCTGTTTACAATAGAATTCTATTATAGTTTTCTATAGTAGTATTCTATGTTTGAAGTCGACAACATGGTGAATTGCTACTATGTGTGCCTATAAATAGGGCAATGAATTTAGGAATAGAAATATAATCCCTGAAATGGGTGAAAACCAACCGTTTAGAATTTATTGGCGTGACGTCCTAGCAATTTTTATGAAAAAAACAACACATAGGTGGTATTAAGTGAGAATAAAGAAGTTGTTTAGGTTAGGACTGCGAAAAATATTTGTATATTTTATTCGCTAATCTTTATTTATTGATTTAAATGTTCCCTATACATTAATTATGGGTGCGGATGAAGAAAAAGCGTTAGAAGAAATGCACATCTTTAATATAAAACGACGTATTCTACTCAAAAAAAAGCGATCCGTTTATACATTCCAAATATTTCACACCTCTTTTAAACTCAAACAAGTAAGCTATCAACTAGTATCGTCTTTAGGCGACAATATGGCGGCATATAGAAATCGACTATTGCCACACAGACTCCAGCCCAGGTCTGTGGTTCTAGGGGATTCATCCGAGAAATTTCTATTGCGAATTAACGCACCGTGTACTAGCGCCCTCTCTGCCCAATCTCGCGATCTATGGGTGGCGCCATCTGCTGGTACACACAGCGGGAAACCACAAATTTCAATTTTGAAAATAGGCCCGCTCGCGCTACAATATTTAATGAAATTAAAGAAAATACAAGGATATTTTAGGATTTGGTAATCTTTTGGCTCAAAATTATACTCTCGGCTGTAGTTTTCCTGTATGTATTGACTGCGATAATGTTGTTTTTATCTCGTCTCGTTACAACAGCATCCCTTGAAGTGTAATTTTCCAGATCGAAGATTATTAAGATCTAAATGGGACCACTATATCAGAACACAGGTTAAGTGCTTTCGGTCTTCTTTCTGTAGAAATAGCAGAAGCTGCTGCTGCTATGGATAAAATATGCTACGGTAAAAGCAAGGTGAGAAGTTCTTAGTTTCATAACGTTTACACAATAATTAGGTTTGTTTACTTGTTTTCATTTCAGGTTTTAACTATACAGGGGTGTATCAAATAAAAAAGTAAATTTTGCTTGGGTGTTAACTATACGATATAAAGCACAAACACACCGAAACCGGATTTCATCATTAAAGAATAAAAAAAGGTAAAATTTAGAGCCAAAAATTCTTTAGTCCGGGCCTGATGCAAGGAAACGTCATGTTAAACACCCGCTAAACGTGGTATTATGTATAAATACATTGCACTCATTTAGTATTATTCTTAATGGTATGCCGTAAGTTCATTTAACATCATTCTGAATAAATAAAGGCCCTTATAAAAATAGCAAAACTGAGGCATTTTAAATTTCTTCTTTTTATAAAATAAACATTCCTTTTTTGTTAAGAGCATTCTACGTAAGTCTTATTTTTAAGTATTATTTTTAATATCCTGATAAGACGTTCGAGTTTCACCGGATATGCGACTTCAGTAGTTACAAAAAACGTAAATATTTTTCTTTTGCTTTGTCGAATCGAGAGTTAGTTATTAATAAACGATACGTCATGAATCTGAGTTATTTCTTTTGGATTTATTTAATCATATAACGCAAAATTAATTGAATCGAATTACACAGAAATAAATGTAGATACAGAAAATTTGCAAACACACCTTTTTACTATGATATCGCGCGAAAAATGAATCTATACAGTCTCACGCTTTTGCCGATGCATCAAGCTTCGATTTTCTTTATATGAAATCATGATGGTCCTGAAAAGGATCGTTTTTTCGAGACGGGAAGAATTTAAATAAAATGTTCGAAGTGGTTTGCACTCCAAGCGGCGATCCTCACAAATCTAACAGCGGTAATGGCTGAATGATAGTGGTATGTGAGGGTATACTCGGGACAACATTTAGGTTGGGCACCGGTGCGGCTCTAGCCCATGGCATTTACAAAATATTTTTTTCCCGTTAATGATTACAGATAGACCCCCTGTGCATTAAGACTTTTTGATTGTATGTGATTACAGCTGCTACATATTATTATATTTACCTCTATATCTGATACAGCCTGTATTGTATTGCTTCTACTCTCTTTTATGTCTCTATTTTGATGATTCCTATACCATTCGGCAATTTCCTCAATCATAATATTTTGTTTTTTTTTTTTTCTTTTGAAGGAAGGACTTTTTGTATGATGAATATTTTTATCATAATACATCCTTATTCTTGGACATCGGGGGGCCCAATTAGATGTTTATCCGCGAGAGGGATAAGGGAGCGTTTGCCCACTGTTCCTATTTTTTTTCTCGATAGTTGAAATTTTCGCTTTTATCTACCATTTATTAAATCAATAGGTCAACAGCGAATTTTCCATATTTATGTGAAAATAATTTTGTTGTTGGTGTAATCATTTAAACTAATTTTACTCTAATAATCCACAACTCGGATAAATAGTAAGAAGATACCTAACAGAAAAGATTATAAAAATGAATGAATCAATAAATTAATCATAAATCTGGTATTGCCTAATGTTAAAAGACTAAATCCAGAGAATAATTATTCACGAAAGATGTTTAACATTAAACGATTTTTTTGGGCATGTGTATATATTCTACCTTTAATTTTTTAAGCAAAAATGCATTGTGTATAAAGAAACAACCAAATTATGTACACATCACGTATGCTGTTATCTTTAACTAACGTATGTATTTTCCGGGAGATAAGTACGTCACAAACTTCTGTTGTTATTGAGCTGTGACGATAAGGATATGTAAGTATGTGCCTCAAAATTACGCCGTGAATTTGCACAAGCGTATGTGCCAACGTTCTATGACGGCAACGTCGAGTCGTCATCGCTGTTTTTCATTTTATATTTACTTCTGTCAAGCAAAATCTCCGTTTTGAACTTCTGCAATAATCTCCTATAACCTATAATATCCATCAGCAATCAGGAATTAATTCAGCACTAACAATAAGTGGCACTAAGTTACCGCGACGGGCACGTGGCCTTTTTAATATATAATCAACCGAAGAATGTATATTTTTATATTACGTTAATGGTTAGTTTATGAAATCATAGTGGAATATTCCGCATTTGTACACGGGCTAAACATTGAATACGCACATAATATGTTTAGACGTCTTCCCAAATTGATTGTAATTTGCAAAAATTTATTTAGGATGTAAAACCGATTTATTTTCGACTTCAATGATACCTAGGTATTTTTTAAGTGCCAATGGTCGATAATTCCAAATATTTATCGTGGTGTAATTTTAAATGATTGGGTTAAGTGGAAAGGTTTATAAATACCAATTCTATTTTCGACAGGAAACATTAAAAAAAAATGCGTATTGTACCGAAATAGTAACGCCATCTGGAATCTTATTTCTGCTGGAAAAAAAATCATTTTCGCCACAAATATGTTGAGATTTATAACGGAAATTCTTACGCTCAAGCATTTTACAAAGCAGAGTAAGGAAGTGAGGGGAGAGATAAAGATTAGGAAGTTTAAACAGAACGTACACTAATGTAAAAGTTAAATTTAGCGTTTTCTTTCTTTTTCTTGGTTTTTCGGTATTTTCGAGAAATATAGAAATATATAACGACATTTCGCCTTTATTTCAAAGGTTTTTTAAAGTTATAAATATACGTAAAAATATAAATTGCAAGGGGATAATGTTGAAATTATTTATAAATAATTTTTTTTATATAATAAATGACAAAATCATAATTTGTTTGTTTACTATAAATTTTTGTTTATAATTTTTAATATATGTTTCTGTTTTATTTAGAGATTGTATTTCAACATATTATGTTGATTTGATTATTTATCGTTAGTTATGAAAACATTATTAAATTTCGTAATTAGATTTCTAAAATAATATTGTATATATTTAGTTATAAAATTAAGTTATATAGTCTTGTGAAATATTATATGTCTGTTTCATTATTTTAGGGAGTTATCGCAAGCAGTTCGATAAGTTTACGAAAACGATAATACATTCAATACCATCAATGCGCATGTTCAGAGTTATTGGTATCGGAGCCCGATATACTTGTCAAAATTACGGGGCTGTTCTTGAGAAGAATTTAGGTTATGTTACATGATGTTTTGATTAAAATGTCGGTTAAAGCTAATGGGAAATGCTTGAAATTTTCAAAATAAGAATCACTAGTGAAAACCGTTTCCTGTTTGAATAGTGTGATGATGTTGTAGTTAGAAATCGGTATCATTTGCTAATCACCAAATTCAAATATTTTTATTTTGTAGGAATAGTAGGCAATAACTCTTTACACGTTCTCCCGTAAATATATATTTATCGGTCGGAACCACGTGGTGTTAACGTTATCGGTCTCTTATTAGGATACTTGCGATAACTCCCTATTAATTGCGTTTTTTATGTTTATAAATTTGAATGATTTCTAGTATATTACGTGTTTTTCATTTTAATTTTAATTTTATATAGATTTAGTTTTGTAGTTTGTTGTTATTTTGATAGGCTATTTTAAAATTGTATGGTTTGAAAATTTCATTTATTTTTCGGATAAATGTTAAAAAATAATAAAAAATTGTAAAAAAATAAAACAGCACACATGGTTTACAAAATAGACTGTCAAAATTGTAATGGTATATTGAGTATGTCTACTCAAGTTGGAATCATATGGAAAACTTTTTTATTATTAAATTTAAGAAAAAAAGTTATTTTTCATAAAACGTTCTGCTTGGTCAAAAATCAAAAATAAAATGCTAGGGTATCAATTTTCTGTAATTGTGTAATATATAAATAAAGTACCTTGGTTTTTAACAATATGGAAAATTATTATAAGAAATAGTTGCTTAGCTTTGAAACCTACATTCAAATATGCAATAACATTTATCTACCATAAAAAACGTGGCTTTGTTATTAAGAGCAACCGGACGCGCAAAATTTAGCTTATAATGAAAATTTACTGTAGTTACCTATGATCTAATAGGATGCATTGACAAGCAGCGTTTGACACGTGAACGTCAAAATGCGTTGATAAAACATTGTATAGGAAATGGCAGCGTTATTAACTCCTGAAGAAAGAGTTGACATTGTTTTGATTGTGGGGGATAACTATAAAACACATAGAGAAGCAGCTGTTATTTTTAATAATAGACATCCCAATAGAAATATCAGTTAATCGACAATTACGTAAATAAATTCAAGTCTTATGGAAGCATTCACAATAATTTTAAGAATAAACGCCGAAAATTGGTTGCTACTAATGCCACGGAGTTAGAAGTAATGCTACGTGCCATTGAATCTCCAAAAATGTCATTGCGCAGAGGAGTGTCTTTGCTACAGAATAATGTAGGTATTTAAAGATACAGTTGCAAAAATATTAGGGAGTTATCGCACGCACTACGTTAAATACTCGCTAATCCTAACGTTACGTAGGGTTACACGGTATTTAATTTTAACGTACGGCCGAAATTTAGAGTTATCACTGCATCTCGCTATTTTATCGCAACGTAAAATACAAGTCAAATACAAATACAAGTTGTCAAATACAAATTGTCAAACTTAAGCAAATAGTGACACTCAAAGTAACTTATGACAGCTCCGTTATTTCTGAAAAATAGCGTACAGCCGTTATTCATTTATCGGCCGATAAATGTTTTTTTTTTGTGATGCGCTATATCACACCCGTATTCTTAGCGTAGTGCGTGCGATAACTCCCTATTGAAACGAAATAAATATACCGTCGTTGCAAGCCACGTTTTGTCCATACATTGAAGGAATGAGATTTCGATAGACGGTTTCTAATAAAGCACATAATTTTTTCCGATGAGGCAACATTTTCTTCAAACGGAACTGTCTCGTCGCAACATTGGGCTGACAGAAAACCTAACTTTACGATAAACACTCGTGACCAACATTCATTTAAAATAAAACGTGTTGTGTGGTATTTTTAAAAATAGATTAATTGAGTCGTATTTTTTTTCGACGTACTATGGACGCAGAACTTTATTTACAATTTTTGCAAAATCAATTCAGTGACTTTATGGACGAATTATGTTTACAAGAACGTCAACATATTCGGTTCCAACAAGACGGTGCTCCGTGCACAATTATATTAACTGTTAGAGTATATCCGCAAAATATTTTCAATGAAAAACTGATTCATAGACATTCACGACTTTTTTGGCCTGCTACATCTCCAGAGTTATCCTGGATTATTTCTTATGGAGTTACTTAAAACAGCAGGTTAATAAGCAAGGGCCATTTCAAGATGTTAATTATTTGGAGAGGATCATTTTATAAGCCTGTTGGGAAATTACTCCATTTATTTGTATGTATATACACTTCTCGCAGGAAAATCGGGACAATAGCAAAAGAGAATTTTTTTTTTTTGTGTAAATAAAGCTTTCAGGGAACGTATTTGCACTTCAACAGGATGAATTGATTCAAGGTTTAAACAAGAACATACATAGAGAGAGAGAAGAGCTTTATACATAGAATAATAAAATATATTGTAGTTTTGATGACAGCGTAGAGTATTCTTTAGATGATAAGAAAATACATGCAATAAAATAAACCGGGAAATATCCTCGCAAAAAATTGTAGCAATACGAAGGATTCGACGGCTTTATTTAAAAATATATATTTAGCTTATTTCATGTTTATTAGAACATATGGTAAAATTTTAACAATATTATTTGGAGAAAATGTTTCAAATCCTCTAATCTAAAAGGATTATAATATGCCACAAATTATTATTGCTACCTGCAGGGAATACAGAATTCTAAGCAGATGTTATCAGAAAAGTAAAAGAATTATTTTAGGTTTTAAAATTAACATTAGTGATTGCTATACCCATTGCTACTTATTAATAATTTTCTTGTAGAGTTCAACAAATTAAATTGCTGTTTTACAAACCTGTGTTGAAAATATTAATGAAGCATTTACTTGTTTTAGAAAAGAAGAACTTGCATTAATAATTATTTACAATATTATTGTATTTATATACATAACAAACATTGTGGGAAAGCATATCGTTCCTGGAACTGTGTTACATAAAGATAGTTTGTGAATAAAGCAAGTGTTGGCCATATTTTAAGAAAATAGAAGAACGACATTGGATTACATAGCCAAAATATATTTCTTGAAAATATAATAAGCGGAGGGCTATTAAAAAGAATTAACTTCTTTGCGAACTTAATTGCTTTAAGAATTTTACAAATAATTTTAAAACTGTTTTTGGTAATTTTAATTTTAATAGATAGAAGAAAACTTTATAGTAATACAATATTTAAGAATATTAAACAACAATAATAACTAATACATCAATAATAGTGTAATCAATCTGTGAAAATCACATTGCCCAAAACTCAAGAGGCTGATTGACATATTATCTATTGCTAAAGTAATACTCGCGAGCATGAATCGAACGATGGAACTAATATCAAGCAAGTAACATAATTAAAATAAAATAATTGTTTTCTTAAAAAAGAATTATCTATACATAACATCAAACAAGTTAAATACTGATATTTCTAAATGAAGCCGTCTATTCAAGAGACCTTTTTGTTGTTATGTATTTTTTTTTGCATGAGTATTTCTAAAGGAAACACCGCCACCGAAACTCCAATGTGTTTATTCTATGTATAAACTGCAGTACAAATAACACGGTATGCTTACGCGCATATGGAAGTACGTCACAAGGGAGCTTAAATTGCGCCATTATTACTACATTAAAATTGATTTCGACAATGAGGGTTTTGTTAATGGGAAAGGGTAAGTTCAGAAAATCAGGACGGGGTTACGGAACATATTTTAAAAACGTTGAATTGTTTTCACGATTCAATTTTCTAGAAAAACTACGAAAATACTTTGTAAACATACGAAATTCGTTACAATTGTAGAAATAAATACGAGCGCTACTAGATGGCGACAAGATAGATAAACTAAATTTCAACTTAAAACGAGCTTTCTAAAGCAAAACTGCATTTGAATTACATTCATTGGTAGGTGTGAATAATTTGGATTTTAACATTTAAATACTATTTACCATACATTAACTCCTTAATGACGTCATCTAACCGACTTTGACGAATTTGAGATTCAAAACGAGCATACCGTATTATTTGTACCGTGGTATAAACCTTTTTTCTCTTCATACAGTTATATTTCTGTTTAAACTTTAGCCTTTAATGCACATAAAGAAGTGATTTATGGCTTGGATCAGGTGAACACATCCTCGGAAAGCTGCATTTACACCCAAGAAATTTTAAATTTCTCGGTGGCTGGTGTTCCGATTTTTTCCGCGAGAAGTGTACATATAAGACTACATACCTGTTGTGTACGATTTCCTATGGATGGGTTTTCGTACATAAGTTACACAAGTTTAACAATATTATAAGCAAAAAAAAATATATTTATCTATTCAATACTATACTTATGTGGCAAAGAAAGTTGATAAAATATTTTTTAGGTGGCACGACATTTAATATATTAATTTTCTTGAGTAATATTTGATGATATGGAAAATGTAAAACCCATTTTGATATACCTATTGTCATTAGTATAATATAGTGCTTACGTCATCTGTGTAGGATGCGCGTTACGTAATATTACCGTCATCAATCATTTCCTTGATAGCATTCTGTGGAAGTTGTTTTGAAGAAGAAATTGCTTTTTGTGCGAAAATATCTGTTTTTTTTTGTTTTTTTTTTTAAAGAACGCTGGAGTTTGAATATGAGCGAGTGCAATCGTACAGTTGACAAATATCACCTCGAAAGTTTAGAAGTAAAAAATATTAAATACCTGATTTACTACTTTATTTCAAAGAATAAATTTCCCATTATTGTTACAGATCTATCTTTGCCTGGTATATTATGTGCACGAAGTTGGTAGAACCTGTATCTTTCCGATATATTACGTACGAATACTATACGTTTTTGTTGTTGACTAATAATTGGACTGGTCAACTTTCGTCTGCGCGGCAGGATAGCACTAAGCTGGTACTAAGTTTCATATACAGGGTGATTCTCAATATATGCGACAAACCTTAAGCGCTGATTCCTGGGGTTATTATAATCATAAAAGTTCATAAGAACATATGTCCAAAATCGCTTAGTTCTAAAATTGTATAATGTTTAATAGTAAGTTAACATAATTAATGTTTTTATTATAAATTAACAAAATAATTACTAAAACAAAATTAACTGTTGAAAATGACCGCCCCCAACTGCAATATAAGCTTCTATCCTCCGTCGTATTGACTGGCGAGTCCGTTCTAATCTACCAGGGGTATTTCGAATTGTTTGAAAAGCTGCGATAATACGATTTCTCAGTTCATCGACATTTTCAATGGAAGCCGTATAAACTAATGATTTAAGGTGACCCCAGAGAAAAAAGTTCAAAGAATTTAACTCTGGAGACCGAGGAGACCACGGCTGTGGACCTCCCCGTTCTATCCACCGATCTGGATACGTATTGTCCAAAAACTCGCGAGTAACTAAACTAAAATGCGCTGGAGCACCGTCATGCATGAAATACATTTGTAATCTTAATTGCAACGGAACTTCTTCTAGCAGTAGTGGTAGTTCTTCTTCAAGAAAATTGCGGTATAGCTCGCCATTTAACCGCATCGGTAAAAAATGTGGACCTATCAAGTGATCTCCAACAATTCCGGCCCACACATTGATAGAGAATTGATGTTAATGACGGGCATTCACTAGTTCATGGGGATTTTCTTCGGCCCATATGTAATTGTTATGAAAATTAATAATCGCGTTTCTAGAGAAAGTAGCCTTGTCGGTGAAGAATATTTTAGCCAAATAGTTAGGATTTTATGTTGCATCCATTGACAAAAAGCCACTCTTTGCGGAAAATCTGCCGGCAAAAGTGCCTGCATGCACCCGTTGAATGTGATATGGATACAACAGTTGATCTTTCAATACTCTCCAAAGCGTGGCCTGACTAATGTTTAAGGCAAACGCAATTTTTCTGGTGCTTGTAGTAGGATGTTCTCAAATTTCATCTAGTACCATTTCTTCAACTTGTGGAGTTGTCACTGTAGATGGGTGCCCGTTATCAGTCGTCCGTTTTTAAAATTTCCCGTTTCACTAAGACGGGCAAATATTGAATGATGCGGAATGATACGGTTCGGGTATCGTGCTTCATAAAAACGTCTAGCAGCACGCGAATTTTCATTGGCAATACCGTAAACGAAATGCATATCACACATCTCAGCATTTGTGTAATTCATTTTAGAAAACAGAAACTGGCAATAAACTGAATGAATACTCTGACAACTATTGACAAATATTGAAACGACAAATAAACAATTCTCTCTCAACACAATAGTTTTTGAAGAACCAACTGTGATATTATATCGTGTTAGTCATAGTTCATAATTTAATTTAATATGTCCAAAACCAAACCGTTTTGGACATATACTCATATGAAGTTTTATGATCAAAATAACCTCAGGAATCAGCTCTTAAAGTTTGTCGCATATATTGAGAATCACCCTATACATGACATGAACGTTTAATACAAGTATACAATACAGTGTCGGGAAAGAGCAAAATTATTTATTACATATAACATTATTTATTATATGTAAGCCCCTTACCTTATTTAAGTAGCAGAAATCGTATAGGATTGCTGAAAAGTTTGGAAACATCTTATGCCCGTAGGTATACATAACACAATAGTTACCCGTTTGTCAAAGTTAATCAATGGATAACAGCAAAAATCAGTAACATAAAGGTTTGTTAGGAGATCATTTGTTAAATCAGTTGTTAACTTAATCACCGCTATTCCGGTAGTTACACATTTGTTAAGATTTACCAAAGCACGAAATGTGCCGAATGTCCAACGAAAGTTGCCGTGCATGATTGCATCAATAGATGGCGGAACATGTAATGCTTAGGCGGGGAATCTATTTGACATTTTGACAGAATTTTTATTTTTGATTCAATTTGATCACTGTTCAATTAATTTGGAATAAGGTAGTAGCAGTAAGTTTAGAATGTATACGCTTAGTAATTATTACATTACATTTTTATAATTATGGAGGCTAGGTAGGTGTAATTTCAACATTTGATTTCTGACAATATTATCACTAAATTTGAGACTATGCATCGTAATGAGTAGGAAAATGCAGGATGCCGTGAGAAGAGCTAGAAATTTTACGGTACAAGAGAAACACACGTTGTTAGCGATCATTGAAAATTATAAAGGAGTAGTTGAAAATAAAAAAAAAACGGATGGAGTATCTATTAAACAAAAAAAAACGAAGTATGAGCACAAATTACATCTGAATTTAATTGTCATAGTACTACTGGGTTAAGGATGAAAGAGCAGTTATTTACAATTATACAACTTTATGAAAAAGAACAATCAACACGACTAAATCATTGTTTTATTTGCCTTTTTTCTTATATTTTCATGATTCTTCTCTGAACAGTCGTGGGCATGACGTCTATCACATATGTTGTCTAGTATATCGAATAGTTCTTCATTGGAGGGCGATGATTAATCATTCCATATATCCGTTTTGGTTATAATCTTTATAACAAACTTGACATAAGCCAGAAGGAAAACCTCAATTACTGAATTTCTAGGTGAAAACGTCAAAGTTTCAAGTTGGCTCTCTATCGGAACCAAAATGAACTATCAATTTCAGTAAATTTACAGTTAACTAGTTTATAACAGCCATTAATCGGTTGTCAACTAATTACTCGACATTTAACAAATGGATAAGTTTATGTTACTCAATTTTTACTTAACAATTTGTTAGTGCTAACAAATGATTAACTAGTCACTTGGTTACACAAGCTTTATGTTACCGGGCATAAGTGTTTCAAGACTTTTCATACTAAACCGCTTTCGTCGCGACGATAAAACATGCTTATATATATTTTGAAAAAGGCCGTTCAACATCTACGGATGTAACACACACATAATTAAAATAACGGTAGATAACGGATCAGATGCACCACCACCAAGTAGTCCGATTTGTGCTAGCACAATAACTGTTTATCGCATACTGTACAAACTATTTTGGCACCACCATAATGTAAATCCTGGAATTCACCTATATACTTTTCTACATTATGAAACAATGGTCATTTTCTACGCCTGATATTGTATTACATTTACAATACGTAAAATGTTAATGAAGAATTATACTATGTGGCAGCAAGACTCGGCTAACACTGATACTAGATACTAGACACACGAATCGGACGGAGTGATTTTACTGCCTTGAAGATATACTATGGCTAAACGTTCCGCATAGCGCGAGGCGAGTGCGGCCCGTGTAGCCAGACACATCCGACCACTCTACTAATAACATTACTAAACGTCTTTGGTATAAGGGTAAACATACCATTTTTGGCTCGGTCACCTCAAACCCTGAACCGTCTTAGTTATAATCCTGGGTTTAATGCAAATCTTTAACAATATATTTCTTTTGTTGTATTGTTCCTATTGCTTTCAGAAATGAACAATTTAGTATAATACCATTTTGCTAAAAAAAATGATTAAATTTTCATCATCACTAGGATTACCCATATTACTGTAGTAATGGAAAATGTAATGCACAGAATATTTTGTAATCAAATAACGTCATCAGAAACTATACACAATACATTTTATGTTTTTGGCAAATGTTTGTTTTTAAATCGATAATCTATGGGTTTTTTTTTCGTGACTGATAAGATAAAAGGATTATACGTGCTGATATAGTAACGTACGATTCTAGGAATTTTTTTTTCAAAATTTAAATTACTTTATGGTCTAGCGAATGGATAAATATTTATGTTTTTGTTGTAGGTGTATATTTACATTGCATAGGTGAGCAAACCAGTTTTTACTATTCATTTGTTTATAATCGAAGTGTAAATGTTTTCTGGCCTAGCAAATATTGTTCAGCCGTGACGAATGCCTGTTTTGATCCTTTTGACCTAACTGAAATAAGTGTACCTTTTAAACTGAGTGCTAGCTTAAGAAAATATTAGTAGTGCAATACAATTTCCAATAAATAGCAAATAGGATGGCAATTAGAAGAATTTCCTAAGTTGGAAAATGGCTAATGAAAATAAAGCACATAATGATGCTGTAAACATATTATTAAGTAGAGTTGGGCAATTGTCCGGCGAAGCAGATACGTATTGCGACACGGACCTCAAATAATGTAATATAAATAACGCAGATCAATCGTATTGTTGTAATTTAGTATGTATTTATAAAACATAAATCATATTAATAGAAACGCATAATAGCATGTGAATTTGACTGTATTAAAGGCTTCATATGTGGTTGTGTAGTATACCTGATTGTCTGCATTGACGAGTACGAAAAGTGCATTTTCAGTTTAAGAAACTTACATTTTGTCATATTATTATGTATATAATTAATAAGGCCGTTCTTAGAGCTCAGCACTTCGATTAACGCGGTGAATTATTTTGCTGCTTCTCTCCTTATTTGCAATTGCCGAATAGTGTCTTCTAAATTCTTCTAACCAGAACGTTCTAAGTGTACGTATGCGCACCTTATTTCCGTACCACTTGAACATTACTGTATTTTTAATTGCAATTTTCCAAATTATAAAAAAAATTAAAGTTTTTTTCTGAGATTTTTCTTAGTAACATCAAGTTAGAGATTTTTTTTCTAACTGACATTTTCCCCCATTAATATTCACGTAAAGTACATCTATCATGGAAAAATTTCTAGCATAAATCAGTTTTTTTAGATAAACATGCAATGATTTTAAAAACCGGATTTCAATAGCCCCTACTGTAGTCTTCTGCCAATTATCCTCCTATATATTTTCTGGTCGCGTTTGCTGTGCATTCAAGTTGTGGTAAATCTAAATATATATTGTTTCTGAGTAAATTAGAACAACTGCCATCTTTATAGCAATTTCTGTTCTTGTATGTACAATATAGTCAATGTATTTACTATTAGACAACTAGACGGGTAGTGCTATGATGTTTAAATCAGAGCAAGTGTTTGAGAAATTTTGAGAAAGGATAACTTTCAAGTTATAAATCCATTAAATTAACGGCAAATTTGGATAGCCTAATCCTTATTTCTTAATAACCCTGCTGTGTTAATTGATCAATGCTTCTTATTCTGTAAGTGAACTTGTTAGGTTGTTTACTACGCCCCAAGAGAAAAGATAACTGAAATAACATTTAATTGCTGAGTGGTTATTTGGAAGTCCTAAAACCTACGCAGTAAGTATAAGTATTTGGTAGTAAATTAGCTAGTGCTGAATCTATTGCGATGAAAGCCGATGATTTCAATAACAAAATGTTGACATAAAACTAGTACTACTTTATCTGTAATTGTGCTCCCATCCAATGCCATGTGTCCCAGATACATATGGCTTTGTTGACTCAAACAATTTTGATTTGCAAAGTAGAAAACAAAGCACAGTTTGTTATTTTTTATCTTAAAACAGTTATAATTAGTTAAATATTGTTTTAATATTCTTTGGATTTGACATTTAATAAATATTTGTTTGATATAATTACTTTTTGCCGATAAAATATGTATATTTGACTAAAGAACTGAATATATTAGGCTAAACAAGTTATTATTTAATAAGTGGAAGAATAATTGAATGAGACTTTAAGATGGAAATCTCATTTTCTCCATATAATACATTAGGTTGACCAGTAGCACTGAAGATCTTTGGTAAGGTGAAACTTAGGTATGCTAATATCAACCGAGTGTTACACAAGTTTTTAATGTGACTTAAGTTATTATTTGCTTCAAATAAATGCCTGCGAACAAAAATATTTTGTTACTTTAACAAATCTTTTTTCTCTATCCATGTCCAAAAACATAAGCAACATTGTGTTCATCATAATGTTGATTATTACTAGCCGAAACTAAGTCAATAAATCTGTACCATTAATTGAGTATGTATTATACCGGTTATTCTTTATTATTAATTTTGATTATGATTTTCCATTCTGGAATTGGAACCTAATGACAAAAAAATAATTTTGAAGACAGTACATATCATTAACTGCAAAAACACTATTAATTTTAAAATTGACACATTTAAATTGAATATAAATCAACGTTTAGAAATGAACGGAAGTTTAAAAAATATAAACTGTAACATATGGTTGGATTTATAAGAGACGGAACTGAACCATAAATAAAAAAAATAACAATTCATGACGATAAAAGAACAATGAATAAATGCACCTCTTCTGATCTTATTCTTTACCGCTACTAAACACACAACATCCTGCTGATTAAAATATCTTTTATAGTATTTAACGAAAATTAGATATGAAATAGAAAAAAACTATGGTATGTACCTAATATCTGAAATATGTAGCGAATATTGTAAATAAATAAATAAATTTGTGTCGGCATTGTTGGCAATCGTATCTCCCAACATTTAGCAATGAAAATTTGACGAAAATAATTCTTTTGTGACGAAAATATCCAGCATTTTTATCCTTGTGTGTATCACGGCCATTAGCCTTTATTTGCCCATAAGAGATTCGTTCCATGACACAAATCGTCTGTTTCAGTTGACTCTACAATTCCACGCATAGTAAACAAAGCCTATACTACAGACAATGCACATGTGTATATGCTTTGTCCATTCAATTTGGTTTTAGCTGGTTCTTCGTCAGATGACGTAATATCAGGTCAGTTTTGCTCATTCATTGATGTGACCGTGTGACGAATCTATTCTTTAATCGAAAAGTGTTAGGATTAGTCAGTTCCAATTCACTTACGAAAGAAAGTTTTAAGGCGTAACTCTTACACTTTTTAGGTTAAACCTTTGTCGTAAATAATTTAGAATTATTTACAAATTGTGCATAAATAGACCTATATAATATTTAAACCTGAATTACATAACGTTTATATCATATCTTCGTGAGTATAATAGTATAAATATGAAATATACATATGTATGTATACTGAATTATCAAGCTTTAACATTTACCATTCCAAGCGTAATGTGTAACGCTTTCCATTCATTATCGCTTGTTGTTGATACTGGCGCCAATTAGGATGACATAAATATTTTTGGCCAAAAATGCGTAATAGAAGATGTAATTATATTTGCAGAGACTATTTTCGTAACGATTTTTTTTGAAGGTTGTTTTGACATGGTATGAAGTTATTTTGAAAAATGTTGAGTATCAAAGTCGAACCCTTTCTAAAGCCAACCAGTATTTAGCATTCGTTTTACGCCTCAGTGGAAGTTTGATTGATTATTTTCGGTCAAGCAAACAGAATATCTGATTTGTTAGAGATAAATTCTAAAAAATATTTTGGGATGATAAATCGATGAATTTAAGTTTCGTTTTGTATTTTTATAGATCTTTATTAGTATGTTTCTAGTGTAATGGTTTATAATTTTAGGTTTGTTTTGCTGAAGTAGTTTCAACCAAACATGTTGCAGTCAGTATATTTTTTTTTATTTTTTGAGATAGACTTAAACTGTAAAAGTTAACCTTAATTTTTCATGTAGATTACAAATTTGCAAATTGTGCTATACTGGCACCCCTATTTATTATATGATTTTTGGATTCCATGTAAACTCATATAAGGAATTGACACCTCGACTGAAATTTTACGTTGCATTTGGAGTGCACTACGAAGTGACATAATTACCTATAAAGCAAGAATAAGCGTCTATTCGTGAACATACCTATAGTATGGTAACTGTTACTTTGATTTTTTAAGAATATGCCATTTTTTTTCAAGAGATTTTATTAATGTGTTTTGAAATGTTTAGATGAGCAGATATAATTACACACGTGGATAAGTAAAATATCGAAAATCAATTTTTATTCTTTAGCAGTGCAACACAGGTATCATTGCAATATATTTTATAAAACAGTAACATTAAAAAAAAATTGTATTTCTAGTAGAGCTATCGAAACCCGTCTTTTTAGCAATCGGGTATCCGTCCAGTGCTCAACCCGGTTCCGGGTTATCCGGGTATGGAGCTCTATCCGAAATCGGGTATTACGCGAAATTAAACTTTACCCAAAATCGGGTATTACCCGAAATCGAGTTTTTTACGCTATTTATTCTAGAACCGTTTTTGGGTAGTCGCTCCTAGGACCGACTTGTAAATATGAGAATTTATAAGTTTTACAACTTAATTACTAGCCAAGATTTTGCCAAATTGTGGAATGTAATCCTACAAATATTTCTAGACTAGAATGCTTAATGAATTACAAAAAAAAAAAAAACTATATGCTTTAATAAAATTCTTATTAAATTATAATATTTTGTCTACATTATTTTGATACAACTTTAGTGTAAAAATGTACTAAAAAATGTTAAACTCAATAATGTATTAACCGCTATGACATTGTATTGAGAGGACCTTTTACAATTGTATCACCCGTTACAATTTTTTACGACCAAAGTTATGTTATGGAATATTTTTCCATCAACTCAAGAGAAAGGTAGGTAATAGAAGATTTGAAGAAGTTCGGGTTCGGATGAGTGATCAGTTAAGCTTGACATCAATCAATCACGACCGTGATCTGTATCAGGTTTTTTTAGGTATGTAAATAAGGATAGCTTTAATATAGTTATTTAATTCAATGTTACTGCTAATTAGGGCTGTCGGAACCCGTCTTTTTCAGGAGTCGGGTACCGGTTTAGTGCACTACTCGGTTCCGGGTTACCCGGGTATCGAGTTTTACCCGAAATCGGGTATTACCCGACGTCGTGTTTGATCCGATACCGGGTATTACCCGAAATCGAGCTTCACCCGGGCAGTCCGTAGCCAAAAATTTCGGGTTTCGAGCAACAGCCCTACTGCTAATGATATGACTATTGAAACGTGCGTCCAGTGTAGTGAAATTCGTGGTAAGGCGTTTTAAAGTGTGTAGTGTCATCGGTACCACACTTGTAAGTGTCTTTGTAAACTACTAATATTATTTTAACGGAATTCCTAATTGTTTTTAAACTTATTATTTAAGGGATTTTTTTTTTGCTTGGTGGGAGCCGTCTGACAGTATTTCTTTTTCCCATTTCCGTGCCCTTTAGACTAAAGTCTAGTTCTGCTATAAATATAAGCTCCCCAGTCAGTCCTCGGTTCGTGATAATCCATGGCCATTAAGTTAAATGTGCCGATCCGATGGTTAAGCTCTTCGACATATCCTTGTCCTATGGCCTATTTTCTCTGCGCCCAAAGCTGGTTAAAGCCAGTATTATTCTGGGTATTATGGAGGTTTTACTATAAACCAGTTTACATCCGCTACCCCAGACTTCATACCTTGCCCTTACTGGTGCCTGCTGGCTTGGATTCAAGTCTAGGGACCTCTTTGGAAGGTCCTTAGATTCAACAGTAGTTAAACCGCACCCTTTCAAAGATTGGTTATGGACGCTTTAGCCTTGAACTGGGGTTCCTTTATCTTGACTGTGGAAAGTCCTTTATAATACTCTTCCAGTGAGGATTTTCTTCGAGGATTGCATGAAATTTAATGCTCTCGCTCGGACCAATCGTACATCGCAACCACAAGTCGTTTTTGAATCAAACCAAGCCTTGTTTCTTCCAAGTGACGATCGTCTCTTACCGCCATTTGTGATTCTCACGCTGCTTCGCTGAAACTTTCATTGAGCTTCTTCGAGGTTTGCGGTTTTTCATCCGGACCAAATGAAATCTGGTTTTTTTAATGAGGTTGACACTTTTCCCCTTGTAGATGGCATGACCTCTAGATGGATGTCGCAGCTGCTGTTTACCGGGTCGGTGGAGGCGAAACTGGGACATAAGACCATGCCGGTTAGTACTACCACAGGTTGCCCACAGTGGGGAGTTACTTCTCTGGAACAAATACGAACCATACAATACTTGAAGCAACCAACAAAGCCAAAAAAAGCCCTGCGCAGAAACTTTGCAGGAAAGAATTGGATATTCAGGAGGAGGAGAACCCCACAGCTAGTAGCTACATAAAGAAGCCGCTCTCAAAGATGATAGGCCTAATTAAGAGGGCAAAATTAGAGAGCATCCTCTAGGAAAAAGGGGATCACAATAGATCTGAAAAGGTCGCGGTGAAACAGGTCGATAGGCCACCCCAATCCTAATCTAATCTAAATCTAATTGAGACCGACCATGACTCATGCATCAATAGCTTGATGCAAAAGAACTACTCTGGCCACCGCGAGAATTAACCTTAAAAAAGTGAAAAAATTGAGATGTAGGAGTATGCTAATTGCGGCTATAAAACCTGCCCAACAGCAGCTATTGAGGTAGTATTGGATCTTACCCTTCTCCACATTGTGGTGGAGAGTGTCGCAAAAAGAACCACACTCAAAATGTTGTTGAAAAATTGCCCCACAAAGCTTAGGAGCAAGAGCGAGTGGGATCATAACAACATCTTGAAATTGAATAGAAATACCATCAAATGGTACACTGATGGCTCCAAAACGGCAAAGGGCACTGGGATAGGAATACAAGGGCCTAGAACCAAGTACTTCGAAAGCTTGAGGAAATAAATAAAATACCCTTGGGGAAATCTTTCATGCGGAAATACACATTGTTGAAAGATGCGTACAGTTCAATATTAACAGTAATTACCGAAAGCAGGATTATCATTATATCTGATAATCAAGCATCCAGCAAGGCGTTGAGCACAATTGAAATCAGTTCCAAGATGGACTGTGAATGCTTAGGGCAATTAAATGAGCTAGGTAAATGGAACCCTGGGGGTTGTGGGACACGCAGAAAGTAGAAGGAAACGAAATAACGGATAATCCTACAAAAAAGAGGCTGTAATACTATTTGTAGAACCTGAACCCTTTTGCAGGATAAGTAGCAGTACAATACTGAAAGAAATAAGAAGCGAAATGGAGCAGAGAAGATCCAATTATTGGGAGAATCTCCAGGGAATGAGGTGATCTCCAAGGAATGAGTAACCAGAAAAGGTTTACAGAATGCATCAACCTGGGTATATAAATGGAAGGGTAATATTATACTGCGACCTAAAAGATCTATTGTGTCATCAACCTGGGTAAGAACAATATTCGCATATTAACATCTGAGTAAGTTTGGATTGGCAAAGGAATCTGAATGTAGATTTCATGGGGAATAGGATGGAACATCCATCCAACTCCTCTTAATTGCGTAGCACTGCACTTCAAGGGCTTTGTATCTGCGAGTATGTGAAATCGAAGAAGGAAACTTACCTAACCTGGTGCCTTTTTATATCCTACACTTTCTGATAGGAATAGGATTGGAAGGCCAGCTGTAAAACAACAAAAATAAAAGACACAATGGATCTTTTAGGTCGCAGTGTAATATCACCCTCCATTCATACTTCTCCCCCTACTCATTTCTCATCCTGGCCTGGGACAGGTATTAGCGGAGTTTTGGTATTGGTATATGGAAGGATACTTGATATTGATTGATTGCGGAACTCTTAGAAGCTTGTGATATTATTAGAAAAGCTTTTTGTTACCAAAATTATTTCTGTTTGAAACAGTACACATTGTCTATTCACATAGAGTATCAAAATA
Organism: Protaetia brevitarsis; assembly: GCA_004143645.1. Lineage (NCBI taxonomy): Eukaryota > Metazoa > Arthropoda > Insecta > Coleoptera > Scarabaeidae > Protaetia > Protaetia brevitarsis. The sequence continues at coordinate 1,130,607 of RXPK01000052.1, read as the reverse complement.
AACTCTTTGCTTCCACCACAAAATAATGGGAAAAACATTGACTTATTATTAGACATTGTATTCAGAATTCAATGCATTCTTGCTGGGCCAAAAATAAATCAGTTTTCTACGCACTTCTAAATGGAATTTATACTATAACTTCGATAACCTGTAACAAATCGACTCCTCCGCCATATATTTCGCAATTATTTTATACTGGACGGCATCCAAAACTAGAGGTACCAAAATTTAGGAATTCCTCCTCGTTTATCATTCAAGCGGATGTCGATATATAAGGCAAAAGACTATTCACTCCTATATCCCGAAATAGACCTCGCGTGGATCGCTATCGAAACTTTACTTCCACTTATCCCTTGTTGTGTTAGCCCGTTCGTACGCAAACCTCTGGCGAGTGCCAATAGTCGTCCCATCCGTTGATGCTTTAATAGCGGAGGCTCGTTGGCACCGCGTGGTCAGATTTATTTTTCCCTTGCAACACTTTATTGGCGGTTGTAAATGTCGCGAGTCGGCCTTCGATGCGATGCGTATCCACTATCGTTGAAGTAGATATTGTGCGAAAATCAACGTTACCTACTTGCGGTTTTAGAATCCTTATTTATGCACGAGGAACTTTTCACGATCAATGTCAAGCGCGCATCTTGAACTATTTTGATTGTCCGCTTTTCAAAATCTGTTAAAATAATAAATTGTGATGACGTTGTTCTAGTGAATTGGAGTTCGCTGTGTTTTGTCACTAAGCAGCTGATAGATGCCTTGTGACGATATGAAATTTGATTTTGATGGGTAAAAAATAGGATGGTAAGTGTAAGTAAATTACAAAATGCCCTTGAATATAATTTGTTAGATTTTTTGTTGTGCAAGTATTTTGGAAAAATACAAAATAAAGTATTCAGTATTTTTGCAAAATATCAGTCCAAAAGGTTATATAGTTTTTCATTTAACATTTCAAAAAGAATTCTTTCTCGAAACTTGCACGATAGGATTCTTCTTCTTCTTAAAGAATCACTGGCTTTTTTTTCTAATCCATTTTTAACTCTGAGTGACTTTACTAATAAAGAAATAAAGGAATTGAAATAACGGTTCACTTTTTCGCAAATTCTTTTTAATTAAAGCAAGCAGCTTAAAAATTAAAATTAAAACGACTTTGTAAGAAAGCGAACCTTTATTTCAATCTCTTTATGGTATATTACTGGTCGTCGTTCCAAACTGGGATGCTAAAAAACTTCTGCACTTCTGTGAAACCATCGACAGAATGTAAGTATGTGAAATTAAACTAATCTCTTTAGCAGTACGTATTCAAATATTAGGCAAGCAATGTTTTACAGCATTTATATGATGCCAAATAGGTTTAATAAAGCGTGCATGGAAAATCAAAAAGAAAAATCTACAAGACCTGAACGATAAGGCATGCGTGAAATAAAATGAAAATAGAATTAACCAATTTTTGTACCTACTTCCACAATATCACAGGTACAGAAAGCTGTTCAAATAAACGTTGGAGTGTTTTTACATATACCATATATTTTACTAAAAGAGTTAGCACGTATTCTGAGTTAGAAAGAAAGACTCTGAAAATGAAATATCAAAATAAAATAATGATTATTTTTTGCTACCTATCAATTTGTGAATTAATATAGGTTACCTTACAACCGAAAATGTTAAAGTATTCTCTATTTATGTAAAAAATATGTTGCAAGGAGAGAATGCATGTAACTGCATCCGAATTTGAAACTGCGTACGTGCAAACAAAACCTTTGTAAATATTTGACGTCACGTAAGATACAACTAAAACTTTGCACGAAAAAAAACGTCAGTTCAAAGTAAACGATGAACATCTTAATACGTTAAATACGTTACTCTATTTTAAAAGTAATTTTTTTTTTTTAATTTGTTCAATAAACTAATAACTTACTTAACTATTTTATTATCGAAAATTCGAAAAGTCCTTTGTTAACCGCTTTAAGGGCATCTCCACAACACATCGAACTAAAACTAAGGCTAAAAGGCGTATAAAATATTGGTACGGGTCCAAGAGCTTACTGAACATACTAAAACATCTTTGCAATTCCTGTTTAAAAATTGTTAAAATTTCAGAAGTTACCAAAAATTTGGAAATTTCACGTAAAACCCTGGGTATATTTTCTAATTTTCGGTAATTTTACCGTATAAGTTATTATAAAATTATACGGGAATTGGCAAACATTGCTAGTGCGAAGTTCAGAAGAGGAGAAGATTGCCATTTTTCTAGAAATTATTAGTTAGGTTTATGACCATAACGTTCTTAAGATAATTTTATGGGCAGATGTGTCAACTTTTTCCATTTCTGAATGGCTTCTATAGACTTGTCACCAAAAATGGTAGGAAGAAAAATTTAATACAAAAATCGGTTTGGAAGGAAGTCAGTACAAGTATGGTGTAGAATTTTCAAAAATAAAGTAGATACTTAATTAGGTTAATTTTTTTTATGATTTCAAATTAACACCGGAATGTAATATACATATGTGGAAACAATAGTCAACAAATAAATTACTTAAGTAAATTATTACAGAGTCTCTCAAGAAATCAATTAGATGACGTGATTTGGCATTAAGATGGAGCACCACCGTTATAACGTTTTAGCGGCTCTAGAACAAATAATCAATATCCTGTCGGTATTGATAATACCGGGACTATTGAATAGCTACCCAGCAGTCCGGACTTAAGGGCACTGGTTTCTCATGTGGCTTCTTAAGACGGTACTTCAACCAAACCGAAATTCTATCGTTGACTGCGAAACGAAAGTTCTAACAGGGATGGTAAATGTGTTCTGCTTCAGCCGACGTAGTAAACAAAATTTTAGCCGATGACAATTAGAACTCCCAGTTTGGATAGATACCTTACTGTTTTTTCTGCGTTGTACACTGTTATAGCTTATAAGTTATCAGGGCTATGCGTCGGAGGTCTATTTAGGTACTGAATACGAAATACGCGTTACTGAAATTTGAGTTTTGGTATTATTAGTGTTACGTCCACATATTTAGGTTAAAAGTAGTTCTAAGAAGTTAAGTATTGAAGGCATCTTTCCTTTTTTCTATTCTTTCTTTATTCTAACTGACAATGAGCCTCTTCATTCATTATTTATGGCCACTACAGTCCTTTTGTATACCACATATGCAATTACTTTTGTAACCCCACTAAGGGAAAAATGGTGAGTGTACAAGGGATTAGTAGTTTAAATCATATTATATAAGCAGTTCTTGTCCGACCATCTAACATCAATGCATATACCTCTAAATTATTTTTGTTAGTAAATAAATAAGTGTTGAAACAAAGGCGTGTGTGTGTATTGGAACAACCATACAGTCCACAAACAAGAATTAGTAAAAAGTGTCTAGCGCTTTCTTTTCCTTCATTGAATGTCTGTTGTCAAATTGTTGAGGTAAAGTATCATAAATTGTTATTTTTTTTATAACATTATTTGAGTACTGGTTGATTATGTCTTTGTTATTAGTTACATATTTTTATTTGATTTCCAACAATTATGGCAATTTTCTGTATTATACAAATCATTTTTAATAGTAACTTACTTTTGCAACTGTAGTAAAGTGAACGACGAAGTTCAGAAGTTAACAATTTATGGACGTACATATTTAACTTAAGACAATATAAACCTAATGACTTTTCTAATTGAGCGCACGTTACTTACAGTTCGTTGTAATAATGCCAAGATTACAAGTACCTTCGCGCAGGAAAAACGTACGCAATAGAATGAGAGTACTTCGCTTATTTGATAAAATTGAAGTCTGTTGGTACCCTTATTCGTCTTTATAGAACACATTGTTTTTTATTTCAAGTGATAATTCGATAAAATAATAGCGCACGATTTAATTTACTGAGATCGTGCAATTGCATAGCTACAGTACCCCCTTAAAAGAAAAAGTGAATTTTGATTCAAATGCAATTAACACCGTCGCATAGAAAATTCAAGAGAAAATTGATAATTTAAACCAGGAACAAATACTGGTACTGAAAGATTTACACAATGATAATGCAAAATACCGTTATAATACCGGTATTTTGATAGAATATAGATAGCGACTTACATTGAAATCAATATCGTAAGTCCCCGATCTATACAACAACAAAAAATATTGGACTAACAAATATATGTATTAAGGTTATTGTTACCTAAAATACTTAGTTGTTTGAACCAAAAAACTAAAACTCAAATAAAATGAATTTTTTATTCCAACATTAAGCGTTGTTTACTTTAAGAAATGACGTATTTTTTTTATTAAAAATTTTTTGAATCAAATAAATAACATCCAAAATTTCGATGCTTTTTGATATAAAGAATTCTTTTGTCAGTGTATCGATACAAGAAATTAATGTTTACCAAACGGTTCGCGTAGTCTGAAGTATTACGGCTGATATTCAAGCAATCTACATACTGCATATTCTTAGTTTTCACACTCGATTGGTTTTTACTTTCAATCAGGTGTGGTAATTTCAACACCTTCAAAGTGCGGTAAAACTTCAATACTTCAAACACCCACCCCCCGCGACTTGATCATTCCGCTTTATCAGAGATGAAAGGGTACCGAATCTCAAGCTCACACCCTAGTTGAGATGTAGGTTCAACGTCCAACGTAAAAAGGTTTCCACGTAGGCATATTTCGCGAACATCTCACACTGTATAATAAAATGAATTGGAAATCATATTCTTTCCAATTTTTTATTTTAAGTATGTTTTTACGACACGTTTCGCTTATAATGTGGGTGAGGATTGACTTAATAGGAGCGGGAGAGTCAACGTAATATACACTGACTTTTCAAAAGCTTTTGACTCCATCGATCATGAAATCCTATTGTATAAATTATCTTCTTTTGGATTTGTTCCCTCTTGCCTAAACCTCCTACGATCTTACCTATCACAGAAACGGTGTTATGTGACGTACAATGGTTATGTGTCGGACGACTTATTCCTGACTTTTGGCATACCTCAGGGATCCCACCTTGGCCCTCTATTATTTGTGCTATTTATAAATGATTTATTACTGAAAATCGATTGTCCGATCCTTGGGTATGCCGATGACACCAACATTTTTTTCTGAGGTTGCTTCAGCTGCGGATGGGGACAATCTAGAACGTAACCTTAACATACTCTATCAAAGGTGTTGTACATATAAGCTTAAACTAAACACCAAAAAGTGTTGTGTTGTAATATATTCACGATCAAGCCAAATTTCTGCAACATCGTATGAGATTAAAGGCACTGAGTTGAGATTAGCTTCAGAGATTGAGGATCTTGGTATAATATTTGACTCTGGCCTGACCTTCAAGTCACATCTGTCACCTGTTTGCTCGGATGCATGTAAGGCGTTGGGATTTTTAATGCGGATTTCAAATTTTTTTGCTAACGTCGCAATACTCAAAAGCATTTACTTTGCCAATGTAATGAGCAAAATGGAATACGCATGCTTTGTTTGGTATCCTTTGTATGCTTCGGACATCCTGCCCCTGGATCGTATTCACCGGAAATTCGCGATTTTTAAAGTACTTAACATTTCAAACTTCTGGTCATTACCCTGCCCGAGGCTATGATTATGTATCTTTGCTGCAGTAACATTGTTTTCAGTCTTTATCTGAAAGGCGTGATAGATATAGTGCAAGATTTTTATTTAATTTACTTGTTAACAAAATTGATTCACCACAGTTTCTTGCGAATATTAACTTTAACGTATCCTCTGACTATACTCAATCTTGTGAACTTTTGAGTGTGCCTAATAGGGCTAGGACAAATGTTTTGGTTAAATCATCGCTATGTCATATGTCCAATAACTTTAATAGGCTTTACGATGATTTTTTAAGCACTTGATTGTTTCCTACTGGAGAAGCAATTCTTTTTTCCTCGCTTCATATAATATTATATTGTAAAAGCATTATATTTAATAACCTGCCTGTTGTGCGCCTAGGGCTAGAACTAGTATTTAAGTACATCGTGTCGGACAATTTCTTTGATTTTGCAATACATTGTTTAGAATGTTCTGTTAATGTTATTATTTCAAATGTTTTAATTACTGTCCTGTAATTGGTCAAGTGACTGTTGGACAAATAAAGTTTATTATTATTATTACAAATGTACGCTTGTTCTGTGTTAATGGAATAGAATTTTCAGAATCACCATTCCTATAAAATTCAATTCAATTTAATCAAAAATCAATAGTTGGTTAACATAATTCTGAAACCTTTGAAAACCCTTAAACCAATTAAAAATAGGATGTGCAATTTGTTCTATTCAATGGAAATATTTAAAGCATACTGTATTACAGGGTTTCAGAACCCTGTACTTTATAGTGCCAATTTAATACAAAGCATCTTTAAAAAATGCTTAAGTAAAGTATTATTTTGTTTTTCAAATTAGGCGATGATGTAGGATCTGATAAGACGCGTCTGCCTATTTTATGGCATCGAACCTAATTATAAGTGTAGTTAAACAAAACATTGGGTATTAGACTTTAAATGTTTATGATGGCCACAGGTATCAAGGTTATATAAATGAACATACTAATAAAATTATTTTCGTGAGGCAGATCCACTAGACGGATCGAGTGCAGTCGCAAAATATCTACATTACTGTAGAATGCGTCATTCGCAATGAAAAAAGATGCTTGCTACATCGTTACGAGCCGGCCTGTTTGCAGTGGACATCTACCTTTACAACTTATCGATTTTCGTATCGTCTCTTTGTAATTATAAATATTTATTTGTGTATATTGATAATTCTTATCACAGCCGTGGAAATAAATAATTCATAATCTTTATTGACAGGGGTTTTATGCATACGCATTGTAGTGGGTTTTATTGTAATTATGGCAAATGTTGACAGGTTATCTCTGGAAAATATCCAACTCGTTTAATCTAAAAAGTATTATTAAGGTATATAATTTATACACTGCTGATAACAAACGTACTTAAAATAAATATAAATATTAAACGCTTATAATTAGGGTTATATACTGTGAAATCTGAAATAAATTTAGATATGTTCATTAGTATATTAAAGCGGAAAGATTATGAGTGCTGGTTTAAAAATAAACATTATATATACTTTCGCTTATCGTAAATAATGTTTAACATTATTTGTATACATTATAACTTTTATAGAACAAAGCTAACTTCTAGAACAAAAACAACAACGACATAAAATCTTAGCATCAAACTACTACTTGAATATATGAATGGATGCTTCCAAGAATAATTAACTGCCTCAGCACATAGTCAATAAAATAACCTAGCATCGATTTTTGTCGGCATGAATAAATCCGGAAAATGAAATTCTTTTAGTGACACGAAGAAGTAAAAAGGAGCCTTTACATGCATCGATTTCGTTTGTTTGAATAAAATTGTGCAATTTGCTTTGTGCTCCGCCACTACAAGAGCCAGTACACAGTGGGCTGAAATTGCAAACCGTGGACTTGGGGAAAACTAATTACTGTATCGTATTCTATTAGTCGAAACGTCAGTTGTATGTCAGGATTTTTTTTTTTCGTAAACTCAATATTTAAAAAGTTATAGGCGCAAATTTTTTGTAAATATTTATAACTTAGGCAATCACTTATTTTATCTTTATAAAAAAAGTGATTTTGCATTCATGTTCTGCACTTTAAAGAATTATTTTATGCTACGTACTGCTGTGTACTGAATGTACCAAAAAAATATGCAAAATGAATTAATAAAAATGAAAAATTAAATTAGCTAGCCCAACGGATAAAAAAAATTAAAAGGGCGCAAAAAAACAATTAAACTCAGTGTTATCCTCGCAAATTAAACTAATCACCAAAAGTAAATTGTGGGTGAAAGAAATCTGACTTTCTTAAATTACCCCAAAAATTGAAAAGGTCTAAACAAAAATAAAAGAATAGAATTTAGAATGACGTTAATAACAATCAGAAATTTTATTATATAAAAAAAAAGAAAAAAAAATGTTAATTACAATTATGCAGAAAACAAAAATCCTGGACAGAGAGTCCTGGCTTAAATCAAAAAACTGCTCGAGATTCTAAATTACAAAAGGACAATGCTAAATCCTCTAACAAAGCAAAAAAAAAAATTGTTCAAGAAGATTATTATATCAAAACAAATCCACGCGGTTTCAAAATTAAAACAAACTAAAATTAAACGTGGACAATGCAAGTAAATTAACAAAAGAAAAAGTTACATAAAAGCACAAAGCTTCTATTCACCCAACCCGAGGTGATTAATAAATAATTACAAATCAGCAAAATTTAAAAAAAAAACGAAAAATTAACTCTTTAAACTAAAAATATCTTCCAGAACCAAAAATAATAAATGATCTTATATCTAAATTGTGTACACAACAATATAATAACAGTTATTATTAAACGAGTTCCTTGATGGACGAAATAAATTCAAATTAAAACGAAACAAAACTCTAAATCAAATGAAATCACAAAATGGCAGCAATGAAATACAAATTTACGTCTACTTACACTTGTGTCAATCTCGGAACTGTGCCTTACAAACTCGACCGCTGCGAACTGCGAAGTCGCAACAGAGATCAGCCCGCCAACGGACGAAATCTCAAAACATAATAACATAAACAAAACTAGTGAAAACAAAACATATTAATAAATGAAATTAATTTAAAACAATTGAACATTTACATAAATAAATCAAACAATCAAATCATAAACAAAATCTTATTTAAAAATAAACAAATGAATTTGAGGAAACTCCCACGAAACATTGATAAAGGCAAATCGGAAACATGAAAACATGAACATCTGTGCAACTTAAAAAAAAAACTCTCGCGAAAACAAGGTGTCCATCGTAGTACATTTCTTTCATGAAAGCAGTATTTCTAGAGAGTTATGACGCTTGGAAGATTTTCTTATATGAAAAAATAGTGAAAATCAATTATAACTCGAAAAGCTCACATTTTATCAAAATATAATTTAGGAGATAGTAAAGCCATGCATGATTAGCTTTAAGATGAACTATGTCCCACGCTTCGATCTTTCTCGAAAACCCTTCAAATTAACATTTTAACTTAAATTGCATTATTTTATCACATAAGGTCAGACATAGAAGAAAAATAACATTGTACTTACCAGTATACATGCAGGTAAAATATGGGTGGTGGTAATCCCAATTAATGGTAAATGGATAAGAATTTAATCATTACACATCAATATACGAACGCAATAGTTCCATTATATAGATTATAGCGCAAAATAATAAATGACTTTTTAATTAAGATTACTTAGTTGTCATCACGGTCGTATTCAGAGCCAGTATCTACAAATTCTATGTTACCTATGTTTCTTGATATCGTTACAATCAATGATTAAATTTAATAAAACTAAGGACTCTTTAGTCAAAGTTTTGTACCTTCTAAATAATCTGGAATGTTTCATTGATATCAATGGATCTGAACTGAGTAATAAATATTAAAATGTCTCCGTTCGTGGCCCTTCTACAGACTTTTTGGGATTGACTATGACGATATATTGGAAATCTTTGTTTCTAGATCGACGGCTTCCTCTGACAGTTATCCGATTGGAATTAACCAGAAATTTTCCAAAATGGTCTCTCCATGCACAAGAATTTTATATACGCTAAAAGACATATAAAATACCAACTATATAATTTGGTGTACGATTTTACAATAGTTTCATAATACTCTTGAAATTTCAAGGTATTAATAGGAAAACCAGAAACAAGTATTTGCGAAACAACTGGAAATCTTTGTATTATCAGATTTTCACCAACACCAGTTAAGCGAGCTACAGTTTAAATTTTAATTATAATTATATCTGTATAAATGTGTAATTAACAAATTCCTATTTTATATAAAACTTAACTCATTATTTACCTTGTGGAGTAAAACAGTGGAATTATTATTATTATTATTTAAAAAAAGTCCAAATGTTTATATGACCGATTTTCGAGGAAGATTGAAGCATGGAACATGGTCCATTTTAAAGGCCAATCATGCTTGCTATAACACCTTGTAAAATATATTTTGAGCAAATATGAGCTTTTTGAGTTATTATTAATTTTCACTATTTTTCCACACAAGAAAAAATTTCTAAGCATCATAACATTCTAAATACTGCTATTATTAAAAAATGTACATGACATAAAATGGTTGTTTTAAAGGGTATATCATAATAAATACATAATCACTTTTTTTTATAAAGACAAACATATTTGATTGCCTATGTTACAAACATTAAAAAGTGTTGCGTCATCACCTTCTAAATATTGAATTTATAAAAAAGAATACAAAACAGTGGTTTTCCCCAAGTCCACATTTTGCAATTAAAATTAAAATTTTAAAAAATTTTTATAATTTTTAAATTTAAAATAATCTTGCATTTAAAAAAAAACCTTAATAATGTCTAAATAAATGCGCCAGCGGTATTCAAAATATACTCTAAGTTTCCGAGTGTAAAAAGATACTCGATTTTACTCACTAGTACCAGAATCGAGACTTTAACTCGATTAGTACTAAATTACGAAGCATCATAAATGGTATCGATTCAATGCAGTGTTCAGGGGAACATATAAAAGTACTCGTTTGTTCCGGAACATTTTACTTCGATTCTGCCCAACACTTATTGGAAGGAGTGACAGAGGGTGGGGGATGATTTGTTTAAATGATACTTTTTTTCTTTTTTTTCGGAACATCGGGAGAGAGAATACATTAAAAATGTTTTACATGATATTTTTGTTCTAAGTAGAAAGAGATGAGAATAGGGATGGGATGAATCTTTTTGTGATAGGAACATCCTTAATGCACGTATTAATTATTAATTTCAATACGTAATAGATAAGTGACGTAAATATAATATTAAGTATATATTTTTATTTTGCGAAACGTAGAATCTTATAATCAGCATGTGACATTCACGAATAAGCATATCGTTTAGACATTTGTTTTGTACGTTAGAAGTTATCGGGATTTATCGGGAAATCCCGACCCGTCCAATTAAATAAAATCTCGGGTCGGGACGGGAATTCCCGATACTACCTGTCCCGATTTAATAGGTATAATTATATTGTATCTAATGTTCGTATTTATCGGGTAGAATCATTAAATAAAATAAAATAACTGGGAGATGGGCTTATTATTATGAACTAAAGATTATTACGTCTTACATCTCGCTAAAACGAATTAAAGAGCTCTCCATTTTCTTAAAATAACTGAATAGTATCTAGTTTGAATTATTTCAATTCTTCTATTATACCATGAATAAACATTTTATTGATGACTTACATAAAGTCATTTTATAAATACTGTTGCGGTTTGCAATATGGGCACGGTTTTACTGCTAATAATGAATATTTGCAAGGTTCTATCGATGTTAGGTGTAAACAGATTATTTTTTTAGCACAGCTAAAAATTACTATTCAGTATGGTTTACGCAATTTGTACCAGAAGGTAGCCACATAATTAGCTGATTTGGCAGTAAATAGAACCGGTTAATTATTTTATGTCGATATATTTACTAGGACTATCGAAAAATTCTCCGACAACAATTATCCGATGGCAGATTAACAACATACGAATTATAAAGGAAATAGAAAAATTGTTGGAGCAAATAATATTTTGCGTTGAATGCGATGTGTGTTAAATCAACATGTTTTTCTGTTCCGTTCAGCATTAAAATTATGTTTAAGTGTTTGCGTACTGCTTTTAGCCGTCTTTGGAATGGGAAACAATTTTTTTTAACATTTTCAGCGATCCATACATAACTTACTTTTATTAGCACTTTCTCAACAGATCATTCGTGATAAGATATATGCAAAACATAACTGATAATTTTGAGAGCGCCATCTACTTCTTTTCAGGCTAACCGTCACATTTTGTAATTACTGGGGAATGGTACTGACGTTAACGTACTAGATATCGATGTTCGAGACGCTTCTGTCACTTGACCGAAATGTTCATATGATTTGCATGACAAGACGATTTTATATTTACCAGAGTATTTATCTGGCATAGTGGTTATGTAAACATTAAGGCGACGGTCCTCCATCTAAAGATGGTAAATATCAGTAGTTTACGATCAGGTACGAATTATTCTTGTTCTCAGGTTACACCTATTAATAATACGTGTTACTAGCCTTCGAGTTTCGATATGGGTATAGTTAAAATTGATGATGGTATGCAGTGCCGGCTCGTGGTCGGAAACGTAGGGTGTTCACAAAATCAAGAACATGCAAATTTTTAACTAAAATCCAATCATTTTTTTCGTACATGGTCCTTCATAAATTTTCTTGTAAAGTCTCTAAATTTGCCCTTTGTAGTTTGCGTCAAATTAAGTTCTGGTTTTGGTCTGCCCATACTTTTAACTTGAATTTTTTGTTCATAACTAAACGAATTAAAATTGTCTTTCAAATATTGCACAGTAAAACTTCGCATCCATAGTTCTTATTTATATATTGTTTACTGCTTACTTACAATACTACTTTATTTGTTTTGTGTGCATTTCACTATCTTTTTTACGTACTGTATATTTCATTTCATTACTTTTTTTACGTACTATATATATTCTTTTTTGTTTGTCGGCTGCACCAAAGCGCATTAGTGGCAACTCTGCTTTGTCGGCTTTTTGCAGAGGGATTTAACGATGCGGCGTAGTTTTTAACTGCGGCTGCGCTGTTGCCAATTTATTTTTGTTTTTCTAAAAAAATCAGCTATGTAGGTAACTATGTATCTTTGAGGGAAATTTACGTTTTTTGGGAACAGTTAAAGATTTACAAGTTTAAGTTTGTGATTTTATGTGCGCGGGTTTAATAAACGTATTGCTGTATATGAAGTACCTCAAACGAAAACTTAAATCAGTGTTTTAAATAAAATAGATAGTTTTTTTTTTATCAAATATATTGTCTAATTTTCTTTTTTTTACAAAGTTAAATTTAAGATATTTATAAATTAACACTAAGCATTTAAATTGTTACAACCATGATTATTGTGTTAATTATATCAACTTTTATCATCTACAATTCTTTGAAAATTTTCAATTTAAATTTAATACAGACCTGTATTAATTACTCATCTAAACTGCACGAGTGTGATTAAACATTGAGCACTGGCTTAATATCAGTAACAAATTAATAGATTAATATATTAAAATTTTTAGATTCCAAGCAAAAGAAAACAACACATGTCAGCCACCCCGATATCTATATCACACTGGCTTTCTCGCTCGCACGTACGAAGCAGAGAGCCAGAAAACAAACAAAAAAGCCTGGAAACAAATCCGTCCAATACGGAAAAATATAGCAATAGTGAAATAAATAATATAATGTGATATATAGTCACGAAAATTCTGTTAAAACTTAAAGTATAAAGAAATACACCGTTATCCTAAAATATCAAAACAACTTTCAAATGAAAATAACAGTAAATTAAGAAATTTATTCAGATAATTGTTTTTTTTTTTAATAAAAAACTACAGCAGTATGTTATTTAATAAATTAAAATAATTACTCGCCCTTGGTTTCTATTATAAAACTGTCACCAACAAACAGTATTAGTTCTTATGGTAGTTACGACCTGTGAACGGTGAGTCATTCATAAGCAAAACATATATAATATAGTTTATCCGTAAAACACGATATCTTAACGTTGATGTCGATCGATTTGTTAACGTGACCCGAGAACGCAACAAAAGCGAGCACAGGAGTACACTCAATTTGTGCACCGTTTATATGGAATCTGCCGTATCCTTCCCCGCCTTCGCTCATCCTTTATGCGGCTAGGCATTGGATAAAATCAACGTAGTCCCGCCTATTCGGCGCACGTGCTCTGTTCGTCGGTCGCTTAGCTCGCGATGTAAACGTCGCGTCGTTTATTCGTTTCGCTGCATTATATTTCACAAATATATTAAGATCGAGTAATAGATTTTATTAGTTTGTAATCGACGATTTGTTTAGGGGTTCACGGTGCTTCATGTGCTCCTATACAAAAACCGGCCACTTGATGTATGTGTAATTACCCACGAGTATTACTATTAGATTAATCGTGCGCATCTATCCTTAATTAGTTATCAGGAATAATCAGTATCTTTACATAGATATCTGTTACTAAACAACTAGCGTAGTATTTTACTGGTAAAATATCAGTATGCGTACGCGTACTCATACTAGTTTCCAAAGTTGTTTAGTGGCACTTGGCTGTTTGAACAGTAGCAATTACCAAAGATTGTATCAAATCAAAACATTTTATGTTACAAAAAAAGTAGTGTTAAGTTTGATGGCATCTTAGGTTAGAATGATAATTGTATTTATTTTAGAAATAAACCAAAACCTTAAATAAAAAAACATGTTTAGAATGAATAAAATACTTGTTTAGTTATACAATACGTTTTTGCTTGATTAAAATAAAATATTACTAATATCAAACAATTATTGTTGTTTTGCATGAAATACAAGATTTTATAATGCCAAACACATTTATGATATTACCTAATTTTACTGTAGCTTCAACATATTTCATGCATTGAGTGAACAGTTAATCGTATTTGTATGAACACTAGGGTTGTAGAAATCCGTTTTTTAAAGAGCCTGGTACCCGCTAGGCCGTTACAAAAATTTCGGGTATCCGAAACCGAGCGTCCAGTTTCGAGCAACAGCCATAATTAACACAAATCTATGTTTAATTCATATGTACAGTTCAAATTTTACTTTTTAACCCACAAAAATAACATTAACCTTTATGTTCACTCAAACAAAAAAGCTTCTTCGCCGTATTCAAACGAAAGTTGTTTTGAATTTACTGTGACAGCACCGTTGTTTTTTTTTTAGTGTGAGTATACTAAAATCAAATGTTTATAGGTAGGTATAAAGCTTTAGTACCACCAACAGTATAAGGCAATATTATATATTATTTGCTTACTTGAATTGAAATAAAATTTATAACAATCTACAATAGGAGAGAGGTGATATCGACTACTTGTTAGAGTTCAAAACAAGGATAATGGATGAGCAATGAATTACACAGAACAAGATCTATTCTATTTTTATTGCCAGAGCTTTCGCAAAATATTACTTTGCTTTATCGGAGACATTAATTGGAGATTGACACAAACAATTTAGAAAACATTCATTGTAAACAATTAAATCTACTTGAATAAACGTTGAAATTTATAAAATTCGTGAATACATAGAAAGAACTACGATGATGTGACTTGTTGAATTGTTTGTCTCAATCTCCAAGTAATGTCTCCCATCATGAAACAAAGTAATACTTTGCGAAATGCGAAAGCTCGGACAATAAAAACAGAAAAGGCCTTTTCCTGTGTAATTGACTGCTCACGTTATCCTTATTTTGAAATCTACAATAAGCTTCTCATAAAATATCTACTATTAGAAATTTTCCAATATTCGCATATACTGTTATATTTGCAATAATAACCAAATGTCATCGTAGTTAGCCGAAGTTGATTGCATGACATACATTATAATTTTAGTAATCCAACGAACTCACAACGTTACATACAAATTATCCGTGTATCCTGTCTGCTGGACCCATTCATAGGTGCTCCACTGGCACCTGTACGTGAGGTTTTACCGTTAATTTCAATATCAACGATTTTTGCTGGCAAATAGCATTTTTTTGGCGTGTTGTCCCTTGCGTTCGAGCCTGATATGGTAATAAAGCGCTAAGCGAAATCCGTAACAACCTGCATGATCGTAAGTCTGTTTCAGTTATTTTCTGTTCCGGTGGCGAATGATTGTAATTCTAGATAATCTTCCCGAAAATAAAGCGGAGAATTGTAATGACATAATAACCTTTTTTGAGCGAGTGTCACGAACGCGATCAGGGATCTGACAGTTGTACGTGATCTAGGTATTTTTCGCGCAAGGTAAGGTTAAAATCGTATGTGATGTTTGACATACATTCAATCATGTGTATGCAAATACCAGATGTGTATAATAAACCGCTAACTGCAAGCAACGTTGCAAGCTTAGGATAGCAAGGAGCCAGCAATACTTAAACAGGTTGTCTGTTTTTTTTTTTTTTAATTATGAAGTACACTTCTCAAAATCGTGTACTGAGAAAAAAGATTCTTTTCCGCAAAGAAATACATATCTTTGAAACAAATTATTTGACATAAAGAAACTTTATTTGAATTAGATATATAGTAGCTTAAGATTAATGTTACTGCTTTCATTGAAGCGATTAAACTATTTAAATAATATCTTTTATCAAATAAATAAGTAAAGCTTCTGGAGGGGCAACAGGGCGTGCAGTGGTTTTTGACTGTTCTTTTGGTCAATCTGCTTACACCTCTACTTTCATATTTACGGAAAATCTCTGAAAACGAAACCATCTTCGGGACAGCAGCTGGAGTTATTATCAGAGAGAAGACAAAAAAAATAAGTTTTGCATGCCAAAGCTTGCAAAATCTTTTCTTCGTTTGTGGTCCGTTTTCAAGGAAGGAATAGGAAAGGCCTATTCCTGATCTTCAAATAAACTACACTTCCCCAAGTAAAACTCGAAACTTATAATAAGGTATTCAATAAAAATATATATGAA
The DNA here is from genome assembly GCA_004143645.1 of Protaetia brevitarsis. NCBI lineage: Eukaryota > Metazoa > Arthropoda > Insecta > Coleoptera > Scarabaeidae > Protaetia > Protaetia brevitarsis. The sequence continues at coordinate 1,114,052 of RXPK01000052.1, read as the reverse complement.
AAATATGAGTGGATGTGCGCATCTTCACTAACAAATATATTATTTTGCTTTATCGGCTTAATTTTTAAGAGAGAGGTTAGTGCGTGGAATAAACAAGGGTTTTGAATGATTTAAAGCATATCGCAGAGAGGGCAAAGAAACACGAAAATTCCGTTTCTCACATGAATGCATCTGTGGATTTTAGTGTTCTAGGCAAAGTGGACATACGTGAACAGTTAGACAATACTTATTTGCGACGTAAAATTAAGTACAACGAAGATGGAAAAAAATGGTTATATTTTGCGCCGGTTAATTATGTGTATAAAATTTTGCAAATTCTCCTAGATTTTATGTACAAAAATAAAGTACATACATTGTTATTTTGTATGTTTGATAGCCCATAATTAGGTGAGTAGTATATAATAGATAAATAAAATAAATTCGAAAGTGTACCTCTTAATTCTTTTTATAATATACTATAAGATCAAATTATTTTGGCTACTAGCTTCTTCTTAATTAAAAGTTTTTCCTCAAATGTTATAGCGGTTTTTTTGAAAGATTTTGCACACAATTAACTTCCATCATTAATCATAAACGTCACTTCTAACCTCTGAAATCACACATGCGCGGTACGCGTTGAAAACAATGCAGTCGCAATGAATGCAAGACGTTAACTGGAGACACGAAATTGCGTGCCCCAAGCGACCGTATAAGCGCATATGGCGAAGATAGACGGAACCCTGCGATTCATACTCGAAATAGGTACATCGGAAATAGTGCCTGGAACCTAATTTAGAGCATTCGTGTATGCGCTAGTGTCTGTGGTGCGGAAGGAAACTTTGATACCATCGTAGAAATAATAAAATAAAATAATGCACTGAATTACATGCGAACTTCTTTCTGTGTTTATCTTGGTGGTGGGTGGGCACGTGCCCTTGTGCCCTTTAATACCAGCCGCCATTGAATAGAAGTAAACCTAAATCTAAACAATTACGATCCATATTTTGCTGGTTTATCGGTTAACCGCTATTTGTGTTAAAATTTCTTTCTGTGTAAAACGGCTCTAATAAGGGGATGCAACACAAACGAAATGGAATGTCACGCAAATGTATTCGAGACTTGAAAAATAAATATACAACTTAATGTTTATATTAAGGTGTAGGAGCGTTATTTTATTTTCATAGCACGTTTTTCAATAAATCTTAATTTTAAATTTTCAACCGTAATAGCCGAAATTTTGCAATAACACTCACTTTTATTGCTTTTGCAAAACTTTATAGGCTTAGAAATATTCGCTTCTCAGTTGTTTTTTTATTATTTTTGAATTAAACACTGTTCCGTTCCAGCGACCATAAACTTAAAATACAATGCCTCCACACGATTTTCTATTTATATATACCAACATTTTTATGGAAATGAGAAATTGAAAAATTATTATTTAGAACTTTCTAGCTAACTCGGGCATTATTTTCGTTGTACTTATATTTTCTACAGTAAAAGTAAATTGTTAATACGATCATAATTATTAAAAATTAAAATTATAGATTTCGACATGCCTATATACAACTTAACTAAAACTAAGCCATAATAATTAAAAATTTCAAATATTCACATTCATATTGTTAAATTCTTAAATGTGTAAATGGTGTAACGGCAAATCGACATTAATTTAGTCAGCTGATATGCCGCTGTTTGGGCTTTTGTAATAATTTATAGCGAAAATGAAACAGGAACGTTTGAAGTTTCAGGCATATTATAAAAATTTTGAGAAAAACTTTCTACAGATAAAGTGCAATGCTTTTTTCATAGGTTGGCAATAATGACTGCCTGTCATGATGCATCCGTAAATAGTAACTTTTAGGTAATATCAAATTTGCTTGATCAATAATTGATAATTTTCGTGAACGATCATATAAATTCAGCAGTAATAATTTGTTGAAGACATTTAAATTAGTTTTGCTACTGCGGTTTTATTTTTGCAGAAAATAAATAAGAAAAAGTGTTACATCATGTTTTTTTTAATTATATTTTGGGTGCTAAGTTAATGTCTTACTGCCCAAACAAATTATGCATGCAAATCTTAGCGTAAAACTAACCAAATAAACAAAGGTCAAGCAGTTTAAATATTGTAATTTATGTAAACAAAACAAGGACGTAGTCATTTTGTATACATGCAACATTTGCACGGTCAAATGATCCGGAAAAAATACCATAATAAGATAAATACGTTAGATAAATATCGCCGAAAATACCAGCATACTTTAACAAATGTAATTTAATATAAATAAGCTTATTGTTGTGATATTTAAGTGTATACCTAGCTATGTAGATTGTGTTGTATGAAAAATTTTATGTAACTAAAAGTATGTCAATTTATGATCTATGATTTTTATTAATATTAAATAAATTTAACTTGGATATGCTTTTAAAGTCTGCAATTGTGAAGTTTGAATTGTTTTCAATGCCTACACCGAGAGAAGAAAATGCATTCCGTAAACCAACATCACTTTGTTGAAAAAATATTATTGCACTAACAATATTTTTAATCAAATTGAACAAAATATAAGGTTAAAATAACTGAAAAAAAAAATGTTGTCAATATTTTGTTAGTTCAAGAGATGTTTGTTTCGTTAGCGAGATCACCAACAGTATATTTTGTTTAAATGAATTGAAAATATTTTGTTATTTTAGCTACATCGAAAATGTTAGAAGAACACTTCACAGTATTATATTTTGAATCACATTTTTAATTGCTTTAACAAAACTCGTTTTATTGATATAACTATGTTCTGTAATGTTTGTTGCGTTAACCAAAATTTTAGTTAATCTTGCAGTACCACATAATGAAGGCAACCATATCGTTTTATTAATTTAACAAAGCCAATGGGAAACGTGTATAACAGTTTTCTTCCATATAGTAAGCAAATACGTTAAATATAGGTAGGTATGCATATTTCAGATATCGGATAGTTCCTTCCATTTCACACCAGTAATGATACATAAGGGTCCATAAAGCACAACATTCCGTGTTATACAATATTAATCTAGTGGCATTTACCATTCAAACATTCAATAGGAGTTGCGATCATTAAAGCAGCGATTGGTGGTGTGCAATGGCAGTGGCGTCAATAAAACTACTATTTTTTGAGGGTTTTAAATAGATCCCGTCTTACAGATATTTTACACTTTATGTTGTGAATGAGATGATAAGTATACAATAACCATGACACTTGAACATTTCCCCTTATAAAGCGAATCAAAAAATGCCCAATAGCTTGCTGTAGCAATAAAATATTATTAACTAAAAAGCAATTCTGTTTTGGCTCAACATAATTCTCTTGTTTAATACAGCAAAAGTTGTTATTTTGACACAACAGATGACATTTATTCAATTTAATGTTTACAATGTTTATTTAACCTAACAACTTCTGCTTTTTTATTTTAATGAATTCTTTTGGTTAATTTAATATGAAATAGTTGTTTATTTTACCCGAACACTTATTGCCCTAGCAATATTGAATGTTTAAAATAAAATTACCTTGATTGGTAAAACAATGCTAAAAATGTTGTCAAACCTACACAATTATTTTGACATTCGCTTTTTGTTAATTTAACACATCTTCTTTCAATGTATTTATTTATTTTTTTACATAACTTTCCTTATTACCATCTCATTAGTCTTCACTGTAATTGTCTAATTTTGCGCCAGTTAAAGCATCTCTTGTTTTTCAATTAAAACGGAACTGTAGAACACGCAATTTAAAAGAATAATTATTCATTATCCATTGTTTCCATGAAATCTTACGCGTACTAACATAAAAACGAACAACATTAAATTTTACCAAGTAATAAATACATTTATTGCCCTAAGAACATAAAAAGTTGTATTCACTTAAAACAAATACTTTTTCGCACAGACTTAGTTCAAAATTGTAGATTCATGCCTATTGATAAATTATCACTGATGTAGAGGATTGTCATCAAGTCATTTAATTAATTAAACAAATTAACCATACGGACCACATCATTCAGATTTGCTGGAGGGAATGAATTGAGAAGTTGTAAGCCATCGGCATACATATGTATATTACGGCTTTTATTGATCTAAATAATTCACACGTGTAAATAGCAAAAAGGAGTGGACCAAGGATGGAACCTTGAGTGACTCCGTTCGTAATGAAACACTTTCCGATTTACTACCATCCAATCTAACTTGTTGTGTCCTATCTGATAAATAGTTACGACTAAGGGATATAGAATCATAGTGCAACTCCACATAGTGCAGAACAGACAACAGGACTTTATGACTCAAAGTACCAAAGGTTTTCAACTTTTAAGTGAACAAGCAAGGTTAATTTTGATAGATCTGTTGCGTTAGAATTTGATTCGTTGACATCTAGCAATGTGGTAGTAGTACTATAACCTGAACGAAAGCCCGACTGATACTCTAGAAAATGTGGTTGCAAGCAAGTTGTTCTCTTATTTGAAAATCCATCACTTTTTTCAAAATTTTTGGTAGCACAGGAAGAACTTATAGGTCTTGAGTCGCTAAGTTCAGTTGAATTGTTATTTTTTGGTAAACTACTGCCCCTTTCTAGCTGTCAGGAAACATTCTCTCAAGAATACAATATGAGTAATCTGCTATAAAATAAAAGACAGCACATTCTGATAATGGGAATAGAATGTGTCATTACTGGTGTGATATAGAAGCGCCATCTGCACTGCGACTTTTGAAATACATAAATGTATTTAACGTATTTGCTACTATATGGAAGAAAGCTATTATGGTACAAGTGAACCCATTGCCTTTGTTAAATTAAGAAAATTCAACAAACATTACGGAACATGTGTTATAATTACACTAATAGAATTAATTTTGTTAAAGTAATTAAAACGTGTTTCAAAATATATTAGTGTGAAGCGTTCTTCTAACAATTATGATTTAATTAAAAATAAAATATTTTTAATTCATCAAACAAAATATTTTGGAGGTAATGCCAGCGCTAACAAACAAACAACTTGTGGAAGAATAAATGAATGAGAGTCTAAGATGGAAATCTCATTATTAACGTGAAGATATTTGCTAAATTGTCGATCTGAAACTACAATATATATCCATAAAGGATAACAATAATTGTAGGACGACTTTAAGCCACTATACTAATATCTATATATAAGCCACTATGCTAATATCTACCTAGTGTTACACACGTTTTTAACGTCACCTAAACAAACAACTGTTGAACTAACGAAATATTGTCAATTTTTTTTGGTTATTTTACTTTATATTTTGTCCAATTTGATTAAAAATGTTGTGCATTGTTGATGCAATTTTCTTCTCTCAGTGCAGCTTAATCTTTTAATTCTGGAAATATGTAATTTTTTCTTGAAAATCTGTGTTCTCAATGGAAATTCTACATTTTTTTGTAGTTCCATTTGTTGCCAATATCTTAATAAAAAGAAAAAGTAATTAAAACTGTAAGAGCAGCATTATCTTATAGTTTTAGTTGTCGATTTAAACAGTGTACTATATAGGCAAATAGAATGAATTAATTACGAAAGAATATTTTCTTACGTTTTCTGGTACATTCACCACGTATGGATTAACATCGGTGACAATTATTAACAACTTTTCTGAAGGCACTGTTTGAAGGAAATAAAAACTAGACAGTAATTATTTTATAAACCTGTCAATTACTTTATTGATTTTGTTAAACATTTCATGTTAAATGTGAACAGCAAAAAAAAATGCAATATCGGTTCTAATCTGATTACGAGGATGGATTGTAGCTAGTTTTCAAGTTGTAGATGTTTTTGCTGTAAATATGCACAAACATATGCATTATTCTATTTGCATATGCATTATTAAAAACATATGAAATGAATATGTATTTTTTAGTGCAATCGTCTATTGATATTTAACAAGTGTGAAATAAAAACAATATTTACATTTTAAAAATCAACATTTATTTAACAATGATATTTTACGTCTATTTTTACTCGCCATGATAATATCCCAAATTAATATAAATAATATCCCTCATTAAATCTAGGGATTTTGGTATTAGCTGAGATTTCAGCTTAAATACCTCGTTCCAAACATCCTATTAAGATAAAAAGTTTATTTTAATATTTCGACCTTAGGAAATCACATAAATAATATTTTTATTGGAATGTTCTTTTGATAACTATCTGATATAACTCGAATCCTTAATCCTTCCATAACTGAAAGTGGTAGTATAGTTGCATAATAATCGTATGACAGCAGCGATACCGTAAAAGATGTGAAGTGTGCCTGACATTGTACCGACATAATGGGTATTTGTACACACAAAAGGTGTGGAACTAAATAAACACTCATTCGATTAGCAACAAAGTCTCCCAACTCTTTTTTATCGTTACGTCTAGTTGATAAGATAACGTACGCTATTATATGGCGATACTGCGATCCAGTGTTAATCAGTCGTTATTTTTCGGTGTTGCAGACTTGAAGGCTCCTGCGAATCAACCGGCACAGATCGTAAATAGAAGCAAGTATTCGCCTAAACGCGGAAACGAATTGCCGGGGTGGTGTGGATGATTGGATTGGTGGGTGGATAGGTGACCACTGCTGGAAAACGTACGAAGAAGGGGATGGTGTACCTGTTGGCTGATTGGGGTATGGGAGAAACTGAAACCCGCAGCAGGAAATATGCGGAATCGTCAAAAGACCTCCTGCGCATCGAACAGAGCCAGTTCGACAGTTATAACGAGGTTGATTTGCATCCTTTAAGTAATCAGGTGAGTAAAAAATAATAAAGAACCCATTTTCTCGATTTATGATTAGGAACAATCTCGCACGATAATCGAAGAAGTAGCAGAAACGTTACTTGCCGAAAATTGTATGTTTTAAATTTTTAATTACATAATGAGAAATAATGTCTCTAAAAATAAATCTCTGCATCCTTTGAAAATCATGTGACAATGTGTTAATCAAAAGTAATTGTTATGGCGCGAGCTGACCATAAACGGCTTTGTTTATCGTTCAGTTATACAATCAGGATCGTTAACAAGAAAATTACTCCGAAATGACGCTACGGGCTGTTTATTTTTAAATACATCACTCAAATTTATATTTGTATGTGAAGAATATGGAATCATTAAACAATACGATAGACGCAATTTTTTGGTTTGATAACTGGAAATGAAACTAATAATAATAATGGTGAATAACTTTTACTGACCAATTAATACATAAACGTCGCATAGGTATAAGAAATTATATATAAAATTTATTTCATATTGCATACCCAATAAGCAATACTTAAAAACGCGTAGTATTTAAAGTTGCTGTTTATTGAATGCAACTGCATTGATATGTCTGCCAACATTCCTAAGTTAAAGTAAATAACTATTAAACGTCATAATATATTTGATAATATTTATTACTTCCTACAAAAAATATTCTGCAAACCTCGTTTCTTTTTCTAAAGTGAAAAACAAACATGATATTTGATAGTGTGATAAATATTTTTTTTTGAAATTGTCGGAACTAAAACTAGCTTTAGAGGAATAGTACATTTTGATCCTTGATTTTGCCAGTGTCTTCGATATATTGCCACGAAAAAACTATATGAAGTAGTATTAGGTGACGTTAAATTTAAAGCCTTAACTTATAGGTACGCGTACATTTGAAAAAATCCTTTTTCAAAAAGTATATTTTGAAGGAGAAAAACAGCTTTTTTTTCATTTCCATCACTATTCCTGATACATTTCGCGAAATCGTGCCTATTCAATATGGCCACACCATAACTATTATCGAATGGTTAATTTGGGTTGTCGAAACCAATCAATTTTTGAAGTTGTGGGTATTCATCCAGGGCACGTACTCCTATAATCGGATACCCAACATTGAGGATTAGGATTTTTAGGTCAAAAATTTGTTAAAAACTGATTGAGCATATAATACAATTCTTTATCCAGTAGGGTCATTGGGGCTAAGATCATAGCCAGTGTTTTCTTTTACAAAAAATGATTAGAAGTTGAAATTAAAGAAAACGGGGTAAATATTTTAGTCCTTGCTTCATGAGACTGTTAACAGTTAACCAGCTTTTCTGAAACTTCTAGGCTACGATATTAATATGTCCTAAAGTGAAGTAGAAAAAAAAACACTAAATTGCATGCATCAGATCCTAAGCGATTGATTAAAAAAAATGGTTTGTTCGTTTAAGTTTTGATGCTGATTCAAAATAAAATTCATTGAATACGAACCCAACAAACTTTAAGGAATCCCGCTCGATTCTCCGTAAACAATGCAACAATTCTTACATTGAGAGGAAAAGATGTGCTAAATTAACAAAAAATTAGGGAGCTAACAAACTTGTTTTCTTAATGTAACATTTGTCGCTACCTCAATGTATTAATTATTCCTTTATTTAGGTATCATTTTAAATCTATTTTAATTATAGACGTAAATGCATGCCTATCTGTATGTTATTTTGATTTGTATTTGTAGTCCAAAATTGCTACAATTGAAATCTTCACAATTTTAGTAATAATAACATTTTAATGTAAACATTAAATATTCAAAATCCTATTGTAAACAAAAATGGTGTTGATATAAAGATATAAAGGGCATTTTTTCCTATTAATGCAGTACGTTACAATTTAATACAATTTAATAATGCAGTTAAAGTAATTCAAAGTGTGTTTCAAAATATACTACTTCTAAAGCGTTCCTCTGGCAATTATGATCCAACTATAAGTATAACAAATTGGTGTTTCCGCTAACTAATGGTATTCTGTTGAACTACCAAAATATCATCAACATATTTATTGTTACCTTATATTTCGTTCAAATTGATTAAAAATGTTCTTCATACAATAAAAATTTTCCGACAGTGATTTTGGTTAACGCAATGCATTTTTTTTCTCTCATATTACAGTGTGTGTCACGACGAGCTTCCATTAAAAGTTTATGGAGAAGTAAATAAATGCGAGATTTAAATTTTTTTGTAGTGAGCCTGTGCCAATAACTGTCACCTATAATAAATACCATGGAAGATGGCATCACTATCTTGCTCTTTGTCTACACAAAATAAGGAACACAAAATTATAAATATTTATTCAAGAAACAAATGACCAATATATTATTTTTTTTACAAATGTTATTCAAAAGTTCTACCGCCTTGCTGTAAGCATGCAGTTAAATTGTCTATATTTTTAATTATTCCACCACATTGTTTGATCATGGGTACCTAGAATCTGCACATGTACTCGTAATGATTATGCTGCGACAGTTTTTCTGCAATATCTCCTAAGCCATTCATTTCAGCTAAAAACGGTTTTTAACATTTGTACGTATTTTTTGACGGTCAATCGATTGGCACAGAGAAACATAGGGGTTGCTATTTAAAAAGATAGTTATCACAAATTGAAGGGTTTTTCTTTTGTCCCTTCTCCTCCTGTAGTCAGTTTAATATTTCTTAATTTCTTTGGAAATAGATACCCCATTTGGTGGATATTATTTACAATGAAAATGAAAAAATTACATTGTACCAACTGCAAGCTACTTAAAAGTTCGTGTACCACTGAATAATACAAAATTACTTAAAAAAGCGAATATCTTGTAAAGCATAAAGATTAAGAGCATGGTATGTTAGATAAACCTGAGCTTAAATTCAGAGTAGAATCCAAATTTAAAATAAAAATATTACCTGTCCATTTGAAATAACAAAGTCGGCAACTACTTCCGGTATTAGGGAACATTACCGGAAGTCGAAAATATTTTAGCTAAACTAACCTACACCCACAGGCTCACTACAAAAAAAATTTAAATCTCGCATTTATTTGCTTCATAAACTTTTAATGGAAGCTCGTCGTGACACACACTGTAAAGAGATAACCTTTTGTGCGTTGGTGTGCATGGAAAATGTGCTAGGTCTGAAATAAAAACTAAAATGAACTATGTAAGTACATTATAAAAAAATCCCATATATCTTGCAACGTTACAAAAAAGTGAATTTCAAAACATTCGTCTTATATATAATTAATTGCCAAAAACAAGTCATTATCTTATTATAAGTGAACTCCCGTCATTTCATAATTTGAAGCCAATTCAATTGATTAGATTAGACGCATGTTCACCTTCTTGGAAAGAGAGTTACAAGTTTTAAAATTAGACAACATTGAGATTTAATTATTTTATTAGTTTTAATTTTCTATATACTAGGTAAACATGTTTCTTATGAAAGTTTTAAACTTGATATTCGACGCGAAACGGAGACGGCGATTTAAAAAACTTCTATTACTATGCTGATGATCACAGAAAACTCTATTTTTTTTTTTTGCATATTCCTAATGACTGCAAAGTAGGAAATATACAGGACGAGTATAAATCTACTCCTATTTTGTAAAGTTTTATAAGTAATAATTGTCCAACGATGTTTATACAAATTAACTTGACATTTTGCAAGGGTCAGTGCAGTAGGTATCTGTAACATTTTTCCTAGAAAGAGAAATCATATTTCATAAGAGCGGCACACTTTAGTCATTTATTATGCTCTTATACATTTTTCTGGGACATTTTTTGATAATATTTCGAATTATTAGTACTACGTATTTGTAGGTCTAGTAGCTACCGAAAACTTGCGGAAAAAAAATTGGGGTACAGCTTGAAAAAATAAAGTGGGAGAGGGAGGTAACAGGCTATTTCTATGGGGCGTGTTATAATTGCAGAATCTCAGAATGTTGACACAATTACACTGGAGCTTACTAAAACTTTTTATCGCCCTTAGATTCCGAGTGGAGAGACATAGATGTGACACCTGTATATACGTCGTTTTTATATAAATTGACAACAAAAAGGTATAGAATAACTTATTTATAACTGAATTATAAATTATATGAAATATTAAGGAATGATAAATGCGTGTCTACCCAATGACCGAAATCTCTTGAATTTTACCTATTGTGGATTCGTTGTATGATTCGCTCGTGAATAACTTTATTTTTGATTCGTGAACGAATCTTAATTTCGGTTAAGTGGTACGTGTTTAATACAATTAAAACAATTTAGGTAGTCGAAATTGTTGACTCTAATGATACAAAATATGCACTGGATGCTATTAATCGCAGATGTAGTGAATGGAACTGCATATTTTTTTGTACCTATTATGAGAAACAAATATAGTCAACGAGGAACAACATATTTGGAAACAATTTGAAAAAATTGTACATAGAGCAATCTGTGGTAATAAAGTTTCTAAAAAACTAAGTAAAGTTTTCTGAACTGTCCTTGTTTGCCATGGTGGACTTCATCTGGTTACCTTGTTTTAGATTGCACACGTCGGGAATTTATGTATCTTCGTATATATCGAACTAAAATAATTTCTAATTAAGAGTATGTTTTATCAAAGTAATCACTCTTCAATATTTTAACGTTCTTTGTTATAATTGGGAAGTATTGTATTTTAACTGTAAGTTTTTATAACTTTCATAAATTAAACAAAAAATTTGTAGCCTGAGGGTCATTAAGTGATGGCTGCCGAAACGTGGCTAATTATAATTTAATAGTATGTACCGTGAATCGACCGCAGCAACCTGGTTGCGGTGACCTCCGTTTTTGTACCGTAAATCACCTGTTCCTGAAAATTGTAATTCACGGAACTCGGTTACTGAAAATGGTGAGTTGCGGTTGCAACCGCAGTTACCAGAATTAGAAGTTGGTTTGTGTGGTAAGTATCGTTATTACAGTATCTACAGGTACCTAATCTGTTATGGTTATGTTGTGTTGTTTATTCTGTTCCGTGAATAACCGTATTCAGGGAACCTATAACTACCAGATATTAACCGAAACCACGGTAGCGGTTACTTCAAATCATTCGCGGTACATAGCCTAAGAAATATAGAGTACAGTATTGCTCAAAGCGGCCCCTTTTTATTAAATTTCCGCAAGATAAGCCTTCACTACAGGTACTTTCTTACACGACAAGATTCCTACAATTGTGATGTCTATATAATTTATTATATGGAAACAATAATAAAAAAAAACAATACGTTTGACGTTAATTTCGATTCCAGCAAATACAGAAATTATTTGAAACAAACAGTTTCAAAATAAACGTAAACTGTTATAATTGTAAGAAAGATTATCGTTCCATTTGCATTAATTCTGTGTAGGCATAACTACACTTGCAAAATTGCCTATAACAACGAATATTATCTAAAAAAAAACAAGCTGGAGTATATGTGTTTTTTAAATGCAGTATGCAAGGAAGGTATACCCTCCTTGTATTTTCCCTGCTTCGTACTCGTTTTAGGAATTTGTAAAAGAATTGGAGTTTTTTGTGACCATCACCATATAGATGTTTTTTAAATCGGTGTCATCGTTTCGCGTCAAAGTTCAATACGTCATACAAAATCTTTGTTCGCTAAGGATTTGCGAAAAAATCTAGAAGTTTTCGTGACTGACAGCATAGTAATAGATGTTTTTCCATCACCAATTTAAGAAATTTCATACGACGGAATAATTTCCATTAATGCCTTTAATTTTGAATATCATACGGTTAATTACTAGTATTTTTTTTTTAGAAATTATGTCGTTTTAATAGAATACTGTATGATGTGTTGTTTTAAGTTGATATTCGTCGCCAAAATATCTATTGCTAAAATCTAACTCCACACCGGTAATTATGGGGTTATGTGATGGGTCAGTTTATTGTATGACTGTAAGATGTTTTTATATAACCACATACCTATAAACTACAACGAAGTTACTTCTTGTATTTACGTACTAATTTTGGATTTTTAGAACAAAGCTCTAGAATGGAATTAATCTAGAATTTGGATAAAATGTCAATTGCATGCGTCAGTGATCACGCCATGCATTAATTATGGCGATAACAAACACTGACAGTGAATCATAGCTAACTAAACACGGGCTAAAACGTGTAATTAATGTAAATGTAATTTTCCAGCACTTTCTACCAATAATAGAACAATGAGTATTTTCATTATTATGATAAATAGCCGTATATTGTACCTAAATGATGTAGTTGAGTGTTTTCTGAAATTCATAAACCGTTTAACACCGTCATAGACAGCTCAAATGGCAGATGACAATACTCTGCTATTAGATCGCTAATTGTGCAATTTTGTTTTTTGCCATTATAACGCAAGGTTATTGGATACACTTAAGATAAATTGCAACATCGCGTCGTTGCAATGTTCTTTTGTTTCGAGACAATAACTAGCGAATTGAGAATGGCTGTAATTATTTTAATTTGATACAATATTAAGTTTTTATCGACTCTAATACTCTTACTAGATTTATTATGTACTGTATACGATCAGAATGGAAAAATATATTTAACCGTGTGTATTTTAAAAATTATAGAAAATATTGAATATGCATTGATTAGAAAAAAATCTTTAAACCAAAGAAAGAATTGTCTTAAACAACTTTGCTTGAAAACAATATTGTTCACCGCCAAAGATATAGTTTTTTGGTTTCTTAATTTTAAAAATAAATATCTATTTGCTCCGTTGCTGTAATGCAAAGAACATATCTTTGAATGAAAGGATTCTCTCTATCAGTGTGATTTTAAATTTGTGGAGCACGCGGTTTCAATTCAAACATATAATTAATGTTTATAGAAAACATTCGTGTAATTCAGTAAAAATAATATTACTTATATTTATAATTATTGGAGGGTTTATACTGATATCTTTTCAATATATACTTTTTGTGAAATAACACTGTATGTACTTTATATTACTAATTACTTATTAATTGTTGCGGCAAGTGCCAACGTGCGCCCAAATAACGGAATTTAAATTTTGTGCACTTCTTTGGTAAAATTATCGTTGAAGTATGAAGTGAGCATTAAGTCTATTTTATGTTTGTCCATATGAATCAAATCGATACTTTTGAGTCAAATTGAAAACTATATAAGCAGGATACCTGACGCCCGGTTTTTCAGTATTAATTTAAATTCGATTTTGAGTTTAAATTCAATTTTTGCGTTCAAACCGTATTTCAGTACTAGTCATAGTCATAGTCATGGTTGAATCTTCTTGCAAAATATAGAAAGAAAGCGAAAAGCGGGCAAGAAATAACTAATAATACAAACTAACAATGCTATAGGTTATATTTGATAACTGACAGGTGCCCTAAAGGAACCGGAAACGGTGCAGTATTTAAGTATTGTACTGTCACATTCATGAAATATGCATGAAGTCAATCCTTGTATCTTTTCTATGCTGCAAGCGGAATCTTCGCTTCTTTTTCAATAGCAATACTGACTTGACAGTTTGTCAATCAGTAGATGTCTTTACTCGTATGATACATCAACGACGTTGGTTAAAACATTAAATAGACAGAGTGTACACTGAGAAAAACCAAAATGTTGGCACAACAAAAATTATTATTTTGAACTTTTTGCATTCACTCAACTAGTTTTCGTTTAAATCAGCATATTTAAATTTTATTGGAAAACAGTAAGTTCATTGAAAGAAAATACATATTTTAGTTGAATTACATATGTTAATTCAAACAATTATTTGCTTTAACCATCAATGGAACTGCAAAATTAGTTAACTGATTGCATGCGCCGCCGATTTGAATAAACTTGTATTTTAATTCAACATTAATATTATTGGTTGAACCACAATTGTATATTGATTCAACAACATTAGTGCAACTAATTCTGCGTAATTGAATTAAACATTCCGGTGGTTTGAGCATATTTAAGTATAAAAATTTGTTGAGTGAACCAATTATTGTTGAAGGATACATCTTTTTTCTCTGGTGATTCATATAAATTTATTACAATTATTTTGATAATTGAAATTACCAAAATTGCTAAAAATGTGAATTTGATTATTGCAAGCAGCTGGTTTACACTTTAGGGCATAAGTAAAATTTCTATTATTACGAGCACGCGCAGTGTTTGTCGTTGATCACCAAACGGACGGAAAACTTTCGAGTTATCTTCGCCATGAATAAATATTTACCGTAAAAAAAAAGCTCTTCGATTCTACAGGCCGTTTTATTTGAAACACCTTAAATTTTTCAGCAAAAAAAATAAATGTAAGCAATTAGGAAAAAATAGCAGCAACCTTTTATTCAACCAACATGAAAGAACATAAAATGTTACCGCAACACTTGGCAAAATTAATTAGGTTTGAGAGTATTTTACATGCTCTAAGCTTGACGCCGATAGCAGCTCGCAACCTTATACGCTTCAAAATTTGTAAGAGCAGTACGACTGCGCAGATAGGCTAGAAGGTACCACGCTCAGCTCTAATTTATTTGTTCGTTTGTTATTCTTAAAGGACAAAACAGAAGTTGATGGTTGAATAATTTTATGCATGCAGCACCGTAATAGTATTATTTATTTTATTGCATTATTTCTACTAGTTCCATTCCAAGGAGAGTTATTGAATTATAACTTTGCTACAGTGAGTTACTTGCCAAATACGAAACAAGCCATAATTACAATACTTGCGAGTGTGATAAAGCAACATTACGTGTGCCTCAAAGTTCTTACACAAAAATACACAAAGGCGTGTGACACAAGTTCTCAAAATCTATAATAGCGTTCCAAAAAGACTCAAAGATTGCAGTCTGAGGACTTTTAATCTAAAAATAAACAGACACTTAACGATGAAGTGTTATATAATGTGCAAGATTTTTTTTCTTGCTCTTAGGAACATTTATAAACTTTTGTTTAATTATTTGTTAATTTTTTCTAATTTTGTAATTCTATTTTTGCTTACTATTTGTATATTTTTCTTTTTCTTTTTGACTTACTTGTTTTTGGTAAAATGAAATAAAAGGGATATATATATACCTACCACTTCGACCCGTGAACCATTTGTAATCACGGAATAACCTATGCATAAAAACTCTCTGAAGGTTACACAATACGAGTTGCTGACCTGACGATTACTGCACCTTTACTCGCATAAGAGTAGCTCAACTCGCCCGTTTCCGGGCACATCAAGTGCGAGCTGCTAGTATGAAAGAACAGCTACTGCACGTGTTGTTACTCATTCTTTTCAGTACGCTAGTAATGTTTCTCGCGGCTTACGAGCTACTGCCATTCGCATTACCGTGCAAGTTCACGTCCAAATCGCATGCGAGCTGCTATCTGTGGCGTGGTGGGGAAAAGCGAGAGGTGATTGAAAATAAAAGATTTTGTAGTAACTCGAATACGAGGTACTAACCGACTCGCACATGAAAGTTACTTCGTATGATGCGGTCCCCGCTTACGAGTAGCTGCACTGCTGTAACTGATTAAGTCAACTCGGATGTTAGATCGCACTGTGTAACCAGGCCTTAAGTATGACAACGTTGATACTAGGGTATTCTGATGGTTTATGTTTATATGGAAGCCCGCATTCAAGATGTTACCGTTCCATATCCGTATATGTAAAATTACAGATTACGTCTCATTGGTTGATATTTATTTCGTATTTTAGTACAATTTCACATGAAATTTAATTAATTATTGCTTGTTAGTACGTTTACGTTATTACGTTAGTAATTTAAGAAGTAAATATTTTTTAAAAAAATATAAATTTTATATTAATTATACAAACACTTTCAATGGCTACTTGCATAATATTATTGTACTTAAAAATCAAGTATATTTTATTCTTCTAAACTACTTTTGGAATGGGTTATAAAAAATTCACAAACTTTTTTATATTTTTCGCCTTTCTCTGTATCGTGACCTTAACTGAAATCTAATACCGGATATCTAAACATATTTACAGTGCTGCTATTTTACAGACATTGCAATTAAATTAGAAATTAATTATCAGGTAGTAAGATCCAAATGGCCTACATCCTTTTGTATCTTTCATTATTAGAAGTTGGAACTCGAATCGCTGGTGGGGCGAGTCATATGAATCTGTCGTTTCAAGAGTCATTGGAATTCGAATCACCCAATCGTTAGTACAAATAGTTATGGATCGTAATGAATCGATAGGAATTCTTTACAATCTTTCGGTACGGGTCGTATTATACAAACTTTAAATTTTAGGAGTCATTAGGACTCGAATCACTAAGAATATTCAAATCGCTCATCCCCTCGCAATTAAATGTTGTTAGAAAAACTTTGATGGTACGCCAAAAACCTGACATGTTTATGTGTGTACTAAAGGTGTAGACGGGGCTTGTTAATTTTCTTGTATAAAATATTATTCTCTGATTCTCTGATTGCACAAGGCAAAAATTACTCAGCAGCTTGGTATTTTTAATTATAAAATATATCGTTTTAAATGTAAAAGACAGCTATCTAATTACACGGCCTTAATAAATCAAATCGTGTGTTGTTATTTTATCGAATTATCATATGAAATAAAAAACAATCTTTTCTAATAAAGACGAATAAAGATACCTACAGTCCAATTTTACCAGATAAGTTCAGTTGTTTCAAGTAAAATGGTTAAAGTTATTTTTTTTTAGAAGCATATAACAAATATCTGATGCTGAATAAGCTAAATGACCGGTGTAAGTACCTAAATTGAAAAATTTCCTATCTAATAATGTAAAATAATACATTATATAATCAGCATTAACGAAGAAATGTTTGATCTGCAGTACCAATGTTTTACTAAAAATTCAATACATATTGCATATCTTGCAGGCACTCACAATCAGACTAATAATTGTATAGCCAATCAGTTTGGAATTGCCGCATACGTAAATTCCGCACACTGTTAAAAACTTAGTTGTAATTTGCTGTGTCACATAGACTATTTACTTACATTTTTAAATGTATTTATTTAAATGTGCACATAATAATTGTTGCGTGCATTATAATTGTTATCCGCTATCAATATGGATCGTGGCGTACGCCATATTTATATATACTTGTTTAATATTTGCTTGTATTCAGATTCACCAACTGGACGGGATTCTGTAGAAAAAAACTAACCCACAAAAATACATAGTGAATTCATTTGATATTTGGCTTACAACGAACTTTAAGTAACGTGCGCCTTTTTGTGTTTCTAATCCCGTCTTTGACTGACCGCCCTAAAAACTGCGTGGAAATTAACAAGATTCATAACCTGCAAACTTTGCATACTTATTCGGCCAGAGCTATCACTAAAGAAATACCGACAGATTGAGTTGTTTGTAGCAGTTTAGCTACCTACATTTTGAGGGGTATTTCCACACACACCCTAAGTATGTCTTGGCACCATTTTTTATTGCAGATTTGGATTTTCTGGAAAAAATACGCGATTTGGATAGCCAATCATTTTCTAATAATAGTAAGTAAGTAATTGCATAAAATGTTAACATTTTGATTCTTTTTATTAACATTTTTTTTTGGTCCGACGCGATATAGTGTTGTCTCAAGATAAAAATTCATCCGGTATAGATGCCTTCAAGGCATAAGGTAATCCCTAAACAAATCTGTTTGTTTTAACAAAATCGGTTTCAGAAATTGCAAATATTGACTTTATTGCCTTTATTGTTATTTCCAGTCTGCCCACTCGCTCTATAGCTAATATTTGCTTCCCACACCGAAAATAATACTTCGGAAAATTTTACGCCCATTGATAACCAGACTATTCACGTATACTTCTCATAAGAATTTTTTGGTCTGTGATGTTAGCATGAATAGCAAGGAGTATTTAAAATATTATGTTCTAATATGCATGTTTAAATTTCAACCAAAATCTCCAAAATATGGCATTAATAAACACTTGTCGTATTTAGTGGCTCCGCATGCACTGCACTACATAGCATGCACGACTTTGGCATTATGACATTATCAATTCGCAGAGAGGGCGCCACTTCTGCAGTTATTATTTGACATTGATCTTGATGGTCGTTATGAGTAATCACCAGAAACTCCACTGCACTGAATGCATGTTTGTTTTATGTTTGACAATTATTAAACCTGATCTGCCTGACAGCTGTTTTGATAATATTTGACAGTATGCATAGGAAGGCAAGTATATCTTAGTAAAAATCTGTGCACTGTCATAATAAACACGTTTGTCGTAATGCCTAATATACAATACAGTGACACAGGCATAAATATTGCAACATTTGGGAAATTTTTTATTATTAAAATATACTAAAACTTTTTTTGGGGAATAGGTTGTGCATGTCTAGGAACCCAAAATTTATTTTTAACAGAATTTGCAAAAAATGAGGTTAGATGACATTATATTTGAAAAAGTTGCTTAGAATCTAATTCTGAGGCTATTGCAAATTTTTGTAAACATATTTAAATAAAATCACGATTCTTCCAAATATTGTTTAACTGAATTACATGTTTCCATTTTTTTTTTGTTTTTAGCAGCTTAACTGCGGTAATATTTCTAACTTTGGTTGATTCTCAAACAATTTTGTTAATTTTTGCATAATTAACACAGCGAAAACTGAAAAGTACCTCTTCAGTATGACAATTGTTGTTGCAAGGGACTGGTAGTAATAAATAAAATTTTACAAACATTTTCATTCTAAACCACTTAGCAAACATTACTTTTATTATTTTAATTATAATATTTTTTTATAATTTTTTGCATTAAAGTGGAAATCCTTAGTCCAAAACTTACATACCTCACACTGTTATTGCACGCATCGAAAGTATTTAATTAAGTAGGTTTCGAAATTACTACACTCAGTAGAAATAAATAACCAATACCTTTAGCTAATGATGAGAATATTTAATAAGCAAAAACATTTACACAATAACTAATAGTAATGAACAAGTAAGAGGTGAAACTCTAAAAATAGATACTTGTTATAGGCACACATATCGTTCTGTTTCTTAAGTAAGGAAGGCTTTGAAATTAGAAACAACAAATAGTAGAAACTATTTTTGTTTTTTGGTAAATAAGCAATACTACTATTTTATATTTTCCTACTGCGTATTATTTGTTGTTGTCTAATTTCAAAACCTACTTTAATACCTTCGGTGCGTGCATATAATGTTGTCAGTTTTGGACTAACGGTTTCCACTTTAATGCAGAAAACAAAAAAAAGATATAATTATTTTCAATAAAGGTAATGTTTGCTAAGTGGTTTAGAATGAAAATATTTGTAAAATTGTATTTATTACTACTAGAAACAGTCCCTTGCAACAACAACAGTCATACTGAAGGCATACTTTTCAGATTTCGCCGTGCTAATTATGCAAAAATTAAGAAAATTGTTTGAGTATCAACCAAATATAACTGCAGTTGAACTGCTAAAAGCGAAAGAAATGGAAATATGTAATTTAATAAATTAAACAATATTTGGAAAAGTCGTGATTTTTATTTTTTTTAAATATGTTTACAAAAATTTACAATAGCCTCCGAATTAGATTCTAAGCAACTTTTTCAAATAATTTTTTTAAATATAATGTCATCTAACCTCAATTTTTTGCAGATTCATGGCATCTTTTTTAATTTACCGCCATACTAGCGATCGCGTGACGTGTATCAAAATATATTTTGGGGTTCCTAGACATGCACAACCTATTCCCCAAAAAAAGTGTTAGTATATTTTAATAATAAAAAATTTCTCATATGTTGCAATATTTATGCCGGTCACTGTATAATAGCATTGTCAACTTTCAAAGCTATTTGATTTGTCACTTTCGTTTATGGTGGTGCAAAAACTTCTTTTTTTTTTGCCCGTAGATAGTGACTATATACTGGATCGGAAATCGAACACCTTCAAATAGCGAAGTAAATTTATATAATATAAAAACTCGCAGTTGTTAATAAGCCCCGGTATTTTTACCACTAGAAGTATATGCAGTAGTTCCATATAAACTGCAATATTAACATTGCGTCCCTATTTAAAGATGTAGATGAGCCAATCCGGTACACACCATCGGACTAGGCCAATGCGGGATTGCATTAGATTTGATTGGAGTGGCCCACGGACCTCTTTCGTCGCGACCTTTTCAGGTCTATTGTGATCCTCTTTTTTCCTAGATGGCGCTCTCTAAATTTGCCCTCTTAATTAGACCTATCATCCTTGAGAGCAGTTCTTTTGTGTAGGTATTAGCTGTGGGTTTCTCCAGGCGCCTTACTAGAAACCTTGTCTTCACCACGCCGTCGCATTAGCACTGCACGTAGAGTCTTCTACCAGGACTATGCCTGTTTTGTCTACAGTGAACAGTCAGTAGACCTGCTAGCATTTTGACAGTCTTTCTATCTTTACTCAGTGGGTCTTTAGTAAATTCAGGCTTCTGCTTCTTTAAGAACTTTTTTTGCCGGTTGACTTTTGCTACCATTCCACCATTCTCTGGACCCGTTATGTATCCATTCTTTGCTGGATTTTTTTTTTAATTTACGATTTGGTAATGCCAGGAGAATGGCCAACTCTTGACGAACCTTGCTTGGCCAGCTCGTCCGCTCATTCCTACTCACGCCCGAGTGGCTAAGGACCCAGGCCAATGTTAATTCCCTTTGGGCGCCCACCTCATTTAGGGCGCTTACACAATCCAAAATTAGCTTAGTCTACACTTACGGAACTAATAGCTTTAAGTGTGATCTGTCAGTGAAGACAGCGTCATCTTTACCTAGTTCGGTCCATCTTTCTATTCTCTGACAAAAATACTAAGATTAGAACAGAAATATTTATTTAATACAATGCTATGGAAGTGGAAATAAATCTTACCGTTGCATGATTCAACAATGACAATTCTTTCTACACAGTAAGAGAAAAAGTACAGTATAGAAATACTCGTAGTTTTCTCATTTTATTATATATTTATTACATTTTTTGCAATTTTCTTCACTTACTAATCGATTAATACCAGCTGCCCTATTATAATAACATAAAAAATAAAAGCAGACAGGTACACTTCCTTCTAAATATTTGTACACTGCCGCAATTACATTGAAGTTGAAAGTTTACGTTTTTATAGAAGCCGGGTCAAGCTAATAAAGAGGCGGGTTCGGTCAGGCCGAGATAATCGCCAACATACGCATCTCTGATGGAAACATGGACGGTTCTTGTAAGGACGTAAATTTCCAATCCAAGATCTATTTTGCCACTATACTGGAAATCTCACTTATAGGATGCCACTCTCTCACACCTTCAAAATCTTTCTTATTTTATATATGCAAAATCAAACTGAACAAAACATTCAGTTTTCTGAATAATTTAATATATCTTTATCTTTAAAAAACATTTAAAAGAAGCCAACGGTTGAGTAATCTGTTGTTGTTGTGTTTTACAATATTATTGATATTTATGTTCCCTTTCTTCAGGAACGAATGAATATTTTTGAACCATTCAGCTTTTGTTTTATTCTAAAGAATTGAAAGAACGGTGCCCCGAAAGAATTTATCATTATTTGAACTTAATCACGTTTTATGATATACAGAAAATTGTGAAAAAAAGTTTATGTATATTTTTATTACATTTTGTTATATTCATTCTTTTTGCTCTGTTTTGAGATATTCTTTTCAAAAAACCTTTCGAGAGAGCAACCATTCACTATCGCCTGACGTGTATAAACATTCCAGTTCCATTCGTTCAGTTATTCTCGACGAAAGCAAATATGCACTCGCGATGGTACGATTTTTCAAGACAAACGTTTTTCTGCTCGTATTTGAATGTTACCTGCCATTTGCAATACATTAATTTCCTTAAAAACCTCACAAACGGCAAAGTAACTTTTCAAATTCCTAATTGTTGCTTTACTTGCTTGTTGTAATTGATACGGTATTTTTTAAGATTAATTTAAGTCAAAACAGGAAGTGCCTAGCAAAGGTCTCTTGCTTGAAAGAATACCTCGCTGGTTCTTTAAAATTATTCGAATATAAGTAATCCTAGAGTGTTCATTCTACAGTCCAGTGTCCACTAAGCAATCTTCAGCATACCGACAACAGCAATGGTAAGAGCTTTTATCCTTTATAGAAGAAAAAATGCAGCTATAATGATATTTACTAAGCCTGACGAAAATGTTAATTTCCTTTTGGTGACCATGTCATTTTTAGAGCGCAAATCAGCTTAATGTCAACACGTACGCAACGGTTTAAGTAAGTGCTGACTGGCTGTCAGAGTAAATAGCGACGTTTTACTTATCTCGGTCCATCTTTCTATTTCTCTGACACAATGATGGATTGCAGCAGCCTCACCCTCGACATAACCTTTAAATATCCGAAGCAGTAAATATCTATAATCCCGCCTGTACCAAAAGTGACACTTTAAGAACACTACAATTGCATACACTTAGCATAAGGACAGGGCAGCGTTGTGCATATTGTTTATTCGAATTATAACGCTCCAAATATTTTTTTCTGTATTTTAACAATATCAATGAAGTAAATGTGACATTTGTATGCATATATTGAGAAACATGTGCAAACATCATTAATGGCGTGTAGAGTAGCACACCTTATGTATGTTCGTCAAGATCTCTGATTCATTGGTTTTGTTTATTTTGCAAAATATTAATAATTATTGCCAATGTATATTTTCCACAAACAGCTATAAAAATGATTGGCCAGCTTTACAATTTTTTCCTCCCATTTTGTTTTTGTTCTAAATCCGTTCACACATCATTAAATTTAATAGCTATTAAAAGCTTTTGTAAAAAAATAACAGCTCGTAGAAAAACGTATCGTTTGTTTTGGCAAAAATGTCATATCATTACCACCATCTGCGTTTTCAAAACAAGACGACTTAATACCCGACATTGGACAATTTCGTGAGTTGTAACGTCACTATCAAAAGATGAGTAACTTATGTCGAAATAATAGCGAATAATGTCACAGCGTTGCGACCTCGGTTAATTTTATCGCGATTGCAGTTCCAAAATATAAATATATATTTATGTCACGAGGTGCCATTTTTGTTCAGGAAAGACGGATGAAAAATATTCTCGATAAAGTTACGATGCAAATTGTATTACTCACTGCGTTCACAGAAGTGAAAGTGTTGAGATTTTACCTTTACACTAGTTTGTATAGCTGAAGAAATATTTTTACTAATGTTAAATCTACGAGAATGAGGTATGTGCTTTCGTGTAAATATAAAATGTAATATTTTTTTAATATTATCGCTACATTAAGATGAGGGTCAATTATAGATCATGTAGTTCTGCTAATTATCCTTTAGCAATATCAGCATCCTGACAAACAATGGCATTGGTTTATTTTAAGATTACTATCACTAAAGATGAGATTAATCACCTGATTTATAATGTTTTGTATGTAGGAAGAGATTATTTACATATATAGTAATTGAAATAGCTCTAACTTAGCAGCAATTTAAAAGAATATGCTTATAAAAAAATATCAATAACCTAAACATCAGGTAACACGAAAACCTTTCTTTGTAGTTTTAACGGCGAATGCCCTGTTCTATTTGAAAAATAATAAATTAACGAAGATATTTTCACCCACATATTTATTAAACAGTTTATCAAATTAATAACCATAAAATTTCCATATACATTAACAGGGTGAGTTTTTTTGTCTTGATACAACGGAAATATCAGAACGGAATATCTCTAAAACACTGCATCAAATCAAAAAAAGATCTTAATAAGATTTGTTATAATGTAGGGGGCTCACTGAATGGTGCTGAACTCGATCCTCCAGGGGAGGGGGGACAATCTTGAAATCTTAAATGGGAACCCCCATTTTGTATTGCAGATTCGGATTCTACACCATCAAGTATGTAGTTTTTGTTTGAAACTTTTTTTTTTCTATTCGTAACAGATTGCGCTGTAATTGCAAAAAAAATGATTGTGAACGTCTAGAAAAAATACACAAAAAAGAGACGCAAGCAAACATGATTTTGTGTTTTTTTTTATTTTAAAAAATTTATTTCTTAATAACATTTTGTAGTATCTCCTATAAAAAAGTCACTTTATTAGTGAGAAGAACCACCTTTTTGTAAATTTCCAAGGCATACTTGATTTTTCAAAACTAAAAGTATGCCACAAATTACTTTCTACTGAGCAGGGCTAAACTCCAGAAGATGAAATTTCGATATAGAAATAAGATTGTGAGGAATTCAAATTATTGTCCATCTTTCAGGCATACAAAGAAAATAAGCTCTTCATTATTCTTAAACTGTAAACAAAAAGAAACTTGTCATGTGTATGTTATTTATTTATATTAAAAGAAATATGTTAATATTAACAGTGAAAGTAAGTTATTATAAGTATCTATTATAAATTGTAATAAAACTGTGACGATAACACTGTTGATGCAATTAAGTTTATAATAATTATTGTAATATAACATAAACCTGAATATTTTACTGTTATGGGTTGTCAATCTATTGCAACCTTTCTCTTTATCCACATAAATATTGAACTATTAAACGTTATCGACTTTCTTTGCAATGCAGCTACGCATGGCGATCACGAACTACAACTTCCACAATAAAACAAACAATCTAGAAAAAACATAATTACAAAAGGCAATGACTTCTGTCCGTTATATCACTAGATCGATTACATGTAGTGTTGTATGTAACATATATACAAGTCCTTTTGTATATACTGCTGTCGTTGTAACCTGTTTCCGACTTCATATCGATGCCTATGGTTGAATACATTTTTCTTGTTAATATATATACGTACCGGAAGTTGCACCACAGTGAGCGCACGAATAAAATTGAAGATAAACATGACAGAATGTATCTGTGAAGTAAATATTTATTTGATTAGCAAATCACAACGTGTCATCAAAATAATATTTTCTGAATTTATATCAAGGATAAGAAAAATGTAGCTATCGTACACGACAAAAGCCAATGCTCCAAGGAGATGGAGATGTCAAAATACAGATGAAATCGTACATATCTCGAAAACAGTTGAATTTAAATATGTTAAACCGTACCACATACACATACATTTGTAAATAATCAACAACGAAAATGTTTTTGGAAGATCAAAATATTTTCAAACGATGTGAAAACTTAAGTGTAAAACAGTTGGTTCTAATAATCAAATTCGTATTTTGCGCAATTATAAAAAATAGCTATAAAAACTTCATGTTTCAACATTGAAGTTATAGCACGGCATTTAATAAATTTTGGAATACTTTCTTCAAGCAAATCTATCGCTTGGATGTGAAACTACTTTTTAGCAGAGCTTTCCCCTGCAAAACTACGTATATTCATTAGGTGCTATTATATTTAATTCCACTTTTGTATGATTGATATTGTTGAGTTATGTTGTTAGGTTATCTTAAGGTGAAGTTGTTACTAAAATCTTCCTGGAGTCAACCATAAATCAAAATAATAGGTACTCAACAATACGTATTTTCAGGAGCGCAGAGGACGGAGGGTCAGAGAACCCCCAAATTTCGGGAGGAACAGAATAAAAATTTAAAAAAAAGGACAACATGATGAAGAAGCTATGGATGTAAAAATAATAGCAGACACAATTGTTCGATTTCTGGCAAGAGATACCGTATTCTATTCTATAAAACGACATGATTTCTATAAAAACTACTTGTAATTAACCGTATGATATTCAAAATTACTTTCATTAATGGAAAGTGTTCCGTCGCCTGAAAATTTTCATTGGTTCGGAAAACATAAAAAAATCTCACAAAAATAGATGCAGATTCATGCTTGCCCGATATGTTTCCTACTTCATACTTGTTAGGAATTTGCAAAAAAAAATCTAGTGTTTTTGGTGACCATCAGCATAGCAATACATGCTTTTTTTTAAATCAGTGTCCCCGTTTTGTGTCGAATGTCAAGTTTAATACTTTATAAAAAAAATTATCAAAATAGGTGCAGTTTATGCTCGCCCTGTATGTTTCTCTACTTCACACTTGTTGAGAATTTGCAAAAAAAGAAAACTGAAATCAGTGTCCTCGTTTTGCGACGAATGTCCAATTTAAATAGTTCATAAAAAAATCTTAGAAAAATAGTAAAGTTCCATACTTTGTACTCGTTAAGAATTTGCAAAAAAAAATCTGGAAAATTTCGTGACTAAGAGCATAGCAATGAATGTTTTTCGAACCAGTGTAAGAATTTTCAGACGGCAGAACGCTTTCCACTAATGTGATTATTTTTGAATACCATACGGTTAATTACTAGTATTTTTTTTTTATAAAAATCATGTCCTTTTAATATGATTTATTATGTGTTGTTTTAAGTCGATATTCGTCGCCAAGATATCTATTGTTGAAATCCATTGCTTCCTCACACCGGCCTCTATATTTCCATTGTGCAAGTAAATGAATGAATCTGGTAAATGATCGGAACAATGGGGCTACCCATTCAAGCACAGTTACCACTATAGGACAGTGCTCCTCAACGCTTTCTCAACCTCGGCACACCCAAACCGCTCACAGTATTTGAGGTGCTCAAATATGTCAGCCATGTTGCTAGTTTGGCTATCCACTGCTGATCTTCGAATAGGTGGTACAGTTCAAGCATGTTTTGATTGAACATGAATTGACTAACCTCATCGCTCAAAGCTTAAATGATCTTGCTAGAACTTTGCCTTTTGATAACCAACGCACTTCAGTATGAAACAATAAGGAATGATAATTTGACCCCACATTTCTTGGTAGAGTGCTTCAAAAATTCACAAATTTAGGGCTCTAGTTTTAATAATATTAATGTTGACGCATTCGTTCATAGTTTGCAATAGTTCTGCTGGTAATATCTTGACCATCAGTGCTTTACGATGTATTCAACAATGGATAATTTGTACTGTTGGATTTTGTCTTGTTGTACACGAGACAAATCCCTTTTTATTGCCCATCATTGCTGCAGCGTCGTCCCTGAACACACTAACACATTTATTCCACTTAATATCATGAGTTTCAAAGGAATCATTTGTTGCTCGCAAAATTTCTTCGCCAGTAGTTCGCTCCGGAAGATCTTTAAAAAATAAATAATGTTCTTTTATTGAATCCTCATCAACGAAACGTACAATACTTATTATTTGTGCTCGTTTTCTAATATCTGTTGTTTCGTCGATTTGAAGTGCAAATTTATCAGCTGTTTTCATTTTTTTGATAAGTGTTGCAAAAATATCGCTCGACATATCAGTAATTCGTCTCTTAACTGTATCAGCTGATAGTGGAACTTTACTCACTTCATTCACTTCTTTAAGCTCTAACATTAATCGAATGATTTCCATACATGCAGGCTTTATAAGCCTTTCTCCAATAGTATGTGGTTTCTTTTTTTTTTCTGAGGAGCAATTAATTTTGCAACATAGCAACTAGCTTCTAACGCTTTTTAAGAAATGGGCCCGAAGACCTCATATATTGTTTCTGCTCTAAGTTCTGATTAAAAATTCGCTGAAAATATTGTTTGTCCTTATTGGCGCAGCTGGATGTTTTGATTTTGATGGCGAATTAGTTTACTTGGGACCATTGCTTCGTTAGAAAGTTGTCGCAAATTATATACTCTGGTTTCGGATTCGTCTCTTTGCCACACCATGAGAAGTCGTACTGAATGTAATCTTCGTGGGTATTGCCTTTTTCACACATTTCGTTTTTTTTTCGCTCGTGCTGGGTTCATTTGTGAGTGACGTTGCGCGTTCTCATTTTAAAAACTGGTCCATTACTACAATAGTATACGGTAAATATAAACAAAGTTATCGATGTATATATGAGAATACCTGAACTAAATAAAACGAAACAAAAAGCGATATTATATAACGTTTTCTTTGATATCCAAACTTCGACTTTCTTATTTTGCCACTTATGAACCTATTACATATTAACTTAGTTCGAAAAAACATGATACATGAATAGGTTTTTCCTTTGGAATAGATATGTATAGGGAAAACAAAAATTTGTACAAGTTATAGATATCGCATCACGGCACGCCTAGAGTGGCTTCTTAGCAGCACCGGTTGCGGAGCACTGCTGTAGGATATACATATTTTTCTTTTGTGGAATCAGTGTTAAGAAGGCTGTAAGAATATTCCAATCATGTCTGTTTGTGCTAGGCAAGATGCTCGCAAAAATACAAAAACAGTGTTCAAAACCAATTTTGTCGCAATCATAAAAGGTTTACAAAAACTGGCTGAAGAACAAAATGTCTCCACAAGAAAGACAGTATTTCAGTTGCACAGTTTTATTCATTATTTGTACAAGCGTTAAGCTAAGTGTTCCGCTTTATCGGAACCGATAGCAGACACTTTGCAATCGGAAACTTTAGATCTCGTTCAGTGTGTGAACCACATTAAGAAAATTTTGACAGATGTAAGAGTTAATCGCGCAACAGCTTACACGACTAAGAATTACGGAACCTCAATAACATCGTTCGAAGGTACCTGAAAATACATCTAACGAGTACTGAACCAGACACATACTTACACCATATCTTGACTCTTTCACATCAGCTCTGGAAAACATATTTTCTAAGAACACACCAGCGTTTTCTATATTATCTTTACATCCCTTCTTGATACTTTATTATACCTTCAAAGACTTCTAAACGAGAACTAATGTTATACATATATAATGCATGGAAAGAAAGGAATCTCAGTCAGCAAGAACTGTGATTAAAGAGACAATGCACTTTTTTCCAGAATACAAAGAAAACACTTCTAAGATATTCACAGTTCTGTTCAAGGAGTACAATCGAGCGATTATTCCCGCACTTTGCCCAGAGTGAAAACTTGGCGACAGTCTATTTTAACTAAAAATCGGTTGAGCGGCCTATGTTTAGTGAGCTTCCATCGAAAAATAGTTGCATTAGAAAAGAAGCTCAAAAGATGGGGGATTGTTCTAAGTATTTAAGACTTTAAGATTTCTATTTACTTTTTAATTCAAAAGTTGGTGTTGATATATCTTGATAATTTTTTGTAATAAATCTATCGATAGTGGCTGTTCTTAATTTTTAGCTAAGTTCCTTCGCGATTCAAACTGCGTGAATTTGCGATTTGCAGACAAGTGTATAAATAATGATAGTGTGTAGAAAATTGTGTTTACAAAATCCAGCAAACTTAGGAAAACAAAAATCAAAATTCTACGCATCATTCCTCTACGCAGACTTCGATGAATGGACTGAGTTTACTTTGTTCAGAGTTTAACGAAATTTGCTACGCAATAGATGTAATGAACACAATCATCAAATTAGTATCCAGTGTTTATACTTACGACAGTCCTAATAGAAATAAATGTAAAACCTAAAGTGTAAATCAACATTTTAACATCCTATATCTGGAAAGCCATGGCTTTCCTTATTTTTGCCTAGATTCTTGCCTCTCAAAATGTGTAGTATATCTTAATTAATATTTAATTTAATTAATTTCTGATTAATTTGTGGTAATATTACTTTTGTATCTGACTGTATGCAATCACGTCGTTTCGCAGTCGGATATAACCGTCTAGTACTTATTCGAATTATCCTGGCAATTTACCTCACTCTACCTTATATAACAAACGCGATATTTGTGGGAAAGTTGGCGTGAGAACATTTCTGCCTCGTGAAGTGCCCGGTCCGTTACGATTGAGGGATACGCCAAGCCATGCACCGAAGTACACTGCACTTTGTGTGTCTAGGACGTTCGCTTTTAATATTCCCATGGGTTTAATAAACGCCCAGTCGGACCTTAACCGGTAAAGCCGATTGCGTTGAGAAGTGTATACCGAAAACGTCTGCAGCAAATCCGTCCTCGTTTTATTTATTTTTATGACGAGTTGTGATATTTGCTTTTCTCTCAAGTCTTGGGGGATTTACCGCAAATACGGTATCTTATTTATTTTTTATTCCTTGCAGCATAAAAATCGATTATGTAAACGGTCCCTGATATGTACGTACAACATTTTAATGATTGTCTGATAGTTATCATAAATTAAATAGTTGATTTAATAAATTAAAAAACCTATAATTGTTTTCGATTGTTAGAAGTTTTATACCGAACATTCCGTGAATAACAGTTTTATAAACAATCCTGTACATTTTTATTATTTGTCTGATAGTTATCATAAATTAAATAGTTGATTTAATAAATTAATACCTATAATTGTGTTCGATTGTTAGAAGTTTTATATCGAACATTCCGTGAATAACAGTTTTATAAACAATCCTGTACATTTTTATTATTTGTTTGCGAATTCATAGCGAAAAACTCCATTTTTACTTGTTTACTGCGTATCTGACAATTTTTTACTTTCTTCGTTTATGGGTAACAATTGATAATCGCTCTGATATGATTAAGTGATTTAAAACTGCCGGCTATTATTGAGCAGAAATTATATTAACTATATTTTCATTTCACATGAGGTCACATTTCGGGCGTCTCCATGCCCCCTTCTTTGGGGATTAAGCAAAAAATAATACAATTTATGTCTTTTAGGATAAAAATTGATGTCGTCGACGTAACACATAATTAATAATAAAATATAAAATTAAAATTTTGGAGGAATTAATTAAAATTACATATTTAGCGTGCATAAGGTGTCCAACCGAAGCTGGGTCTTTGATTGCAGCTCTATTTTTGATTTTAGGAAAAAGTCTTGTATACAAAAGTTTCAATACTGCATAACCTAAAGATATTTTTAACTATACAAGGCATTCCAAATGGTTATTATATGTATTAGATATATATATAATATATATTATATTATAATATATATATATATTATATATATATATATACAAGCTTTGGTAAGCGGCCGTAATTTGTGTATGCATTTGTTTATATATTCATATTTTAAATATCATACATACATACTTAGCGTGATACAAAAGTGAAATTAAAATTGATATAATCATATACAGCAGCCTATATTTTTGCTTATGCTAAATTAACGCTTACGAAAGCCCTTTGAATTCATACTAAACATTCGTGACGACTCGTGCAGGATGCTGTAGATAAATTAAATAAATCTAATAAGTTTTCCATTAATTTTCAAATAAGTCAGCTTAATATTCGTGTATAAGAAAGAGCCTTTCTTATACACGAATTCCCTTAGGTAGTCCCCTCTCCCTTCCCAAAAAAAAAAATCACGGAAAACGTATTACCTATTTTCCTAATATGTACGTATTCCTATTTTCCTAATATGGATGGCTCATCCATATTAGGAAAATAGGAATAGAATGAGGTAGATATTTCCATCCATTTTGTAAAATTGTTGGAAAAACTACCACAAAATTTGTAAAACAGGGTAGAAATATGCTTAACAGACAAACGATGTATTTTTGAGCATCTTCTATAAATGTTGGTAATTAAAGATGATTGCTACATGTAAATACTTCTAATTAAGGATTTATTTTATTGTGGTTTCATATTCATTCGTTTTTTATTACAAACAGCCTTATTTTAATGGTTTATGAATAAAATACATACTAATGTTTAGTATGAATTGAAAGGGGCTTTTGTAAGGGTTACTTTAGCATAAGCAAAGATATAGGCTGCTATTTAAAAAAAAAACAAGTTACCTTGGGCTAAAGATAAACAAATGTTCATGACTATAGTGGACTTGATATTTATAATATTAATATCTAAAACAAATGCATATACAAGCAACGCCGCCTTAACCGAAAGGTTGCAGTAGGGCTTTCTTTTACAAAATCGTAAATAACACCGTTGTTACTACAGATAGGCATATAGTAGCTTATATAAAATGTTGTTATATTTCTTCGTAGAATTTAAAAATGGAATATTATATAGGGTATTCCATTTAAAATAGCGGAGTAAGTATTTTTTCTTACTTTTGGAACACCTTGTACAGTCAAAAATAGAGCTGTAATCAAAGACCCAGTCTTCGGTGGGACACTTGTTCACACCAAGGAAGATGGATAATTAACAATAAAATACAAAATTTCATAATAATACTAACAATTATCATATTTTATTATTCTATATAATAACTAGATATGGCTATTTTTGCCAACACCTAGTAGAGGAAACGCTCTGATATGAGGTCAGCTACTGCCGAATGATAGGCAATTGTGCATTAGTGCATATCCGAGTGGCTCCTACACTGCATTTTTTTTTTCAAATTAATACAAATTATTTGAATGTATTTAACTTTAATGAACGTAGTTTGATTCGCCTGTATAGTTACGAGTTAATGTTGTAGTGCGAAGCCAGAGAATGAATGAAGCGAATGTCCAAGGTTGTTTTCATGACATAAACGGATACATTTCGTGAAAGATAGGAGCAAGCAATATCGTTCACGGTATCGCTTATAATAGTTTACATTTAAATTTTTAACAAATAACTTACTGATGATTTGTTCTGTCCCTAAATAGTAATTTGTTTACAATAAAAAACGTTGCTACATGCTTCTTCTCGTGTAGGCAATGTGAAAGATTTACTTCAAACACAAACGTTTCATTCATGCAATGAATGAAATAGACTACTTGAAGTCGTTATGAAGCGGACGATCTGCCGTGAATAATAATGAAAGCTGCGATCTCACGATTAGTAAGGTGTAATTTGATATACGTATGTAGCAAATATACGGAGATGGACGTAGACGATCCACGATGGCAAAAGCT